>LR991041.1:21689551-22289551 GCA_905163495.3 Cosmia trapezina | reverse complement strand
TACACATATGGATTTCTGTGACCCAAACACGTTTGGCTAAAGAAAATAAATTAATTTTGAATTTGGGGGTCACTTTTAGGGGTCAAATAAGAAAGAAAAAAAAAGGTTTTTCAAACTGTACCATGTGACATATCAAATGAAAGAGCTTACTATGAGGGTCTCAAATATATATTTTTTATAATTTTAAAATAAATCGTTTTAAAGTTATTTAAGAAAATAGACGAAAATTGACCATTCCCCCCTTATCTCCGAAACTACTAAGCCTAAAATTTAAAAAAAAAATACAGAAAATAGTTCTATACCTATAGATAACAGGAAAATCTATAACAAGTTTGTGGTCTTAAGATAAGATGGTAAATCTCTCAATACTGTGAGTGCCAACTTACATTTACTATTGGAATGTATGGGAGAACATGTTTTTCAACTATAATGTTAAGTTTGTTCTTGGGATAATTTCATCCCAACTACGGAACCCTTCATTGTGCGTAGTGAACACGCACTTGACCGGTTTTTGTTTAATGAATGGTATCGTAATGCTAACTCGAGTAGACTTTCACATGCACGCAAACACACACTCACACACACTATTTTATGTTTAATGTCTTATCTAGTTTAACTTGAGATTTTGCTGTAATTTTTATTCTTTTTTATTTATTTTATTTTTTTATACTTACTTTTTTGTTTGAATTATTTTTACCTTTTTGTACACCACTTTTACCATTAATATAGTTTGTCAGTGAAGAGCGGGACCTCCTAGCACAGGTATATCTTTTACTTAAAAGGAGGTTCCTATGTAAGATTTCCTGTAAAAGTAGGCAACGCATATAGTCCTTCCAATGCAGCTAGCCACGAGTATTGAGCTGTAGCTCATAAAATTTGTGTATCAGAGTGTGACGATAAGCTGGTTCCACACAAGTTCAGTTATTACTTGATATTTAGCTGTATTCAGAACGCTAGTCCAAATAACTCTAGCCTGAATTACAAGATTATTATAAAGGCGAAAGTATGTGAGTGTGTGTGTTTGTTACTTCTTGACGCTCAAACGGCTGGACCGATTTGGGTGAAACTTGGTATGTAGATAGCTTATACCCTGGATTAACACATAGGTTACTTTTTATTCCGGTCTACGCGGGTGAAACCGCGGGGCGCAGCTAGTCATTTGATATAATGTAACTTGTTCCGCTCTGCGCACGCTTGGCTCCTGTTCGAATGGTCAAAAGAAATAACATCACGCAGAGGAGACCCCTCGAATTTGAGGCAAAACCAGAGGTACCTATTTAATATAAAACTGGCAGGCGATAGGTGACAGGCGAAAATCTGTCAATTTTACAAGCTTTCTTCATACATTTTCTGCATTAAAAAAAATCAATCAAAGATGTTTATTTGTTAGGATATGGTACAATAGATGTTATAATATTGGTTCCAGCACACCCTGCCATAGTATAGCGTACAAATATTTCTACACGAAAAAAAATTAATAAAACAAAGCTTATATTACTAACTATTATGAATTAGACTAAATATGAATTTAAAATAGTTAATTAATAGATTCGAGATTGTATTGTAGTAATAATAATGATTAATAATTACTTTATTACATTACTAACACCTTATGGCTCTACAGACAGAAGCGATATCGCGTCGCAACGCGATAACGAAAATATATTAATATGTAATATATAAATTATCTTGACATACAATATGAGTTAAAATACATTTTTTTTTTTGTTTTAAAAAAACAACAGCAACAGGGTTCTGAAAATGATTGCTGACCGAGTGGACTGTCCGTATATACAGGGTGTAAGGGACAGCCCTCCGCAAACTGATTGCTGACAGAGTGGACTGTCCGTATATAATGCACTGCTGTCAGTTACATGTGCCAACTTTTCGTGTTGTTCACTAGCTTAGTTAGTGTTAGTGTGCTTAGTTTTAAGGGACAATGTTACTAACCCTATATTTATGAGTCTTTGCTCGAAATATTTTTTTTAAATTTGAATTTGTTTAAATCTTGTTTTGATATCGATAGCCAACCGTGCCGTACCTACCGATATTGTGTTACCAAGTAAGTGGGTTGTGGAGGTCAGGTCGCTCCATGTAAAATACTGGTATTCAGATGCATCCGATTAGACTGGAAGCCGACCCCAACATAGTTGGGAAAAAAAAAATGATGACGATGATATCGATACCCAACACGTCTGCTGAGTGTCGCTATATAATTTAATCTGCCCCTGGCGTACCTTGTTTTCAGTAATAAAGTGGAAGATCAACAATGTTCGCTGTAGCGCTATTCTGCATCGCGTGCGCAGCGTACTGGGCGTGGCGCCGGAAAAACACGAAGACTACCGAGCCGCCATTCTTCCCGGGGGCGTGGCCTATAGTGGGACATGCGCCGGACCTTATTGGGGATAGCTGCAGTACGTATAATATTTTCTAGCTGTTCCAGAAAGGAATGAAAAACTTTCTGAATGTCTGCTGCTAAACAAGGGTCTTGTCGAACCAACTGTGTCCAAAAATTACCCTTGAATAATAGTTAATTTGGACCTTATCGTGATTAAAATTAAACCTTTTTATGTAACGATCGGTCCGCATTACTATCCTCTCTCTCTCTTAAATAAATGGTGATTTTAATCAGTATCTTGTGACTATGGGTTACAGGCCGGTAATAAAATCAATCAATCAATCAATCGGTAATCCCATCAAGTTTTATAAAAAGTTCATCACCCATTTATGATAGGTGTGCGACATGAACGAATTAACCACTGGTCCCGACATAAAATACAAATGTATGAAAACTCATTCAACCACATTACATTTAATATTTTTTTTTGATAAATAAGTATAAATGAAATAAAATAATGTACTTGCAAGTGAAAAGAAATAGTGCTGCTTCGGCGCTATACATTTTTTAGTTATTTTTGGGAGATGTTTTGTTGACAAGTAAGTGCTTGAGACTGACGCAAAAACAAGCGACCAAGGCTAGAATTTCCTGGTTAATGACAAGACCGGTAAAGGTACGTCCACTTATATGTCAAGTCCAGTGGTTAATTCGTTCATGGTGTGGAACAGTCAACAACTGTACCTTATCCTTATTTTTAGAACTTTGGGATGGCATCAACGACCTGGCTCGACAAAGTTACGACATCGGAGGAGTCGTGTCAGCTAGCATCGGACCACGGACTGTATACAGTAAGTAAACATGTTGCTGAAAACAATGTCATTAGACCCACGTGACGCGCGCTCGTGAATTACATTATCTATGAACCAACTCCAAACCAGAGGGACTAATACGGCCACTTTGGCAGAATCATAATAGGATAATAGGTATTATGAATCATATTTGAAATCGTAAAACGGTCAGAAATTGACAATTCATAATTTATCAGCGTACTTACAATTCATAGCACGCAATTCATCTGTTTGACAGTTTTTTATGGAGATTCGTAAAATGGTCTACAAATTATGAATTGCTTTATTGAAGATTAATTTCAAATACGTCAAATAGCACAATCATAATAAATAGCTGGGAATTCAGGAAAGGAATCGCTTTTAGAGGAATTGCTAAATGTGGCCGTTTTAGGCCCACAGATCAGATGTTATTCATTTATCAAAGAGATTGGGGCAATGCTTGGGGGAGGTCTATGTCCAGCGGTGGACGTCTTTCGGCTGCAATAATGATTATGATCATCATCAATGAGGTTCTGACAGATCACAAGAATTGCTTGCCATTATTACCAAGGCTAGCCGTAACTATCTCTATCGCCATTGTTAATTTGGATAATGGTTAAAACTTACAATAGTGAACTTTGTCAATGAACATAAAACATAAGGCATTGAGCTCTTCTTTCTTATAACAAAAGATGATACACCTACACATTTTATATTAATAAAATCTGTTCGGGCGCCGTCGGCTATCTCCGTGTCAGGCGTCGGGCGGCTGCGCGGGCGCGCGGGACGGGCTACGGCACTCACCACTGAGCGCGACTGACGACACACGCATTCCAATTACTTTTAATTTTTCATTTAAACTCAATATATAACAAGTTAATTTACAGTCCATTGTTCTTTATTTAAAAGACCGAGTTAGGTCATAATCAAATTGGTCCTTCAAGCCGGATCAATTTGAATGACCTAACTCGGTCTTTTAAATAAAGAACAATGGACTGTAAATTAACTTGTTATATATTGAGTTTAAATGAAAAATTAAAAGTAATTGGAACTCAAATCAGTTGAAATTGAGACCACGCAGTCTTGTAAGATCAGCGTTTAAACTTTCTGTTATGAGACCTCTTGAGTTTTGGGTTTTGCAAGTAAACTAAACACACACTATTATTAATATTATTATATTCAACATTTACATAACATACACAATACATAATCAGCCTATAATGTTCCCACTGCCGGAACACAAGCCTCCTCTCAGTGAGAGAGAGCGGGCCGTAATCCACCACGCTGGTCCAGTGCGGGTTGGTAGATGTCACATGTCTTCTAACATAGGTATTGATTCTAGGACATCCCGGTTTCCTCACGATGTTTTCCTTCACAGTTTTGAAAGCAAAGTAATGAAATAATTTACACAAATTAAAACGCCTGTCTAGGTTCGAACCTACGACCACAACAATAACAACGACAACACAACTCACGCGACAGCTCGTAACGGCTCTTACAGACAGAGGCGATGTCGCGTCGCTCCTGTGTGTATGGTCGCGCGCGATTCCATAAAAATTTGTTCTACGGATATAATATCGCAATATCGCGTCGCGACGCGATATCGCCTCTGTCTGTAAGAGCCTTAAGTCGCAGCCGTTGTCACTAGGCCACTGCTGACATATCCATCATTTAAATCAATCGAATTCAATTCTAATCTAAATGTAATAAATATGTTCCAGTTGTGACCGACCCGGACGACAGCTTCACGGTAGCGAACACGTGCCTCGAAAAGGACGGGTTTTATGACTTCGCTAAACCCTGGCTAGGTGAAGGCTTAGTCACTGGGAAATGTGAGTTGGACAGTCTTTACCACCTACGAAATATAGTATATGAAAGTACCCAATTAGTTTCATTGAGGCTGTTTAAAGATTGACATCTTACAGCCACAATTAAACTAATTGGAAAGTAAAATTACAAAACAGCATGAGTCAAGAACCCGATTTTTCACGTATCTAAGATGCTCCTGGTATTCCCATAATTAATTCCCTTTTTACAATCAATAACCATAAAAAAGCCAATAGTATCCTAAGTTTTAAAAACGAAAATATAGTTCATGTAAAATTCCACAGACTCAATATGGAAGAATCACCGCAAGCTCCTGAACCCAGCGTTCAGTCAGACACTCCTGGACACATTCATGGGCGTCTTCAACAGCCAGTCCAGGAAGCTGGTGAAAGACCTCGAGAAAGAGGTTGGAAAAGGACTCTTTGACCACTGGACATATACACGACATAACGCTTTGGAGACTATTTGCTGTAAGTGTACCTAACGAGAAACCTACCTATAGAGTTTTCGTAAACGGGTTTTTTTTAAACCCAATCACTGATGCCTGTAGTCTAGCTTGTCCACTCTTAAAAGACGCGCCCCACTACCACATTTAACATAGTGTACATATACAAATTGAATGGGGCGCGTCATTTCATAGTGGACAAGCTCTAAGCGAGTAAATGGCTCAGTTGGGCAATGCCAAACTCTCAAACCGTAACTGGTTGGATGAAGAATTTAAGAATCATCTAATTTGTTTGCTGTTCTCAACCATAAAAATAAATATAATCTGGAAAGATGGAATACCCTGAAATAGCAAAAGGCCATTTAATAATTGTGTTTGATAATTAATCACTAAATAATCTTAATGATTTCTTCCAGTGACAGCTTTAGGAGTGGACTTTACAGACTCAAACCTCAACAGCAAGTACGTAGAGGCGACAGAACTGATCCTCAACACGATGGTGGAACGGTTCATGAAGTTCTGGTGGCACAGCCCCTACACATTCGCTTGGAGCAAACTCAAGAAGAAGCAAGATGATTGTCTGAAAATACTGCACAACATGTCATATACGGTAACGATATAGAGATGTTTCAATGCCAAATTATTGCAGTGTTGAAGTAGACTGATCGTTGAATGAAGCATACACTTTCACTATTGATTAAATGCACCGGATGCATTATATAACTTACTGAGCATCAGGTATTAGATACAAATCTAGAGTTCAATAAATAATGTAATGTTGTTTAACGGAATGTAATATCGAGAACAGTCGTGATCACTTTCACCTTTTTAATCTTCCAAATGTGTAAAATTGCAGGTTCTTCAAAAAAGAAAGTCTGAGTTCAATGGAAATATTTGCTCTGAGAGGAGTATAGTACCAGGTAAAAAAGCTCCACACTGCATTTCTTAAAGGCACATCCACAGAATAAGAAACTAAACATGCTTTAACTCTAGGAACAAAATTCAAACCCTTCTTGGACCTCATCTTGGAGCTGTCAGTTGAGAAGGGAGTGTTCAACGACAGAGAGATCAGAGAACATGTGGACACTATGATCGTCGGCGGCCATGACACCTCGGCAAATGTACTCATGTTTACCATGATATTGTTGGGATCACACCCTGAGGCTCAAGAGAAAGTGTATACTGAGTAAGTAAAAATTGTATTCTTATATAACAGTTGTGAATCATTCAGAGACAGATTTCAATAAAAAGCAATTACAATACGAAAGATGAATTCCAAATTCGAGTGCTAATTCTCTTAGATTTTATTGTAATATAAATAACATTTATTATTATTATAAGTCTTAGTTGACCTTGACCTGGTTTCAGACTTCAAACCCCCTTGTTTTTATAAGTAAAACAAAATAACATAGGATTTTGTGACTCTTTGTCCTCAACCCTTTTTTTTTCTCCTTAAACCTTTTTATGTATTTTAGGATACAAGATGTCCTGGGAGGAGACAGAGATGTGGAAAAGACGGATTTGTCGAAGCTGGTGTACTTGGAGGCTGTTCTAAAGGAGAGCATGAGGATCTTCACCATCGTACCAGTCCTGGCCAGGAAACTCAATAAAGATATTAAACTAAGTAAGTTTCATTTTATTTTATAGGAACGACAAACAGCTTCTTTATGCAATACTACAAACAAAAAAACTTAAATAATAAATATAGCCCACAGCGCTGTCCATCCACAGATTAATCATTCTCCTGCCCTTATCCCAATTTTTTGTGGTGGGAGCAACATGTATTTTCTTCCATACTTCTCTATTAGTCGTCATTTCGGTAGTCACCTCCTTTCTAGCCATGTCATCTTTCACACATTCCATCCATCGGTTATTTGGTCTTCCCCTACACCCACACCCACATTCATACTCAAAACTTTCCGACGCTGTTCACAGATTCATCATTTCAGCCGAAATACGTCTACTGCTGGCATAGGCCTCCAATAGGGTTCACATATGACCATTAAAAAATATAACTTTAAAGTCTTATGTAATTTCGACCTTCAAAAAATGCTGATTCTTGGCCAAATTTGAAAAAAATAAACTTTTGATTTGAGTAATTTTCTGCGGAATTTCCATCTTCATCTTACAAAATCTGAAATTTCATCTATGTTTCAGAAAACTACACCCTCTCAGCTGGTCGGACATGCTTCCTATTTGTGTTCGGGCTCCACAAGCATCCGGTCTGGGGTCCAGATGGGCAGGAGTTCAAGCCTGAACGCTGGCTGGAGCCTGGCAAACTGCCTGACACCCCTAATGCTTTCGCTGCCTTTGGTTTGGGCAGACGACAGTGTATTGGTAAGGACTGATGACAAGGGTCTATAGAGGCGCTCCTCCATATTGACTACTGTCTAACGAGGAACTAGATGTGGAAAGAAACTTCAAAAGATTCAGAGGGATCCAATATTCTGGTCTAGTCTAATTTAAATATGTCAGCACGGGCTCATGGCAATTCTTTGTGTATTTATTTATTTATTTTATTTATCGTTTATTCTCACCCATAGCATCTTAGTAAATCAAATTATTAAAAATAAATTACATTAAACTAAATTAAATTAAAATAAGGGGGCAAAATTACACTAGCGTTCAGCATATTAGCGTCATAACAGGTACACACAGTGAAATATCACAGACACTATTTGATTAGTAGGTACATGCACATAATCTAATCAGGAAAGAAGCCTTGAGTCTCCTCAAGAGCCCATCAAAATCAGTAACTCTGTTCTCAACGAACAAGCCAGTCGCACTACACCGCCAGGGCAGCTTTAATATAGCTCTAAAAGCGTTATTGTATTGTACACGAGGAGTGTTATAAGCACTCTTCGTGTACCTGTACCAGAGTTGACTGGTGTAGAACGACTGACAGTATGCCTTGAACAGAGTTATTTTAACTTGGAGCAGTGAGAAAAGCGTCTAGCCAACATGTTGCTTCGACATGCGATACTACGCCTCTGTCGTTCCAGATCAGCATCATCAGCTGACTCATCCTTAATTATTTGTTCAAGTGAACGACTTTTCGCTGAGATGTAATTAACGAATCTATGCTGATGATGGACTTGGTTCTAAATAGCTCTTTGTCCATCGAGTTAGAAAACTAACTATAATTCGCCTGGTTATTTACAACGGCAGTCTTCCATTTTAACTTTCTTGAACCTACTACGTTATCTTTCCAGGTAAAGCTTACGCCCTGATGTCGATGAAGACGACCCTCGCTCACGTGGTGCGGCGCTACAGGATCAAGGCTGACCACACCAAGGTGCGGCTGAAGATCGATGTCATGCTGAAGCCAGACGCGGGTCATTACGTCAGCATTGAGAGGAGGACGTAGAATACAATGGATGGGAAGCTGTTGAGAGATTATGTCTGATGAGTTGTGGGGGGCTACGATAGGTCAAGATATATGAATAAAAATAAAGGTTCGAACAATTTTGTATGTCCAGTGCAACTGCTAGCTGTCACTTAGACGTGCCTTGTTTACCCTACACTGCCCTACAATCTATTCAGGTTGAAATTGAATTCGTGGCCTTCCTCTTAATATACAGGCTGTTTCGTTTATGGTGTCAAGCCAGTGTGAACTGATAGTAGAGCATACCTATCGATTTAACCCCCATGTATGTTCTACGATTTTTTGTAGTTTTCGAGTTAGTTATAATTTTTTTTCGATATTTTTCCTGATTCAACGAAATGATGGCTTTAAAAAATTATATCTTTTTTTTTGGATCAACTTTGAACAAGAATGTACTAAAATAGGGCATTATTTGCTAAAATCGGTCGTTGAAAGTGGTGTATCTGAAATCTTGTGATTTTCATATTTTATAATTTATCTTTGCATATTTTTGTCAATCCTGATATTTACTATTCCTCTACGTTTAAGCAGAGCTCAGTTGATAATAATAATAAAAATTATACCTACTACTATTCTTAACCACTACCATAGAGCAACACGGCCCCCGGTGACACCGGGGGCCGTGTTGCTCTATGACCACTACCATTGATATGGAATGAGGCATCCAAAATAACTCGAAAACTAGAAAAAATCGTAGAACATACATGGGGGTTAAATCGATAGGTATGGTACTCTGTTATCAGCTCGCACTGGCTTGACACCTTAAAAGAAACACCCTGTATAGTGTATGGAACCGCTGATTTTTTTTTCGCGATTTTAGGTTTGGTCCAATAATAAAAGTTGTTCATAATGATGAGTACAATGACCGCTTAAGAGGATACCCATGAATGAAATTTCATCTAGTATACGTATAATAAAATCGTAGCGAAGTCATAATGCGTCGTGTGCGAGGCAGTAGCAACGCCATCCTGCAGGTGATTGTACCTCGTGTGGATTGCCTCCAAAACAAATAGATGCGAATCGTTTTGGGCTTTTACTAACACATTGTTTACGTCATGATATACTAACACAATTTTGATTTTGTTGTATTGTAAATTATTTAATTTAATGTAAAGATATTATTGTGTAATTCGATTTTAATTAAATTTTATGTAATGTTAGTGTATGTGGCAATTTATTTTATTTTAATTTAATGTATTGTATGGATTGTAATTATCTGAAATTAATAAATTAATAATAATAATAGCACATGTACTGTACATTGCTTTTTTTAAAAGTAATTTTTGCGAGGTCTGTTTTGAAATTGAAAAACAAATTGAATTTGAAAATTGCCACAAAAATCACCATAGAATGCGTTACTAGAAGAAGCACCCTTTCTCTAGTAACGCATTCTTTGGTGATTTTTGTGGCAATTTTCAAATTCAATTTGTTTTTAAATTGATATCAGAATCTTAAAATATACGTAAAAGTAATATTTTTTATAAAAAAGGCACCTCAGAGAGCGATATACTTACAGGGATAATCAAGGTTAAAAAAATAGAATCCACGCTAATCACAAAACACCCCACGAAAATGAAAATTTGAATTTAATTTTCTCAAATAAGTTACTGTTACTTTATATTGAAAAGAAGTTATTTTATTATAAGGTAAAAAATAGTCAGGTTACTTAAGAAATTACAAAAATATAACACTAATTTAAATATTTGAAAAAAATAACACTTTCTCTTATTATAATTAGTCATTTGTATAACACTAATTTAAACATTTCAAAAAAATAACACTTTATTATTATTAGGTACTTATAAAGTCGAATGTGACATTTCAAGTTTGATACCCCTCAAGTGTCAAATGCACACGCGTGTGTGCATAAAGAAAAACCTTTACATAATAGGTATATAAGCTTATATCACATATAGGTATATATAAACGTAAAAAATATCATCCGATGGAAAAGCAATCATCATCAGTAAAAGTATCAGTAAAAGTATAAGTATCGTCAACAAATAACTAATAACTAGTACGAAACTCAAAGTTATTTCGTTTGCATGGTCAAAAATTGATCTGCGTGGGTCAAAACTACCACGTAAACCACGCAAATCACGACCACGGAAATCAAAATAAATCCTGCATGCTAAAAATATATAAAAATCTTTTAAGCAAATAAACTGTGTTCTGATTATAAGTTACGTTACCTTATATTTGTTTGCTACAATATTTGATTAAATAAATAAATTCACAGACACTGGAGATAATTGTACTACGCAAATCAAAGTTTTGAGAAACCAAACCCACGCAACGAAGTTCTTAATATACCATTTTTTTTTTGAAAACTCGGCCGTTGGAACGCAACTTGTTGTAACTTGAATTAGGATGATGCATCATCAGGCCGCGAATTTAGAGATGTGTTAGTGAAATTATAATAATCCACGCAAATCAGCAATTACCTCGGGACAGTTACATTTTTTTTTAGGAAATGTAGTTCTTTTAGAACGATGGTCTAATTTTTCATAGCATTGTAAACGTCTTATATAAGTGACCAAAAGGCCAATTCTACTAATTCATGTGCAAAGTGAAAAACTTGACACCGGGTTGCGGTGACATTGTTTAAAAACCAAAAAATGGTATTCTGCTAATACGGGTTCTTGATCGGGGTTTGGGACACTCCACGAAAATCAAAGAATGGGGGTATTTTATTTTTTAACTAGCTTTTGCCCGCGACTTCGTCCGCATTTCCGTCGTTTTTCGTAAAAAAGTACCATATGTCCTTCTTCACGGTTCAGTGGTTTTGATGTAACAGACAGATTAACTTTCGTATTTTAGTAGGGAAATATAATATGTCAATCCACAATACTGTTGAAAAATATCGCAATAAGGAACCGCAGAATATTATTATTAATAGCTGTGCCCGCGACTCCGTCAGCGTGTAACTCCTTGTATGTTATTAAGTTAATGTATTGGACTGCTAAGCTATCGGTAGTTACATGTGGTATTGTGAGTCAACCACAAAAGATAGACATATGCTCTTGTGGGATATTTTTTAGATAATTTTATGTAGAACATTTCCGTCATAAATGATTTCTATGTAGCTTTAACCATTCAGGCTGCACACGCGACGGAAGCTTAAAAAATGGAACAACTTCTCCCGTTTTCCCAACATTTCCCTTCACTGCTCTGCTCCTATTGATTGTAGCGTGATGAAAAGTATCTATACTATAACCTCCCCAGGAGTATGAAGAATAATTGTACCAAGTTTCGTTAAAATCCGTCGAGTAGTTTTTGTTTCTATAAGGAACATACAGACAGACAGACAGACAGACAGACAGACAGACAGACAGACAGACAGACAAAAATTTTACTGATTGCATTTTTGGCATCAGTATCGATCACTAATTACCCCCTGATAGTTATTTTGAAAATGTATATCATGTACAGAATTGACCTCTCTACAGATTTATTATAAGTATAGAAGATGATATTTAATTATAAAGATAATTGAATACTAACCTAACCCAGTTAAGAGAGGATTTCAGGTTTACGCGAAAAAAAAATGGCTTGCTGACTTTTCGATTTCTATTATTTTAGAGATAAGCAGTTTCTCGACTGATATTTCGACCATGGAGATAATTTCCATGTCACCGGAATTGATGCCCTGCTCTTAATGTAATTTTACACTATAAAGAAAATGTAACTGAAAAAATTATTAAAAAATGAAAATTTTCCTGAGAAATTTTCCGGTGGAATATGATTCAATATGAGGAGCTGAATGCACCCTGTTAGTTTGCGGAGGGCTGTCCCTTACACCCTGTGTACAGGGGAGCAACAGTCACAGTCGAAACATTAAGATTGTTTATGCTAATTAACTATATTATTTAATTATTTGTAGCATAACAACAGCAACAGTTAATAACGTTCCCACTGCTGGGAAAACTTCCTGTTTGTCATTGTCTCTTTATTGCTCATACGTCAGTTGCCAGAATGTAGGTACCTACATAAACAGCCAATTTTATATAACGTGTTTGTTAACCTCAGTTCTAAAAATAAGAATATTTTGTTTTTTAGGGTTCCGTACCCAATGGATGCCAACGGGACTATATTACTAAGACTCCGCTGTCCGGCCGTCTGTCTGTCAGCGGGCTGTATCTCATGAACCGTAGTAGGTAGACAGTTGAAATTTTCACAGATTGTCTATTTCTATTGCCGCTATAACAACAAATTAAATCAAATTAAAAATTAAAAGGACCCATACAAGAAACGTGATTTTTTTCCAATCGATGTATCTCTTGAACCGTAACTATGTAGACACATGAAACGATGGTACGGAACCCTTCGTGTGCGAGTGCGACTCGAACTCGGCTGGTTTTTTAGGGTTTCATACGAAAACGGTAGCAGCTGCTTATTTTAAACTAAAAATGCTATCGAAATGTTTCTAGTTTACTTAAATCCACGTTCATTCAAAAACAAAGTGCTATTTTTAATATAGTATAATATAGTATACCTAGCTTTTACCAGTGGCTTCGCTCGCGTGGATGTCGGAAAATATCCCACGGGAACGTGCTGCCGGGAATTCCTTCCTTATTCCTTGTCTACATTATAAAGGGAACCTCTGTGCAAAATTTCAGCTTTCTAGGTCTAAGGGTTTGGGCTGGGCGTTGATGAGTCCGTCAGTCAGTCAGTCAGTCAGGACTTCTCTTTTTATTTAATAGAAGATAGATAGAAGATAGATGATTTTTTGAGGGTGGGAAATCATCAAATACCTAACTTCTCCCGCTCTAGGTGGAGCGGAAGGGCGTGTCAGACTTTTACTGACTAAAACCCACCCGTGTTCCTTCAGTTGCCTATGCCAGGGCCGCGGTATCTTCTTCAAACAACCCGCGACCCCAGCGGCGTCGGCTGTATTGGACCCCGTCAAATGCTGACATCTCTTTGAGGCGCGCGTGGAACACAACGCGCCGTCAACTCGGGCCTGGTCCTTACCGGACGGCGAGCTACCCGCTGCTCACCGTCCGCAGGCCCGCGCCTACGGTGGCCGGAAATCGCCCCGCGATTCCCGCCGCCCAGGGCGTCTCCTGCGGCGATTGAGGCCGTGAGGCTGCCTCTCCCTCACGCGTTCCGCCTCCTCCTTCGCGAGCATCACTGCTTCGCAGAAGGAGGTGACGGCCTCCCATGCACTCTCGCTCCGCACCATGGCCTGGACCAGGCTCGGACGCGAGAGATCGCAGCCGCCGATGGCCTCCGTGAGAACACGGCGGTGCTCTGCCCAAGCCGGGCAGACCTCCACTGTATGCTCCACCGTGTCCTCCGGGCGATCTGCACAATGGTAACACCCGGGCGTTTCCTCCCGCCTTATGCGAAACAGGAACCTCCCGAAACAACCGTGTCCGGTGAGGACCTGCGTCAGGCGGAAGGTGAGGACGCCGTGGCGCCTCTCTAACCACTCCTCAAAGAGGGGACTTATCGCCGCAATTGTGGCGTGCCCAGAATCTCCGTGCCTTGGAAAATACATTAAGCTGTTGGTCGCGGGTGTCATTCGTAGATATCGTTGCCAGTCGGTCGTCAGGAGCCCGAAGGCCTGACACCAGTCTGACCTTATCGTGTCACCTAGTGGTTGAATTGATTGTGCAAGTCAGCTAGGCAGTTGTTCCATGTAAAAACTGGTATTCAGTTGCATCAGGTTGAACTGGAAGCCGCCCCCAACATAGTTGAGAGACGGCTAGGCAGAAAATTTATATTAGAGTCACCAGGGGGCAAATGTAACTGGTTGATTAATCCTAGACAGCATGGAAACGCAACAATAACGAGTTATCTCAATCCGTTACATTTGCCCCCTGGTTACAATAGCCCCGGGTCTCAGTATATGAGAAGTTCTAACCTATGGTGCCCAAAGTTGGTCACTTACTGAACAACAAAGTCCAAACTCAAGATTTTCCAACGAGCAATGGAGCGCAGCATAATAGGCGTCAAGCGTACAGACCGAGTTAGAGACACCACCCTTTTTTTTTTTTTTTGTTTTTTTGAGGGTGGGAAATCATCAAATAACTTCTCCCGCTCTGGGTGAAGCGGAAGGGCGTGTCAGACTTTTACTGACTAAAACCCACCCGTGTTCCTTCAGTTGCCTGTGCCAGGGCCGCGGTATCTTCTTCAAACTACCTGCGACCCCAGCGGCGTCGGCCCTATTGACCCCATCATTTGCTGACATCTCTTTAAGGCGCGCGTGGAACACAACGCGCCGTCGACTCGGGCCTGCCGGTCGATTCTGTAAAAATCTCACCGTGAAAACTTAGGTGAAGTGAGTTTTTTTTTGCTAGGAATTGACACTGTTGACAGCTCACTCCACGCTCACTTCACCTAAGTTTTCACGGTGAGATGGTTACAGAATCGCACTGCTGGTCCTTACCGGACGGCGAGCTACCCGCTACTCACCGTCCTCAGGCCCGCGCCTACGGTGGCCGGAAATCGCCCCGCGATTCCCGCCGCCCAGGGCGTCTCCTGCGGCGATTGAGGCCGTGAGTCTGCCTCTCCCTCACGCGTTCCGCCTCCTCCTTCGTGAGCATCACTGCTTCGCAGAAGGAGGTGACGGCCTCCCATGCACCTCGCTCCGCACCATGGCCTGAACCAGGCTCGGACGCGAGAAGAAACACCACCCTGCGCTCCATAACACAAGTAGCGGATGATGGAGTAAAAACAGCCAGGCTGAAGTGGGAATGGGCCGGACACGTCGCACGACTGCACCCGGAGAGATGGGCAAAGATCGTCACTCACTGGACGCCTGAGGGAGGACATCGCCTGCGAGGCAGGCCACGGCGAAGGTGGTGTGACGATCTGATCAGGTTTGCAGGGCCAACATGGCCAGAGATCGCACAAGACAGGGAGGTTTGGAAGGGAAAATGGGAGGCCTTTGCCCAGCAGTCAGACACAATGTGGACTCATAAAAAATAAAAAAAAAGTTCACTAGTGACTGTAAGGTTTCGGTGAACAGCTCTGTGGGCTACATTACTACTTAAGTTATTTATGTTTTTTTGTTTGTACCATTGCATTTTGTAGCTGTTTGTTGTCTCTATTTAATAATAAAAAGAACAAAAAATAACACTTACAAAAATATGCGGTTCCAAAATTTTAATTATTGTGAGGGACCTCCAGTACGCTGGTGCGACTCGCACTTGGCCGGTAGACTTCATATAAAATAGTAGTTAATGGTGTGATGCGGGATAGTCTCAAGGTAGGTCGGTGAATATCTGGATATATTGTGCAAAGGACATCTGTGTCAGTCGTGGTCGTGAGGTAATTAATACACCGTGTTTATTCACGCTTCTAAAACCAATCACCAGTGAGGCAAATAGCATGCTAAATAAAGTCACTTAGTTACAATTTAGTATTTTTAGTAACCATATAAATATTATAATAATCTAATGTTGATATTATTACTGAACTGTAAACCGACGTTCGCACGGACGTAAAAATATCGCGGCGGGATTTTATCGCGCACTGGATTTTCAACTCTCGGTGTTGAGCCGAGCTTCGAGAATTCTCAACCTCACAACAACAGAATGCATCCCAGCGCGTCAAAATAAACTTATTAACAAAAAAAAAACCGACTTCCAAAAATCACTTGAAGTGAAAAATAACTTTGATTTCGGAAGTCGGTGTCTTTCGTTTTTCATTTACTTTCTTTTTTTTTGCCACCGACTTCCGAAATCAGTTATTTTTCACTTTGTAGTGATTTTTGGAAGTCGGTTTTTTTTTTGTTAAAAAGTTTTTATTTCTCGCTTTTTAGTGGGTCTGTTTATAATTTGTATAAGTTACAATAGTCTAATGTCAATTGCTCATCACATGTTACAAAATATTGCTTTTCCCGATGCTGGGACGTTAATTGTTGAGGAGTTCTGCTGGTAGCAACCAGGAGAACTCCTCAACAACCACTCACCACACGCATTGTGTGACGAGCGGAAATTGCTTAGCAACCATATTAAAGTAAGTAGGTAATCGAATCGCAACCCGTGAAATATTTATCATTGAGTAGTTCCGGTAGCCATCTGTGGTCTTCATCATCAGTTCCACTTCACCAAGTGGTGCTTTCCGAGAGCAAATTCACGAGTTACTATAAAAAATACCCAAATCGCTACAGGTGTGCCTATAATATTTGAAGAGTTCCTTCAATTTCTCCAAGATCCCATCATCAGAACTGGATTTTGACAAAAATTTGACAACCCTTTCCAACAAAAAAATAATTTTTCAAATCGGTTGGCAAGCGACGGAGTTATGCGCGATCAAACAGAAAAAAAAAAATACAAACATCCGAATTGAGAACCTCCTCCTTTTTTAGAAGTCGGTTAAAAACACACTGTTGGATTGTCAACTCTCGGCGCTAAGCAGAGCGTTGAACATCCAGTGAGCGATAAAATCACCATCCACACCCACCCCTAAAATTTGACGAGGATGCAAAAAGACACGTTGTATAGCAAGATTAGCAAGTAGTGGTACTAATACGAATTTGTGTGGGGTAGGTACGACAGCTAAAAGTGAAAAATAACTTTAATTTGTGTGGGGTAGGTACGACAGCTAAAAGTGAAAAATAACTTTAATTTGTGTGGGGTAGGTACGACAGCTAAAAGTGAAAAATAACTTTAATTTGTGTGGGGTAGGTACGACAGCTAAAAGTGAAAAATAACTTTAATTTGTGTAGGGTAGGTACGACAGCTAAAAGTGAAAAATAACTTTAATTTGTGTGGGGTAGGTACGACAGCTAAAAGTGAAAAATAACTTTAATTTGTGTGGGGTAGGTACGACAGCTAAAAGTGAAAAATAACTTTAATTTGTGTGGGGTAGGTACGACAGCTAAAAGTGAAAAATAACTTTAATTTGTGTAGGGTAGGTACGACAGCTAAAAGTGAAAAATAACTTTAATTTGTGTGGGGTAGGTACGACAGCTAAAAGTGAAAAATAACTTTAATTTGTGTGGGGTAGGTACGACAGCTAAAAGTGAAAAATAACTTTAATTTGTGTAGGGTAGGTACGACAGCTAAAAGTGAAAAATAACTTTAATTTCACAAGTCGTGGCAAAAAACGAAAATTCAAAACCGAAAACACCGACTTCCGAAATTTCACTTTCTAGTGTTTTTATGGTGTCTATGTTTTGTACGCACGGCTACAGATCAAGCTATACAACTCTAGTATAAGCTGATCTCGCATTGTATAGGATTTCCTTACAATGAGAGGTCGGCGTAAACTGGAAATGTATAGCTTGATGTGTAGCCTTGTGTACCAGGTTGTTGAGCTGCGTAAGATAGGGTTGAGCTCACGATGACTGATGCTTGCGTGCCGTTTCTTGCGACCGAATTAAGGCTCTTCCAGACAGAGGCGATATCGCCTCGCGACGTGTCGCGTAGCGGTGTTGCGACGCGATAATATCGCAATATCGCTCGCGATATCGCCTCTGTCTGTAAGAGCTACTACAGAGCTACTGTAGAGACTCTACGCCGAGCGGTGTATCAGAAAGGTGTGGCACCTGCAGACCATAAAACTGAACAACTTTCTCCATTGTACCAACATCGTAATCGATAAAAAATTATCAGATGTCCCGTACAAAGCTTCAATAATACCTATAATAATACAATATACTCAAACTGCTCAGCAGCAATGTTCAGAGGGGCAATTCTCGTACCTAAAAACGTTCACAATCTCATGCCCGCGTCAATCAAATGTCAAAAATTTAGGTAAACGCTATACAATTTTTGACAGATTGAGTCTTGAGATGATATTGCGAACGTTGTTAAAAATACGAGAATTGACCCTCTGGTACTTTTTGCAAAAGGCCAGTCCGGACTCTGTTCTGCATTTCAGTTTTTAAAATGATAAAATACTAACTTTACCCCGACATCGACATGCCTACCGCAATTATACTTGTAAAAATTAAGTGTGTGATTTAAATATATACTAATAATAGAATACATAATAAACTATTTCATTTAATTTTAAGATCAACAATGTTCGCTGTAGCGCTATTCTGCATCGCATGTGCTGCGTACTGGGCGTGGCGCCGCAAGAATGCTAAAGCTACGGAGCCGCCAGAGCTCCCGGGAGCGTGGCCTCTTGTGGGGCATGCACCACTGCTCATTGGAGACCGCTGCGGTATGTATTTTGGTTATATCTTAATAGTGTCCGACTGAAGGTCGATTTCTGGCCGAAGCCGAGGGTTTAATCCACCAGGGTACTGGCGATGACTGCGGGAAGGCTGGACTGCCCCTTCATCCGGAATTGTTTCAGCAGACGTTTGGCCGTACCAGTGTCAGAGAGGAAGTATTAATTATATTGTTTTGATGATTTATTTATTTTGATTTGATTTAATTTTATTCTATTTATTGGAACGAAGTTCCTTATCGCGCGTTGTGAAAGGGGGCTAGACGGAAAAAAATCTCACGAAAAGTTGTCACGACACCTTTTTGCTATAGTAAGCTATATGTAGATGTTTTTGCTGTAGTAGTTTCTCTGTCTGTCTCTCTCTCTCTGTTATAGAAAGCAAGCCAGATATTTTCATTTCTATTTCGCATTGAACAATGTGATGATGATGATGATGATGATGATGATGATGATGATGATGATGATGATGATGATGATGATGATGATGATGATGATGAAGATGACGATGAAGATGACGATGACGATGACGATGACGATGACGATGACGATGACGATGACGATGACGATGACGATGACGATGACGATGACGATGATGATGATATTCATGATGATAAGTATAAAAATAAAATTTCGTTACAATTCCTTCACCAATTAATCGAAAGGAACTTCGTTCCATCCGGGTGTCCCTTGACACCTCTCAAGTTTTTTTTTAATTTCATTTAATTTCATTTATTTTTATTTAATTCCATTTAATTTGATTTGAAAAAGAAATGAAATAAGATAATTTAATTTGATTTCTGTTAATTTGTGATTGGCAATGGGTATAATTACGAGAAAAATGTTTTTTTTTTATTTATGCTGACTGTTGTCTTGTTAAACATTTCATAACACTTCGAAATAATGTCAATTTTAATTATTATTTGTTTAAATAAAAGTAATTTAACAATCAGCATGGATGGAGCAGTGGTGGCACAGTGGTAACGGCCCCGACTTACGAGTTTAGGTCGTGTGTTCGAACCCAGCCAGGCGCACTTTGTGTAATTTATTTCATCACCGCTGCTCTCAAAACGGTGAAGGAAGACATGGGCCCGCGTAGTGGATTACTGCCCACACCCACTCACAGAGAGGAGGGCTGTATCCCAGTGGGAACGTTAAAGCTGATGGAATCTTACAATCACAAATCAGTCTCACCGCAGTATGACCCTCGCCCGCCCTCAGTTTCGGCGCTTGCTAGAAACCTTCGGCTTCGGCTAAAACTTCCGAAGGATGCCGAGGTCAAAGTTGTTTTATTTTGGCTGAAAGTGACCGAAGCTGAAGCCGAGGGTTCGGTTGGACACTAAATTTGAAAGTCAATCTGAACAAACTAGTCTGCCCCGAATCTGACTCACCAGATGCACATACACGGAACTATCAGACTGGTTTCTATGATTTGCTTGTACCGTGATGACTAGAGATTGCAAACCGGGCCCGGCCATTCTTACCGGGCCCGGTCACCGGACCCGGTACAGTACAGCCTAGCCTATAAGATTTAGCTATTTGCTCAATTAGCAACACTTGTCATAATAGCCAAAGTTTAAGAAAAAACATAATATTTTACTTTTAGCAATTATAAATCTATCTAATCTAAGTTGTTATGACACGTTTTTTTTTTATAAGCTGCGTTATTAGTTTCTTATTATAATACTATGTTTTCAAAGACACACTTTATGGAATAAAGAGAAAGACCTGCTTATTTAAACTTATAAAAATGGATAATTACTAATACTAATTTTAATTTTCCGTCCTTAAGTAAAAGTAATCAATTCTGTATTAATAGTCCACTAAATAAATGAGTTGTAGAGTGCGTGAGCTGGGACGTAAGCGATTTCTTCAGAAAGTTGTTCAGGGTGCTTAGGGAGTTAACATACTTTAGGCCCGTATTACAGAACGTTGCTCAAGTCCAGTTTGATCGCCGATCAGTTGATCACAGTTTATGTATATAGAATCAGTACTCGAGCATCGTTCTTATTCCTAACGGTAATCAATCTATACTCAGCTAAATCTAGACTCAAATCGGGCCTCAAGCAGAGATGTCTATTGTCTATGCATCAGCCTGTTTTCGTTTACGATTTATTTAATTTACCTACTCTGTTTTGGTCTTCATAGGATTAGAAATATTAAAACATACCTTATGAACCCAGCGTTATTGTGTCAGCCACGAATAAGTAAATCTGTTTGAAGTCATTTTGTAAGCAAAATTATCGACCTTTGTAGAGTGCTACGAGGATCTTTTGGCGCCTAAATGACATTGGCGGGGGGGCGTTGTTGGGAAACATTTGTGAGTTTTTTACAGGTATGGCAGCGTTAGTTCGGATTTTGACCACACGCCAAAAAAACTGTTAGAAAACTATGGTATTTCGTGTTCAAATATAATCTGTGGTTTTAGCTAGTTCGCGCCAGCCTGCCAATACTACTTAATCTGTGCAGCCTGCGCTACCGCTATTGTGTTGCCTAGCAACGTATTAATTGTCTTTCTAACAAGAAGAAAGGATAATAATAATTATTCAATGTTAAAACTTGATTCATTTCCATAATTACTACAACAAGAACATTGTAAGTAGGTGAATTAGCCCACTGTCACCAACAAGGTAGCCATTGGGTCCTTTGCCCGGAGCCCGAAGTGAGCGAGTGTACTACGTGAGCACGACAAATGGATGTGCGATTAACGCTTGTGCGACAAAACTGTACTGCGACTCACCACAGTTCGAATGCACGCTTGTGCGACACACTGAACCTCGACATCACGCTAGTGCGACAAACGATTGTGCGACAATAGTTCGACACTACGGTAGTGCGACAAACGATTTCATTTCAACCGCATCTTAATCAGCTTATAATGTTCCCACTGCTGGAACACAGGCCTCCTCTTTGTAAGAGGGAATGGGACCTAATCCAACCACGCGGACCCAGTGCGGGTTGGTGGATTTCACGTCTTCGAATTTTTGGTTCTAGGACATGCTGGTTTCCTCACAATATGTTCCTTCATTTGAGAGCAGTGGTGATGAAATAATTTACACAAAGTGCCTGTCTAGGTTCGAACCTACGACCTACTACCTACCTACCTACTTGCGAAGTCTCGGCCGTTGCACTGGGCCACCTCATTTCAACCGCCTCGTCCCCATATTGAGAGGATAGTGGGTGCGTACTGGTCGGTTTGTTGCCCGCTCTCGGCGGACCTCGGAAAGAAGTCCACCTACGTATAAGTTGTACAAAGCATGGTCTTACACGGAGCGCCTATGCGTTCATACCAACTGTCAGGTATTCCGCGCTGGCTATTACATTTGCTTCCTGCAAGAGTGCCCTGCATAGGACTCTCAGCGACGGGTTCTAGTTTATATATTGGGCAGCATCTCTTTGCAGTAGTATTGGCTATTCTGGCAGTACATGCCAACGTCTTAGGGGGCTCTCACCTTAAGTATCATATTATAATATTTAATACACAGTTTGAGTCTTCAATTTCGCACTAGCGTGCTGTCGAGGTCCAGTGTGTCGCACAAGCGTGCATTCGAACTGTGGTGAGTCGCAGTACAGTTTTGTCGCACAAGCGTTAATCGCACATCCATTTGTCGTGCTCACGTAGTACACTCGAAGTGAGCTTGCGTGCCGCGAAGCCGAACACACCGGTGTACATCCCGCGCCTACACTACACCACAGGCAGCGGACATCGTGGAGTACGTGCGCCAGAAGACGAGGTACACGCCGAGGGTGCAGATACTGGAGGCGCCAGGAGGCGCGCCGCAACGTCAACTTCTAGGCGTTCGTGGTGCGTGTACCGAACTGTGTTATCTGCCGCTCGTCTTGAAAGAAGACTTTTGGCCGTAAGACGTGGTGTTCCGTCGCTTCCGCGTACTAGTACCACAGGACAACACAAGGACAAGCTAGTGAAGTGAAGTGCTACTAACATAGTTTTAAGTTTTATTTGTTAACACAAGTTTTGTTTTACATTTTATATATGTCAGTTTGCAAGGTCTATGGGATATTGTAACCTGAAAATAAACGTTTCATTATTTATTTATTTTTATTATTTGACATATCTTTGGACCCTGCGGTCCCGGACCCTTGGAAGGCGCACGAGGGGCCGGAGCCAACTCGCAGAGGACCCTTAGACAATTTTAAATGACGACAAGGCACCAGTCGACGATTATCTCTGTACGGATAATCCCTGGTTGGTGTAGGACTATTGCAGAACATGGAAACAAAATAGGCTATGGGTTTGGATGGCTACAGTGGATTGGGTAGCCTGAACTATGGTAGAACATGTCCGTAAGGATTGAGTCGCCAAATTTCGTATCTTAATGAAATTTAATACTTATTTAGTAGTAAGTTTAAAAATTTTGTAGGTTCGATCCTCGATTTTGTAGGTATAATACTTCAAAAGATATATGAACTTATAGGTGGCAACTCAATCTAAATGTTTGGACTGAGTCGCCACGTCAGAACTAAGAACATCATGGATGAATGTTTATCATAATTTGGTATGATTTAGTAGTATTTGAGAGTATTTAGTAGACAAAATCTGAGCTCGGTAGTGTCAAAATTAAAAAAGTTACAATATATTATGTGTGGCTCCTCAGACCATACACATACGACTGGTCATTTTTCAAAGAAGCAGTAGTTCAATTTAATGCGCAATTTCAACATCATTTAGTAGTAAGTATATTAGATTTGTAGGATAAGAGTCGGCAATCACAAAAGAAAGAAATGGGAGATATAGCATATTTAATGTGGCTCCTCAATTCAGATGCTTCGGTAAATAGATTTGCCTCTAATCTACATAATCATGTGACGAAATTTGGAACAAAAAACGCCAATATTTTGTATAAATTTCTACAAAATGTAGGTATAAAAAAATACAAAAAAAAAGTACATATTTACGAAGTTATTAGCTATTCTTTAATTTCTTATGAATTTTTTTTGTAGGGTGACCATGAATACGTGATTTAAAAAGAAAATGTACGTTTCGTGGCTTATAGAAACAAAATCTATTTTGTCGCATGTTTTCAAAGTCAGCCTGTATAGTCGGATTTGCACAATTATTTTTTTGTTTGAAAGGTTATGCTCTCGAGGTGGTCCCACTGTCACCAAATCAGAATCTGATGAGGAGATCCCATGGAAATCGAGGGAATCCCTTAAATTTTCGTTTATTGGCAACGACACTACCAGCCGCACTACCAGTAGTGTCGTTTCCAATTAACGACACTACCAAGCCTATTTTTTTTGGATTATATTGTACAGTCAACACAGCAAACTTCATTATCATCATAGTTTCATCATGGAACTTGTGAATTTTTTTAAGGGTGTAAAACACTAGAGGTAAAAAAAAACACCTAAAACGATAATGAGGTCAAAATGGAAATCCAAGATGGCGGCTGCAAAAATTTTCGCAGCCGCCATTTCAAGCCGACGCCGCGCGGCGCAGCGGAACGTGTCTACATTCGCCACGTGCTCCCGCCCCGCCCTGCGTCTTTTTAATTTTATTTTTGTATTCTTCTTCCTCTTCCTCTTCTGCAAGAAGTCCGATTATAACAAGATCCCAGTCTATCATTATAATTTCACTCGAGCACTCGACCAAACTGCTTCAATTCTACACGAAGTCTGGACGGAAATAGTAGAGACTGTAGTAGAGTAGTCGCGCGGCTTCGTGAGGCGCAGCACCGCTCTTGCACAACGCGCGTACCGGCGAAGCACCGCTGTGTCGCGATGCATCGCTATACGCTGCGAGTCATCACGAGGCGCAGCGCTGCATGGTGCAACGTATTCTAAATTCTCACAATGAAATGTGTATATTTTCGTGTAGAAAATAAAGTTATATTTTGAGTCGCTCTTTTAAAATGTGCGCGCAGCGTCGCGTTGCGTCGGGTCTCGGTGTGAGCTGACCCTAACTCGCGCATTTGCTCTCGGAGACCACAGATGGGCATCGGGACTACTCAATTATTGTATTTCGCGGGTTGCGATTCGATTAGTGGACCTACCACTTATTATGTGCTGTTTTTTAAAACATATAGTATAGGTATAGTTCCTTTTTAGGGTTCCGTACCAAAATGGTAAAAAAGGAACCCTTATGGTGTGACTCAGTCTGTCTGTCTGTCTGTCTGTCTGTCTGTCACAGCTGGATATCTCAAGAACTACTAATGCTATCAACTTGAAATTAGGAACAGATTTAGATGATATTTACCCAACTATTTTGCAAATAAGAAAGAAATAGAAATATTTATACTTTTTTTGCAACATTGACTGAAAGGGGGTCTTAAAAATTCAAAGTGGGTTTACTATGGTATATTGGGTATCATATGAAAGAGCGCTATTTGCACATTCTCAAACATTTAACAAAAAAATGTAAAAAAAATACCGTTCCCCCCCCCCCCCTTATCTCCGAAGTTTGCGAAGCGAAAAATCTGCAAATATTCTATATGATAGAAGTTTGTGTAAAGATTACAGGAAAAATAAAACGATGTCTCTAAATAGCACACTTTTTCAGAAATCGGAACGGAACCCTCGGTGTGCGAGTCCGACTCGCTCTTGACCGGTTTTGTAACATTGTTATTATACGTAATTTGCATAATTATCTTTGTTGGCACATCTTGATTTCAATTGTGATTTTTTTTTAAACACAAAAGCGCTTCGATACAAAATCGTAGTTATTACTTACCATAACATCAGAGGTATCAATGGGCAGTATGAATAGTTTTTTACAATTAGTAATAATGTGTTTATTTATTAGGTAAGTTAGTATTTAAGTGGCAATTATTTAGAACGTTTAGGATGAACACTTTATTATTTTTCTCCTTTACGAAGTGAATAATACAATTCTGTTAGAAATAAGTAGGGATTTTATTAAAAAAATAAATTTCAAAAACTAGTCATCCTGGTTTCATTTAACATCATCATCATCATCATTTCAGCCGAAAGACGTCCACTGCTCCCCCCAAAAGGGACCTCATTCTTAACTCGATCTCGCAGAAAAACACCGAGCCCTCTTCTTTGGCTTTTGGGTGACCTTGAGCTTTCTTATGAGGCCCATTGTAAAACGCTACGTCTTAGTGCCGTAAATCATAACTGGCAACACACACTGGTCAAAGACTTTTGTTTCGAGACACTGCGATATTTTGGACGAGAAGATCTTCCGTAGCTTCCCTAACTTAACGAAGTTGGACTTACCTAGTTTGACCGTTTGTCCCAGGTACACACACAACATGGTCACCCTCAATAGCGAATTCTTAATGAATATCGAAAAGTATTTTTTTTTCAGATACCGAATATATACAATGTTGATTTGTACATAAGTATTCAGTAGACATTTATACTAAATGTTAGTGTCTCTGGTTATTGATTCCGTTGTGATCTCAGGTAGATACAATCAATTATTTATTTGCAGAACGTCAGGACTGAGGAGCCAAATAAAATGCGTTTATTTACTAAATTCACTCAGTTTTACTACTTTCTCTATATACTACAAATTCGAACACACTTACTACTAAATGTTCTTTGGAGTGGAATATAAATTGACCAATTAATTTCATGGAAATTCACGTTCTTATGATTGATTGATTGATGGATTGAGGAGCCACATTAAAAGTATTGTATATTCTTCAATATCAACAGTACAGGACTCAGATTTTTAGTAGGTACTATACACAATTACTACTAAATCATACCAAATAATGATAAACATTCATCCATGACGTACCTAGTTCTGACGTGGCGACTCAATCCAAATATTTAGATTGAGGTGCCACCTTTATGTTCATATATCTTTTGAAGTATTATACCTACAAAATCGAGGATCGAACCTACAAAATTTTTAAACTTACTACTAAATAAGTATTAAATTTCATTAAGATACGAAATGTGGCGACTCAATCCTTACGGACATGGTAGAACTATGTCCCCTGCTTAACAATGTTATATAATGGCAGGGGGTGACTTGCACACTCAATATTTTATTATTATTATTTGAACCTGCTAAATGCCTGAGAGAATGCTAAAGTTCAACCTTCTATTTTAATCATCGTTGAATAAATAATTATATCCATTTTGATATGACTTGATTAGGTACTTCGATTGCACTACGTCATATAACCATGACAACGCAGATAAACTTGAAAATAACAAAAATTGACATGACAATCTATGCTCAAGCGCGGTCTCGACCACGCTTGGGTCAAATCACTGCTTGGGTTCGATTCACGAACTGAGTAACGTTCTAAAATAAGGCCATACTCAGCTGAACTATGATCAATAAATCTATGCTTGAGGAACGTTCTAAAATTAAAATTTGACTTAAAACTAGATTTAAACAGAGATCAATGCTTGAGTGACGTTCTGTAATACGGGCCTAAAAGTCCCCGCGTCTAGGAGTCGCATCGGAGTGGGGGGGGGGGGGGATAGAAGTTCCCACTTTTGAGTTTTCCGTTAATATCTTTAAAACTTATATTTTTTCTCTACGACGCACCGTAGAGAAAAAATATCTACTATGTAATGAAAGCTCATAAAATTTGTTACAACTTTTACCTTAAATATTTTTTCGAATTCCTACCAATTTTCGAACTATACGTTCCGGAAAAGTGAAAATTGTCGAAAAAACTACTTTTATCAAACGGCTAGTGTTTGATAAAAGTAGTTTTTTCGACAACTACCTACTAAATTTCATCCAAATCCGTTCAGGCGTTGAGTTATCGAAACTTTTATCTATGCTACACAGCTACACCCCCTTTTTGGTCAATTTTTTTATTTCAAATTTTTTTTTTTTTTTTTTTTATAAATACAATAATTGTTGAGTGGGACTATAAGTGTGATTTTGAGACTTTAGTGAGACTGATTATTGTGATAATTGTTCATAAGCCAGTTTGAAATAAATATTAATATTGAATCATTGTCTTTTTCCATTCTAGTATAGAAAATTTTCATAAAATACTTTAAACGTTTCACCGCTAACACAACGAAACGTTGCAATCTCTAGTGAAGACCGGTTGTAACAGGTAATATGGTAGTTACGGAGTTTTGTCAGATCAGACGGTTCTAAAGCTTAGTCTGACCCTGAACGGGAACCTTAAGACCAGACTCAGATAGGTATATTCAAACTCCATATTACTCGCCCGAATTCCTTACGTATGCTCACCAAAGAGGTTAAGTACTCACTTCTGAATCTGTTTGTAGATTTATGGAACCAAGTCAACGACATCAGCCAACAGGTCTGCACCCTGGGGGGAGTTGTGTCAGCTAGCATCGGACCACGAACCGTATATAGTAAGTATTCTTAGGATGAATAGTTTCATCTTAAAATAACGCGCGTGGACGGTTTCCGCGCTATAATGCGTAAGAAAGTGACGTCATTATTTCAAAGACTGCGCGGTAGCACCAACAGCATTTTGCAAATGATTGCATCCCGCCACGACTGTCCCCTTCAGGCGCACTGGGTGGCAATAGTTACGGGAAGATTGTGATTTTATTATGACTTTTATCTACACCCATGCTATAAATCCTTTATAAAAGTTCCTGAAACAGTTAGCTTACTGCCAACATTAAAACAGCCAGTGTCATAGTAACCATGGTAACCATGATATCATCCAAACGGGTGCTTTAATGTTGTACTGAATTTCATAATGCAACTCGTTTTCAAAAAAAGAACATTGTAATGCACGCGCGTTTCACTACAACAGCGCCGTAATTAAAAAAAAGAACTTATTCGAATTCACGTCGTATACTATGACGCCGGCCGCCATGTTCGATACGAGTATTAGTATTGCAAAAAACTGTTTCAGAACCTTTTTTAGAGGATTCATAACAGGGATGTAGATAAAGTCTTGTATGCAACTGTACATAATTAGGTATTAAAACACTCATGTGATACTATTATCACACTTGTCTTCGCCTCGTGTGATAAACCCACATTCGTGTTTTAATACCCCTTATTATACGTCAGTTGCATAAATAACTATATTATGACTTTATTATGTACCTACTAACGTAGATCTTAAGAAAATTGTTACTAACACTTATATGGATTATGTCCGAAATAAATGGAATTAAATAAATAAAATCTTGAGGAAACCTGCTTGACAGATTGTGGAAACTTATAACATCGAGTTTTTGTCAAGATAAATGAAGCTAAACCTAACTTTTTATATAATAAGCAGTGTTAACGTGACCTAGGTATTTTTCTTACTGACAACAGCTAGCATTATGATTTTGCACAAAAAAAAACAGTAATTAGGTAAGTGCTATGTGTGGCAACGTGGCCAGAGATCGCACAAAACGGGGAGGTTTGGAAGGAAAAAGGGGAGGCCTTTGCCCAGCAGTCAGACACAATATAGGCTAACAAAAAAAAAAAAAAGGTTAAAAATTTGTATCTTATCAAAAGACCAAACATTCATCTATCACAATTCATTGTGTTTCCAATAATGAATCAAGGATGTAGAATGTTGCTATCATCACAAAATCACAATCGACACTTCCTAAAATTTTTTTTGTCTTGCTCGATTCTGATTAAATTTTCATTTGCCAGTTGTGACCGACCCAGACGACAGTTACACGGTGGCGACCTCGTGCTACGAGAAGGATGAACATTACGACTACGGTAAACCATGGCTAGGCGATGGATTAATCACTGCGAGATGTGAGTTGCACACATACGGTATTATTTATTACTTGGACCTCATAATATGCATAGTTCAACGGTCCAAATTCACCTTCCCAAAACAACAAAAACAACATAATTTAAATATTTATTGTCCCCTTACCAAGCTAAGTTTCCCATGTCAGTGTTGTGTATAATTACTAATGAAATCCCCAGATGCGATATGGAAGGATCACCGCAAGCTCCTGAACCCAGCGTTCAGTCAGACACTCCTGGACACGTTCATGGGCGTCTTCAACAGCCAGTCCAGGAAGCTGGTGAAAGACTTCGAGAAAGAGGTTGGAAATGGACTCTTTGACCACTGGGAATACATAAGAAATAACGCTTTGGAAACTATATGCTGTAAGTATACTATTAATTTCTTACTTCTTACGAATACGTGTCTCCCCCTCAGCAACCTTGTCAAGGCATTCAATCATAACCATCAACATTCTCCTGCCCTTATCTCAATTTATTTGGAGTCGGCGGAACATCTTTTGCTTCCATATCTCTATTAGTCGTCATCTCGGTAGTCACTCCATTTCTTGTATCACCTTCCACACAGTCCATCCATCGTTTCTTTGCTCAACCCCTACTCGTATAGCCATCCACATTCATACTCAAAACTTTTCTGACGACATTTTCCTGTGAACAGTCACGAAAAATTATAATTTAGTGATAATTATGATGATGACAACATAATATAAACGTATTTTATATTAATACTAATATAATAATGATAATATCCTTGGACATTTCGCACAACGCCATCTAGTGCCAAGCTAAGCGACCTAATGCTAGAATAATAGAAGTTACTCATTCTATTTAGCTAGTTAGTATCCAGTTATTGTAATAATATTCATGATTCATACTACTTACTTAGATATATCATTGTTATGTGTGACCTGTGGCCTAAAGACGTTATTTTTGAACCATGCATTGATAGTTGATAAATGATAACTTTGTGTTGCCAACTGTGACTCGTAAGTTTCTATTTATGGTATTATACATAATTATCTTGAGATAACTTTAAACATTTCCACGCATGAAGCTTTTAATGTCAGCCATCTCGTTACCATAACACAAGCATTAGGTTGCTTAGCTTGGGACTAGATGGCGTTGTGTGAAATGTCCAAGGATATTTATTTTATTTTATTTATTTTAATGTCAACCCACTTTTACGTGACGTCGTCGCCCTGATGTCAACGGCAATTCTGGATGAAGCTCCCATTACAGAAGCACCTATACCTTTTAACCGGAATACAGTATAAAGGTTACCGCAGACAGGCGCGACGGGACAGGACTAGTAGAACCATTTCTATAAAAACTTCATGGATTTTTTTCTACTAGAATCACGTTGCACCGTCACATCTCGCCTGTCTTCGGGAGCCTTTGCAGTTGCATGGCAATTACAGAAGTATTGTCGTGCTCTACAAGTTTTTCTATAACATTATATTATATAGAATGCAATTATAAACAAATCAATCTGCCTAGCCTTTTCCCAACTATGTTGGGGTCGGCTTCCAGACTAACCGGATGTAGCTGAATACCAGTATTTGCATGCAATTATAAACATCAATCTAAAATCTTTATTGCCTGCAGTGACAGCACTAGGAGTAGACTTCACGGACTCGAACCTTAACAGCAAGTACATGGAAGCCACGGAGCAGTTCTTAGATACGGTGGTTGAACGGCTCTCAAAGCCCTGGTGGCACAGCTCCTACACCTTCGCTTGGAGCAACCTTAAGAAGAAGCAGGATGCCTATCTGAAGATACTGCACAACATGTCGAACACGGTAGGGAGACTGCGCTTTTTAGTCATGCTGTTCTTCTAGTGAAGGAAAAAAGATCTATCAATTCCCCTGCCATTCATATGCCAATATACTATCCCCCTATCAATACCATTTATACCATCTTTTTTGGAGTTGGCAAAGGGTTTCAAAAAAGAAAAGACTAGTTTAATGGAAATACAAAAACCATGAAAATTTTTTGTAGCTATGGTAACTAATAATTTTTAACATTGATTTCAGGTCCTGCAAAAAAGAAAATTGGAGTTAAAGGGCAATATTTGCGCTGAACGAAGCATAATACCAGGTTAGTTTGACATTCTTTTTACAGTTTAGCTGAAAAAAAAAGCATGTGTGGTCAGGGGACCGCCGTCGCGTCGGTACGAAGTTCCTTACACGATACTCGCACGCACACACACTCGTATATAATACTAAGAGATAAGAAGTCGCGTGGAGGGGATAACGCTTTTTCCTTACGTGATGATTTCTACCAGTCAACACCTAGTTTTCTGACTTCGTTCATCAAGCTCTCGACACTCGACAGCCGAGTAGGACGGTGTGTTTTATTCAGCTTATTAGATGGACAATCTGGTACGCATTTGGTCACATAGTATAAATGGCTGTTGTGAATCTCGAAATATTTTGGGTGACCTCAGTCCAGGACTTTATTTGACTAATAATATCATGGTTATGAACGTTACGAAACTCTGCTAGAAACCACAGTTAACTTAGAACTGACATTTCTTTGTAGGAACAAAATTCAAAGCCTTCATGGACATTCTCCTTGAGCTGTCAGTTGAGAAGGGAGTGTTCAACGACAGAGAGATCAGAGAACATGTGGACACTATGCTCGTCGCTGGCCATGACACTTCGACTAATGCACTTGTGTTTACCATGATATTGTTGGGGTCTCACCCTGCAGCCCAGGAAAAAGTATTTGCTGAGTAAGTACCTACTTGACCTATGCATATCTAGATGAACTGACTGGTCTGGCCAGGCTACACAACAATAAAATAAGTTCACAGTAATAATTGGTTTTGTCACAAAATAAGTATGGTTGATTTTTATCAAATTGGTTATTTCAGAATACAAGAAGTCCTGGGAGAAGACAGAGACGTGGAGAAGACGGACTTGTCGAAGTTGGTGTATTTGGAGGCTGTTCTGAAAGAGAGCTTGAGACTCTTCACCATCGCGCCGTTAATAGCCAGGAAACTTGATAGTGACGTAAAACTGAGTAAGTTGATACAATAACACATTATCTTGGACTGTCAACACAAATCTTACAGTAGTTATTCTGTTTCCCCAGATCAAACTTCGTTCTAGACAATTAGGAACTTACGAAAAACTTTTCAGATCCTTTAGTCCAGGAAACAGGACGGAGCCCGTGCGTTTGATTATTTTGTATTTCTGATTCATTCATCATATCACAGTCATACCCAACTTTCTCTCTCTTAAGGCGCCTGGTTTTTTGAGATTTTGGATGACCTCACTTCATAATTTATATTCTGTGTTTCAGAAAACTGCACCCTCTCAGCCGGTCGGAGCTGCTTCATATTTCTATTCGGGATCCACAAGCATCCGATCTGGGGACCAGATGCGCACGAGTTCAAGCCTGATCGCTGGCTGGAACCTGGCAGGTTGCCTGAGAACCCTAAGGCGTTTGCTGCCTTTGGTTTGGGCAAACGTCAGTGTATTGGTAAGAGTCACTCATAAAATTATCGGTTCTCCAAGCACTCCAATGAAAAATTCGCTTGAGAATATTGTAAAATTTAAAATATATGATCTTCAACATGGTTTTAGATGAATGAATTAATGAAATGCACCGAACCCAGCGTGGTTTGACCAGACTCGATTAATCGAATGAACCCAAAGATTTGCACTAGCCCCTGGAGCCTTCATGGGGCTATAGAGACCATTGTATATCAAGGAGTAGACGGGGGCGCGCGATAGTGCTAGGTAGACGTACCCTTAGGATATGAAAAGATCTGTTAGCCGTACCGGATATGCATCCAAGAGTCGGCAGTGGAATTGTGGAGAGACGGGGGATATTTATCTAGGGGTGGGCTTTTTACGACGTCGCCGCAAGGTTTCAGGCGAACTTTTTTTTTTTAACCGACTTCAAAAAAGGAGATTGTCAATATTGGAGCTGCAGTATTGTCACATATACAACATTACAGCAAATAAATAAACATTTTTAGGGTTCCGTACCTCAAAAGGAAAAAACGGAACCTTTATAGGATCACTCGTGTGTCTGTCTGTCTGTCTGTCTGTCCGTCTGTCACAGCCAATTTTCTCCGAATCTAATGAACCGAACTTGGTACACATATGTATTTTGGTAACCCAAACACGGACATGTAACGTAAATAAATGAATTTTGAATATGAGGGTCCCTTTGGGGGGGAAAATAAGTACAATTAAAAAAAAAAGTTTTGCAAACTGTACCGTGTGACATATCAAATGAAAGGTGACAGTCTCAAATATATTTTTTTTATAATTTTAAAATAAATTACTTTGAAGTTATTTAAGAAAATAGACGAAAATTGACCATTCCCCCCTCTTATCTCCGAAACTACTGAGCCTAAAATTTTGAAAAAAATACAGAAAATAGTTCTTTACCTATAGATTACAGGAAAACTTATAAGAAGTTAATGGTCTGGTAAATTATATATATAAAATTCAAAGTCCTGACTGACTCATTGACTGATAATAATCAACGCACAGTCCAAACCACTGGACCTAGAGACATTAAATTTTGCACATAGATTCCTTATATAGTGTAAACATCCATTAAGGAAGAAGTTTTGGAAATTCCATCCCTAAGGGAATAAAATAGGGTATGAAAGTTTGTATGAAAAATCTTATCTCTTATGTTATTTCTTATCTCTTATGTTATTAGACTTGAAACTTAGCACGAATATTCATCTAAGTTAATTATAAAATTAATCATTTTCAATTATGACGAATCAAAATGAAATACTTAAAATATACACATAACAAGATAGTTCTCAAGATAATTATGTAGTACGTACGTGTAAGTGGATTATTGATACGAGTTAGGGACCAAGGTTTTTGGGATGTTTTCAAAAAACATCCCAAAACCTTGGTCATATTCTAGTGCAATATTTACAATAAAACTATTAATTAACTTACTGCCTACTTACTAAACTTTGATCTTTAATGTTGTCAGACCAAAATGACAGCTGCGATCGACATTTTTTTGTAATTTTTGCACATCATGTTATTTTAGTCAAGCAAATTAAAAATCAGAGTTACAAACAAATACTCATGTCAATCAAATATGTTTTTATTTATAACTAAAAATTACGAAATAAAAAAGTAATAAAAAAAAAATTAATCGACTTCAAAAAGAAATAACTCAAAAAGGTGAAATAACTTTAATTTCGGAATTCGGTGGCAAAACCTAAAATGCAGATCCCACGACACTGACTTCCGACATTGAATAAAAGTTATTTCATAATTTTGAGTAAATTTCTTTTTGAAGTCGATTAATTTTTTTTTTAATTACTATTTTTTTTGCATGATAACTTCGTGCAGTAGCGGATTGCAACTTTGAAACGAAAATATTGTTTGATTGGATAATTCTTTTATCATTCAACCAGGTAAAGCCTACTCTCTGATGTCGATGAAGACGACCCTCATTCACGTGGTGCGGCGCTACAGGATCAAGGCTGACCACACCAAGCTGCGGCTCAAAGTTGATGCCATGCTGAAGCCAGACGCAGGATATCATATCACCATTGAGAAGAGGATTAAAGTAGAATGAAACTATAGAACCATGGACCCTTTTATTATAACTTAAGTCTCATTTTTGGATTTCTGTGACTTTGGCGCATGATTGATTTTATTCTGTAGTAATTTGGAATTTAATGTAAAATATGGTACTCTGCAGTACCTACGTCTGGAAGTCCGGTAGTAAAAGGCACATCTCCCTTTTGCATTGCATTGCATCAGGTCCCCCCCCATTACCCCCCGTCCCCCGCCCGCCAGCTCCCGTGTTAAAGATCAGTGTTGGATGTTCAAAAAGTAGGTACCTACTATATTATGGATCCATTTTGCATTTAGGTACTGCTTTTTGAGGGACACCTGACTAAGTAACAACCGTGCAGATCAATAGATCTGCAAAGGTAAGCTTGCCGAAGTCAATCCATGGATGGGTGACCGTTTCTTAACATATCAAACCTCTTGGTCCTGCGCCTGGGGGTCTACTCCCTAAGCACGAAGCCCGTAGTTTCGGCCTACGTTACGGGCATTTCCTACTCCGTCGGGGCCCGAACGATGTATGATGTGTTTTTGCCCGTCCGAAAAATTTAACTTTTACACTTGTGCACACAGAACTATCATTCTTAATTCGTTACACAGAACAGATAAAGAGGTCCTCTTTACCTCTTTATCTGTTCTGTGCTTGTGCCATTGCTTGTGCCAAGTCAATGGCTTGTGCATATTCATAAAAATATTTGCTGCGTACTAGGTTAGTCCGTTTCAGAAGACCCGTCCGGATATTAATTTAAAATGATAATGCTAAATAAATTATGGTATTTTCAGTGTTAGTAGGTAAATTGCCTGAAGCACACATGACATTCTATGCTACCAGACGCTACCAGAAGATGAAATTCCTTCTTTACTAAATAATGTAAATGATAAATACCTAACTGTCCTATAATATGTTTACAATAAACATAGGATTCACTAGTTCATACTTTTGAATAAAATGAATGATGGTGTAAATTGGGAGTGTTAGTTTATGAACTCGAATATCAAATACAATAAAACACCTAACCACCTGCCCCCTTAGCCTACTTAGTTACTTATTATATTGCAGGAATAGATTTGATTGTAAGAATTAATACTATGAATTAAGAGCGTTGACTCGGTACGCCATTTCATACAAACTTTCAAGTCCTTTTTTATCGAAATGAATGAACCGATTTTAATGAAACTTCATACGCATAAGTAGGATACATAGGTCTAAAAAGTTAGTTAAGAACATTTTCTAAATGTCTTATTTAAAAAAAGATAAATGGAAATCTCTGTTTCTATGGAATATTTAAAATCGGTCTAATTTAGCTGCAACACTATTTTTCGAAAATGTTCTTAACTAACTTTTTAGACCTATGTATCCTACTTATGCGTATGAAGTTTCATTAAAATCGGTTCATTCATTTCGATAAAAAAGGACTTGAAAGTTTGTATGAAATGCCGTACCGAGCCAACGCTCTTAACCGTTAAGGCGGTAAAAAAGAATGTCAACCATACGTCAAGCCGCGGGCGTAACCCCCGCGGCGCGACATATTTATGACCCTGCTCACAAAAAATGGTTCACTCATATTTCTATTGGCTGTAGGCACTTAATGTAAACTGTTTTGGGTTCTTAAATGAACAGACCATTGTTTAAAATGTAAACACGACTCGTACTACGACAGTTGTATTTTTATAAACAAATGATGTTAAATCAGAGAATTGGTTAAAAGTGTGCTTGTTCCCGTGATATGACGATTTCTGATAAAACCATATACATATCAATTTACACGAAATTTTGCAGGTTACATTATGAATAGACAAGTAATCTAACAAATCCGTTTTTTGAGAGTCCTAACTAAATTTTTCATAATAATGAAACTCAAACTTAAATAAAAAGGTCTAAGTTTTAAAAGATAACGGTTTTTACGTAGCATTTTTTGCTCAAAAAAAGTATAATTGTGATGTTATTTCGTATTAAATATTATCTAAAACTATGTAATAAGTACTTACAAATGAATATTCATCCATATAACGTCGATTACACATAAAAATAGGCAACATTCATCATACACATTGTGGAAACGAGCAACCAATAGGCCGTAACATTTTCTTTGACCAAAAAAGTATTATTATGATGTTATTTCGTGCAAATATTATCTACAAGGATGTATTATGTACTTATAAATGAATATTTATCCACTTACCATTGAAAAAACACACAAATATAACATAACAACACAAGAATGTCTAGAGCACGTAATCGCGACCACAGACTTTTTAATGCGTCGATTTTCAACTGTTATTCTAGTGTTGCTTATCGATATTTTTCGTTGTGAGTGACTTTTATAACGAGAATATCTTTCGTACCATAGAAAAAAACATAGCCTTACAGGATATTAGCCCTTAATTATAGTAATAATACAGATTGAAACCACGTGTACCGGGCGGTACTCCGGAGCACCAGCGCGACATAACGGTCGGTACAGAGCGGTGCACCGGTACTAATAATAAAATTGGGGGAACCTGGATCTAATATTAATTATATTGAATGATGAATAAATGAATGGTGAATTGGGGTGACCTGGATCAAGGTGATCCAGGGCACCCAATTTTACCCTACTGAAGACGTTATCTTTAAAACATAAAATTCGCATTACCACTAATTAATTTTCAATAAAAAGTATTGACTAAAATGCGCACATAGTTATGTACTTTTTTATTTTATTTGGAAATCCTAACTCTTTCCTTCTCAAACTTCATCTATGTTTCAGAAAACTGCACTCTCTCAGCCGGTAGCCGGTCCTGTGATAATTTCTGACCTTTAATGCTATTACGGCTATAACAACAAATAATAAAAATAAAATAAAGTTAAAAATTAAAGAGGGTCCCCGTCGGACCCCTTGCTTGTTGTTATTCGCGCTCCACAAGCTTCCGAGCTGGGGTCCAGACACGAAAGAGTTCAAACCTGAGCGCTGGCTGGAACCGGGCAGACTATCTAGTAACCCCAACGCGTTTGCTGCCTTCAGTTTGGGAAGACGGCACTGTATTGGTACGGGCCTATCTCTAAATTATATTTAAAAGGAAAGCGCTTTACTTACATAATTAAATTGAAGAAAAACATGGAACGAACATGTACGACGAAGTTTTGGATAAGCAAAACTTCGTCGTACATGTTCCTTCAAATATCTGGTAGCGGTACATTTTGCAGGTTCAAATTAAAAATAGACCAGTAATTTTGTAATATTATAATGTTAAAAGTCAAATTCTAATACGTTTTTTTGAATTTTTGGGATCATAATACTATACATAATTATATGCACTCTGTGGTAACCTGCAACACATAAGTCAATTTTTATAAAATTAACAAAAGAACAAAGAGTTTTTAATACTGTTTTAAAAAAAAACTCTTGTCTTTTGATTAATCTCGATTAGTTTTTCTAGGCGCCATTTATTGAGGTGAATCAAAGGTGAATACTTAAAATATCAACTGTCATAGAAAAGCCACTTTTTCCGTGGAAAAGTCTCATTGCTGTCTCCCATTATTAATAAAAGTTAAACACACAGGTAGGTTTTTAAAAGGTTAATGTTTTTAGTACATTTGCAGCAGATGTATTAGCACCCTCAGATCTCAAAAATGACATAACACTAAAAGTAAGATAACGGCAGTTATCATTTTATTCTCCGGGGACGGCGGCGGTTTGATCATCCCACTATTTTGAGATAACAGATATGTATTTTTAAACGACTTCAAAAAAAGGAGGAGGTTCTCAAATCGGTTGTAAGTTTTTTTTTTTTTTTTTTTTTGTATGTTTGTTACCTCAGTAATCCTTTTTTAATTTGAAAGGGTATACTTCCAGATTGGTCCCATTTTTATCAAAATACAGTTCTAATGATAGGATCCATGAGTAATTGAGGGAACTTCTAAAATATTATATTATAGGCATACATATAGCTATTTTGGTATTTTCATCAACAAATCAAGCGTTTGCATTCGGAAAGTATCATCTGGTGAAGTGGAACTGATGAAGAAGACCACATAAAGCCACGGGAACAGTAGTTCCCGTTCCAACGATGATAAGTGTATTTCACGGGTGGCCATAAGATATCTCGATTAAAATATTAAGCGATTATGACGAAGCTTTAAATAAATGGTTCTGATGAAAATGGTATCATCGAACCGATCTGATGAAGAAGCCGGAAGATAAGCATCGGAATTCAGTCAAAGTCAAAGTCAAAGTCAAAGATTTATTTGCAGATAAATATGGTTACAAAAGTTCTTACAATAGTAATATAGTAGCTTAACATATTTAATCATAACATAATGACGTGCAAATAGAAATGAAACAATGTATCCTAGTCGTGTTTGGGCTTATTGGAATTGTCATGAGGTGCACTCTGGCTATAAATGATTTAATGGTAACTATCTGCCGCTTCAAATTGCGCTACTTGAGTTGTATGCTATGTGTGGCCTTGATTGTCAGAAGGCAGGTTTCGTAGCCTCGTTATCTCCGTCAACTAAAACTACGACTACCAAACTTCTGACACGACTTAGCACGACGTATTTGCCTTTTTGTAAAGTTTTTATTTGAAATGGTATATACTCCTGAGATGGTCGCATAAAATGCATAGCAGCATATCTTCAAGTTCTGATGAGTGGCTTTAGAGTTAAAAAAATAAATAAAATAAAATTTATTTCAGTAACTTTACAACTTCTACAATTTAATCATACAAAGGGGTCTCCTTTTAAGTAAGCGAAATACCTGTGCTAGGAGGGCTCTTCTAAAACTAGTACAATAATAAGTAGGAGTGTGCTTACATGAGCTTTCACTAACTTATTAACTAGGGTGGGTGGGGGTGTGTGGGTGTGCGTTGTGTAAGTGGGGGTGTGTGTGTGTATGTAAAGAGTATGTCAGTGTACATGGAGGTATGTTTGTGTATACATCACTTATCGCCAGATAGATTATAAAAGAGTTTCGATATCGTCATAGCTTTTGCTTTTTAGCCAATCTACCAGAGATTTTTTTACAATCCCGATAAGTCATGGGGAAAATATTTAAAAGTTTATTTAATTTGTTATAGATGGAAGCGGATTGCCTGGTAAAAAAAATCTGCTGTTCAGTACATTTATCTACGTCAAACTCGTCAAAATGTACTGAACAGCTGATTTTTTTTTCGCGATTTCAGGTTTGGTCCCATAGTAAAAGTTGTTCATAATGATGAGTACAATCTCCCATTTCGATTTGGTGCATGATAAAAAATTCATCCAGTATATACCTGGATATGGATCTTCGGGATTTTAAGCTTTCGGGAAAATGAACTTTCGGGTTTTTAAACTTTCGACCGTGACCGTGAAAATATTATGGTAATTATGTTTAGGGATAAAAGCGTTATGATAAAAAACAGTAGGAGTTTAAATATATTTACATTAATGATATTATTAATTACAATTTTCGGAAACATGAGTGTTATGAACATCGCCGGTAGCACTACAAATTGTATGAATGAAAACTTTAGGATGAAAAATTTTAGGAAGAGTGATCATTCGGATTACAAATCATTAGAAAGAACAATTTCGGGTAAAGAACTTTAGGTGAGCCAATATAGACCCGTTTTGTAGCAGTAAGCGTGCGATTTGTGATTTAAAATATTCATTGAAATAAGTTCCTACATGTACTTACTTATTAAGCAAAGAGCAATTATAAACTATATTGTGCTGTTTTTGGTTGCTTGAATTCTTCAATAACGCACCCAGAGATATTTTTTTTTTAAATCACTTGGAAGCTCCCGAGTGGAAAACTATAATATTTTTTTTTATATACTACTAGTACGTAATTTGTTTCTTTTTTATTAGATTGGTATTTCGTTTTTTTCATCCAGTAAAATACCTAGATTAATAAATAAATAAATAAGTGGATAGGTGAAAAAAGTCACTTAAGTGACTTACCTACGCTCGCGTTAAAAAAAACTAGTGTGTAGTTTCCTAGGCCAGGCTATCTACTTATATACTACTTACATTATATTATTGAATTAGACACCACGTCAAAATATTGATTGGTGCTCAAATGGGAATAGCTTGGGTGCTCTAAAAATCGGTGCTCAGAAAATCGGTGCTGAAATGGGAATGCTTCGAAATATCATTAAGAAATGATTATGAGAGTAATAAATGGTAGATAGGTACTTACTTATTATTTTTCTTTTTAAGTCAGATTTTTTATGGTAGTGAGGTTTTCGCATACGCGATAACGTTTGCAGCGGTTCGACATCCGATGGGTGACGAAAAAAATTGTTATTCCGAGTTGCTCCGTGCTGTAGGTAATGGGTATGTTTATAAGCTGAGATGAAAAAAAACTTTTTTACAAAAACAAAAACCGACTTCCAAAAAAAAACACTACAAAGTGAAAAATAACTTTAATTTCGGAAGTCAGTGTCTTTGGATCTGTATTTTAGTTTTTTGCCACCGACTTCCGAAATTAAAGTTATTTTTCACTTTGTAGTGTTTTTTTTTGGAAGTCGGTTTTTGTTTTTGTAAAAAAGTTTTTATTTTTCACTTTTTAGTGGTTCAGTTTGTAATTTATCTAAGTTACAATAACCCAATGTCAACTGCTTATCACGTTTTACAAAATGTTGCTTTTCCCGATGCAGGGCCGTTAATTGTTGAGGAGTTCTCCTAGTAAGAACCAGGAGAAATGGAGCTCATGGTGAAGTCACCATTACCATTATTTTGACGAGCATAAACCATATTAAAGTAATCGAATCGCAACCTGTTATATACTTAGATATAATTGAGTATTTCCGATAGCCCTCTGTGGTCTTCATCATCAGTTCCAGCTCACCAAATGGTACTTACCGAGAGCAAATGCACGAGTTACTATAAAAAATACCGAAATTGATATAGGTGTGCCCATAAAATTTGAGGGTTTCCCTCGATTTCCATGGGATCCCATCATCAGATCCTGACTTGATGATCATGGGACCACTTGGGACGTATACCCTTTCGAACAAAAAAAGAAAAATCCAAATCGGTCTAGCCATTTTCGAGTAATCGGGGAACATACATAAAAAAAAAAATAAAAAAAAAAAAAAAAAAAAAAAAGGTTCCGACGAATTGAGAACCTCCTCCTTTTGGAAGTCGGTTAAAAAGATAAGTATTATAATTATTCGTCACCTGTTTTTAGGGTTCCGTACCTCAAAAGGAAAAAACGGAACCCTTATAGGATCACTCGTGTGTCTGTCTGTCTGTCTGTCCGTCTGTCCGTCTGTCACAGCCAATTTGCTCCGAATCTAATGGACCGATTAAGTTAAAATTTGGTACACATATGGATTTCTGTGACCCAAACACGTACAGCTAAAGTAAATATATGAATTTTGAATATGAGAGTCACTTTTAGGGGGAAAATAAGAAAATTAAAAAAAAAAGTTTTGCAAACTGTACCGTGTGACATATTAAATGAAAGGGCTTACTATGAGGGTCTCAAATATATTTCTTTTATAATTTTAAAATATACTGTTTTAAAGTTATTTAAGAAAATTGACGAAAATTGACCATTCCCCCTCCCTTATCTCCGAAACTACTGAGCCTAAAATTTTGAAAAAAATATAGAAAATAGTTCTATACCTGTAGGTTACAGGAAAACCTATAAGAAGTCTGTGGTCTTAAAATAACATGGTAAATCTATATATATAAAAAAATCAAAGTCCTGATTGAGTCACTGACTAATATATCAACGCACAGCCCAAACCAATGGACCTAGAGACTTGAAATTTTGCACATAGATACCTTATATAGTGTAAACATCCACTAAGGAAGGATTTTTGGAAATTCCATCCCTAAGGGGGTAAAATAGGGGATGAAAGTTTGTATGAAAAATCCTATCCCTTGAGTTAAGAAACTTAGCACGAATATTCATCTAAGTAAATTATAAAGTTTATCATTTTTAGTTTTCCTAAACTACCCCCTAAGGAGGTATTGGGGGTGTCAAAGTTTGTATGGAGGAACTTTAACACGCGGTCCGATTAACTCAAAACTCAGTTTTTATACTTGAGACCAAAAATTAAGACTAACGTGTATCAGGGTTTTCCAAAAATCTACCCTTATGGGGTGAAAAGTTAATTTTATAGCGGAGGATTTTATGGGGGGCTTGATTAACTCTAAAATAATGTTTGATGTAAATAATGTTTGAGTCAAGTTATGGAAACATACCAGACGATTTTTGAAATTCTTTATCTGTGTTCGTGAAAACAGAGATACAGTTTATATGAAAAATCTTATTAATTTGTTTAATGAACTTGAAACTTAGCACAAATACTTGCATAAGTAAGTAATAATGTTTGTCATTATTAGTTTTTCAAAACTACTCCTCAAATGAGGTATAGGGATATTAAAATTTGTGTAGAAGAATTTTAAAGCGCAGTCCGATAAAAAAATGGTAGGTACTTTGAGTCAAGTTAGGAAACTTGCCAAACAAATTTTCACCGATTTTGACGGCATATAGCTGAAGGCCAATTCTCGTACTTAAAAAACGTTCAAATTCAAGTCGCAGTGTCATCTCAGCGACAATCAATGTCAAAAATGTAGGGAAATTAGAGGTTTTTTTGACAGATTGCGACTGGAGATTAGAATGCGAACGTTCTTAAAATTACGAGAATTGCCCCTCTGATATTTTAAGGAGTAACTTAGGCTATTTTTATTTTAGAAAAATAAACAACCACGTACAGTCCAGTACAAACTTACTAAGCCTTCGCTGTCTATTACGACTATAACAACAAATAATAAAAATAAAGCAAAGTTAAAAATTTAAGGGGTCGGTCCCCATACAATAAACTTTTCATTTTCGAAAAAAAAAATAAAAATTTTAATCTAGTATGTGGGGTGTCATCGTCTAGAAGTCATTGAGTAGAGTACAAACATATTTTTTATTTATCTTTTAAAATTAAGAAATAGGGGGCCGCAAAAGTTGTAAATTTTAGACCATTTTTGTACGAGCTCTAGCGCAACAATTCAACAAATTAGGAATTTGAAACTTCTTTATACCATGTAGGTACCATGAATACTGTATTTAATCAACAATACTGAAAACGGCGATTCATAAGGTATTTTGTTTAGACATGGGTGATTTTCTGCAACTGCAAAAAATAACCTTGTAATTCACAGTATCATTATAAAATAAGTAAAAAGTTATCTTTGCGATTGTTAAACATATAATATGGTACGGAACCCTTCGTGCGCGAGTCCGACTCGCACTTGACCGGTTTTTTTTTTATTAAATCTAGAAAGAAACTCAAGTAGGTTGATAACATTAAAATACTGCAGTAGGCGGGCAGCCCTGAAGCATGTTTACGTACCGCGCGGCTGTAGGTAATTATCTCTAGATAGGGGCCGAGTCACAATACTGTGGATATCTTTACTGTGCCTTCGTGCACCAGTCCGACACGCACCTGTCCGCTAGACTTCGTATAAAATACAACATAATGTTATGCAGTGCGCTAGTTCGGTGATAAGGCAATCAAAAGTCAATGAATATTCTTGTCATATTGTCAAAGTAAATAAATTATTTAAATCCACCAAGTAGTGCTAGTGAACAGTAAATGAACTCATTGAGTTTGAAAGACGAGTCCAAAACCAGTGAAGCTAAGGCGCTAAAAAGTGGTCAAGCAATATTCGTTGGAAACGGCAATCCTGCAGACGGTCCAGGAATCTATTACATACGGTAAGCACAGGAGTGCATATCTTTCCAGATTAAGATGACACATAAGAAACGAGACATTGAAGAAAACGAGATACCTACCAAATTACAGAATAGGTATAGATAGCAAAATGTTCCACGCCTCTCTGTCTCTAATACAATCTCATAAAAAACTTTTTACAAAAATAAAACAACCGACTCCCAAAAAAACACTACCAAGTGAAAAATAACTTTAATTTCGGAAGTCGGTGGCAAAAAAAACGAAAGTAAATAAAAAACCGACTTCCAAAATTATAGTTATTCTAGTAAGTCCTTCTACTTTGGTATCACATGATTCGTTTTGGCGAGTCCAGTAGATTAGGCTTGGTAACGAGGGTCTGGTGATGGAGCCAGGAGGTGGATTGTGGAATTCTTCAGTGGCTACTAGTAAACCCTCGAGTTTGGGCTTGTCCAATATATTACATTTTTGGTGTCGGAGATCTGATGATAGATTCAGGAGTGTCAGCCTAGTTGGATAGTGGAACTCTTCAGTGGCTACTAGTAAACCCTCGAGTTTGGGCTTGTCCAATATATTACATTTTTGGTGTCGGAGATCTGATGATAGATTCAGGAGTGTCAGCCTAGTTGGATAGTGGAACACTTCAGTGGCTACTAGTAAACCCTCGAGTTTGGGCTTGTCCAATATATTACATTTTTGGTGTCGGAGATCTGATGATAGATTCAGGAGTGTCAGCCTAGTTGGATAGTGGAACACTTCAGTGGCTACTAGTAAACCCTCGAGTTTGGGCTTGTCCAATATATTACATTTTTGGTGTCGGAGATCTGATGATAGATTCAGGAGTGTCAGCCTAGTTGGATAGTGGAACTCTTCAGTGGCTACTAGTAAACCCTCGAGTTTGGGCTTGTCCAATATATTACATTTTTGGTGTCGGAGATCTGATGATAGATTCAGGAGTGTCAGCCTAGTTGGATAGTGGAACACTTCAGTGGCTACTAGTAAACCCTCGAGTTTGGGCTTGTCCAATATATTACATTTTTGGTGTCGGAGATCTGATGATAGATTCAGGAGTGTCAGCCTAGTTGGATAGTGGAACACTTCAGTGGCTACTAGTAAACCCTCGAGTTTGGGCTTGTCCAATATATTACATTTTTGGTGTCGGAGATCTGATGATAGATTCAGGAGTGTCAGCCTAGTTGGATAGTGGAACTCTTCAGTGGCTACTAGTAAACCCTCGAGTTTGGGCTTGTCCAATATATTACATTTTTGGTGTCGGAGATCTGATGATAGATTCAGGAGTGTCAGCCTAGTTGGATAGTGGAACTCTTCAGTGGCTACTAGTAAACCCTCGAGTTTGGGCTTGTCCAATATATTACATTTTTGGTGTCGGAGATCTGATGATAGATTCAGGAGTGTCAGCCTAGTTGGATAGTGGAACTCTTCAGTGGCTACTAGTAAACCCTCGAGTTTGGGCTTGTCCAATATATTACATTTTTGGTGTCGGAGATCTGATGATAGATTCAGGAGTGTCAGCCTAGTTGGATAGTGGAACACTTCAGTGGCTACTAGTAAACCCTCGAGTTTGGGCTTGTCCAATATATTACATTTTTGGTGTCGGAGATCTGATGATAGATTCAGGAGTGTCAGCCTAGTTGGATAGTGGAACACTTCAGTGGCTACTAGTAAACCCTCGAGTTTGGGCTTGTCCAATATATTACATTTTTGGTGTCGGAGATCTGATGATAGATTCAGGAGTGTCAGCCTAGTTGGATAGTGGAACTCTTCAGTGGCTACTAGTAAACCCTCGAGTTTGGGCTTGTCCAATATATTACATTTTTGGTGTCGGAGATCTGATGATAGATTCAGGAGTGTCAGCCTAGTTGGATAGTGGAACTCTTCAGTGGCTACTAGTAAACCCTCGAGTTTGGGCTTGTCCAATATATTACATTTTTGGTGTCGGAGATCTGATGATAGATTCAGGAGTGTCAGCCTAGTTGGATAGTGGAACTCTTCAGTGGCTACTAGTAAACCCTCGAGTTTGGGCTTGTCCAATATATTACATTTTTGGTGTCGGAGATCTGATGATAGATTCAGGAGTGTCAGCCTAGTTGGATAGTGGAACACTTCAGTGGCTACTAGTAAACCCTCGAGTTTGGGCTTGTCCAATATATTACATTTTTGGTGTCGGAGATCTGATGATAGATTCAGGAGTGTCAGCCTAGTTGGATAGTGGAACACTTCAGTGGCTACTAGTAAACCCTCGAGTTTGGGCTTGTCCAATATATTACATTTTTGGTGTCGGAGATCTGATGATAGATTCAGGAGTGTCAGCCTAGTTGGATAGTGGAACTCTTCAGTGGCTACTAGTAAACCCTCGAGTTTGGGCTTGTCCAATATATTACATTTTTGGTGTCGGAGATCTGATGATAGATTCAGGAGTGTCAGCCTAGTTGGATAGTGGAACTCTTCAGTGGCTACTAGTAAACCCTCGAGTTTGGGCTTGTCCAATATATTACATTTTTGGTGTCGGAGATCTGATGATAGATTCAGGAGTGTCAGCCTAGTTGGATAGTGGAACTCTTCAGTGGCTACTAGTAAACCCTCGAGTTTGGGCTTGTCCAATATATTACATTTTTGGTGTCGGAGATCTGATGATAGATTCAGGAGTGTCAGCCTAGTTGGATAGTGGAACTCTTCAGTGGCTACTAGTAAACCCTCGAGTTTGGGCTTGTCCAATATATTACATTTTTGGTGTCGGAGATCTGATGATAGATTCAGGAGTGTCAGCCTAGTTGGATAGTGGAACTCTTCAGTGGCTACTAGTAAACCCTCGAGTTTGGGCTTGTCCAATATATTACATTTTTGGTGTCGGAGATCTGATGATAGATTCAGGAGTGTCAGCCTAGTTGGATAGTGGAACTCTTCAGTGGCTACTAGTAAACCCTCGAGTTTGGGCTTGTCCAATATATTACATTTTTGGTGTCGGAGATCTGATGATAGATTCAGGAGTGTCAGCCTAGTTGGATAGTGGAACTCTTCAGTGGCTACTAGTAAACCCTCGAGTTTGGGCTTGTCCAATATATTACATTTTTGGTGTCGGAGATCTGATGATAGATTCAGGAGTGTCAGCCTAGTTGGATAGTGGAACTCTTCAGTGGCTACTAGTAAACCCTCGAGTTTGGGCTTGTCCAATATATTACATTTTTGGTGTCGGAGATCTGATGATAGATTCAGGAGTGTCAGCCTAGTTGGATAGTGGAACTCTTCAGTGGCTACTAGTAAACCGGTCAACTCATAGCTTCGTTGACTTTAGACATATTATTAACTGAATGAAGAATATGGTATAACTTAAATAACGCACAACCTCTGAAGGGGTCATTGTACACAACAACCCCATCATCATCAACAACAACATAACAACAACAAAAAAAAACAACAACAATCATAATGAACAACTTTTTTTTTAATAATGTAGTTTAACAAAAGTTCAGTGCGAGTTAAAAGCATGTTTTTTAGTTTTTTTCAAACTTGCCTGATTTCTTATATGGATCAGAATGTTGGGCCACAAAAGGGATCAATTAAAGGTGCATGCAGCTGAAATGAGAATGCTAAGAGGGATGTGTGGTGTTACACGAATGGATAGAATAAGAAATGAGTACATAAGAGGAAGTTTGAAAGTGGCACCGGTGACTGAAAAGTTGTGCGGAAATCAGTTGTCATGGTATGTGATGCGGAGGAATGAGGAAAATGTCGTGAGGAAAGTTTTGAGTATGAATGTCGATGGCTTTAAGTGTAGGGGGAGACCAAAGAAACGATGGATGGACTGTGTGAAAGATGACATGACTAGAAAGGGCGTGACTACCGAGATGACGACTAATAGAGAAGTATGGGAAAAAGGCACATGTTGCGCCAACCCCAAATAAATTGGGATAACGGCAGGAAAATGATGATGACCTCGGCAAAATGTAGTCATCAACTTATGTTAATAATAACTGCAAAATAATGAGCATACGAGACATATTATATGTAGTTATTGAGAAAGAGCTAAAAAAATTATATTTTCTATTTTGAGACCGTGAAATTGATAGGGACTCAACTGTTAGTACTAAATAATCTAATGAATAATAATTTACTTACACAACATTAGTTTTTGTTTACACTAAACCTCTTAAGGGGTCATTGTACTCATAATTTTGAACAACTTTTACTATGGGACCAAACCTGAAATCGCGAAAAAAAAATCAGCAGTTCATTACATTTATCTACATTAAACTCGTCAAAATGTACTGAACAGCTGTTTTTTTTTTCGCGATTTCAGGTTTGGTCTTATAGTAAAAGTTGTTCAAAATGATGAGTAGAATGACCCCTTACGAGGTTTAGTGTAAACAAAAACTAATGTTGTATAAATTGATCAGTAATTTACATGATGTACGAGTATATTAAAGTTAAACAATTCAATTAATATTCATTCATTTAAAATTATTACAATTAAGTATTTTAGAATTCACAAGGTTAGGTAGGTTCTTGTTTCGTAATCAACCATTTATTGTGATTACTACTCATCTGCACTACGTAATTAAAATTATTATTGAATATTATAAAGATTTAAAGTTTGTAAGTTTGGATGTTTGGATCCAAAAATTAAATGACTATGGTGTTAGGGGTAATGTTAATAATCTAATAAAATCCTATTTAAGCGATAGACACCAAGCTACTCAAATAAATAGAGTATGCCCAATATCGAAAGAAGAAAAAGTTTACAAATCTCAGTTCACTAATGTCCGTTTTGGGGTACCACAAGGTAGCGTATTGGGCCCACCACTCTTTATTGTATATATTAATGATTTACCATCCATAACGCACCATCAAATGACACTTTTTGCGGACGACAGCACAGTTCTGTTTGATGGTGACAATTTGCATTCTAGCATTAATGTGGAGATTGATATGTTTTTAAGTAAGGCAACTGAATGGCTATCATCTAATAATTTAAACATAAATCTGTCAAAAACAAAAATTATGAAATTTAGACAAAATTTTCTAGCATCGCCAAATTTAAATATAACATTCAAAGATACAAATATTGAAGAAATAGATGAAATTAAGTTTTTGGGGCTACATATTGACAGAAGACTTAACTGGAAAAATCACATAGGTTATGTCTGTAAACGCTTAAATCAACAGTCATATGCCCTTTATAAATTAAGTAAAATAGCAGATAAATCTGCTGTTCTTAGTGCGTATCATGGTTATGTCTCTTCCGTTTTAAGGTACGGTCTTATGTTCTGGGGCAATTCAACCAACAAAAACCTAGCTTTTAAGGCGCAAAAGCGGTGTATCCGATCAATCGTGAACATTGATTCAACGGACACCTGTGTTCCACATTTTAAGAAACTGAAAATACTACCACTTCCCTGTATGTTTATATACGAATGTGCCATTTTCGCAAAATTAAATATTCACCGTTTCAAATTTAGTAATAGAGCCAGACATAAAGACAAAATGACACATGAACCCCACAAAACTGCTCTTTTCCACAAAAGTGTTTTTTATCTAATACCTGACATATATAATAAATTGCCAAAGACAATTAGAGATTTAGATTTGCATAATTATAAAAAGAAATTATTTCAATTGCTGTTAGACAAATGTTACTATACTTTAAAAGATTATCTCGATGATGTTATTTAATTTTAATTATTCCCCTGATAAGTAAAATGTGTATATTTCTTAATTTGTATAATTTAATTCTAACTGAATTTATAACTTATGTCTCGTTATTTTAATTGTTGCCTTGACATGTAAAAATATTCGTTAATTCTAAAGTGCTGCATATTTAAATTGTTATTATTTTAATTTTCTATTTGATTGTGCTGTTAAAATGTTACTTACTGTAAAATTATTGTATGCCATTATGGCGGGTCATAGCTGTGTACAATTTCGGAAACATGTAACAACTTATTGCTTACCTATGTACCACAATAAAGAATATTTGTATTTGTATTTGGATGTAGGAAGTAATCTCCGAAATAACTAATCCGATTTGAATATTTCGTGTTTATTTATTTATTAATTTATAAAGGCTTACCAACTAAACACATACACAGCATTAACCCAGCGTCTTTGTCATACTAAAGATCTCGCATGTATCTAAATTATAGGAAAGCACGGCATTATCAAATAGCGTACTAAAAACATTAAACAGAAAATAAAACTTAAACACTAAAACGAATTCAGTATAATAATGCATTTCAGGTGTTGCTGGGGCTTCCGCGGTTCTGTAGTGCGTCGGGTATGTTTGCCGAGGCAGGCATAGATAGTTTTGAGGCTATCATGCGCAAAAGTCCCTGGCTCAAAAACTAAACTCGGTCATTACGCCGCTGTGCCACGACTTTGTAGGCAATATAATGAATTAGCTAAAACTACGAATTTAGACATCTGCGAGTCGCTGTCTAAATATAAGAAATGTTTATTAGATTTATTTTAGGTGTCTCTAAATATTATAGTTTCATTTTTTTTATGTCTTTTCTGTTTGTTTTTTTTTTGTGTCCTTTAAAAATGTATTAATTTTTCTTCAAATTTTACTTATTATTAATATTTTAACTTGTTAGCTTAGTTGTTAACATTTTTGTGCATGCTGTGGTCTCCTGTAAGTGAAGGACTACACCTACTTGATACCTGATGTTCCCTATATTTATGTTTCATGTATTGTGTATATCTTTTGTTGAAGATCCTATATAAATAAATAAAATAAAATAAAATAAAATAAAAGAACGGCATCCCTAATGCGTAGAATACGTGGAAGCTCCAATAGCATCCTGAAGGTCATTGTGGAGAGGCCAGACTGCCTTTTCTGATGCACTGGTCCCGTAGACATAGCTGTGGGCCCGGTGCTGATGAAAGATATTTAAATGAATGTTTTATGTAGAGGATAAGTTAAATGGTCATGTTTTAGTTTATTTTTAATTTGGTTTTGATTTTAATTTTGATTGAATTTTAACTGATTTATTTGATTTGATTTTAATTTAATTCTGATTTGATTTTCATTTATTTTGATTATGATTTTGATTTTAATTTAATTTTGATCTGATTTAAATTTAATTTTGATTGTGATTTAAATTTAAATTTTGATTTGATTTTAATTTTGATTTTAAGTTTATTTTTAACTATCTATGACTTTGATTTTATTATGTACTAACATAGTTTGTAAGTTCTCATACTAATTAATACAATATGGATGATTTCCGAAATAAAGATTTGAATTGAAAAAAAATATATAATACATATATATTTTGGTCACAAAGTAGACGAATGAAAGGTCAAGTGAATGCGTTTCTTTACCTTATTTTTTGGCTTATCTAACGGTTAGAGGAATAATTATGAATACTTTCTATGGAAAAGTTATAAAGCTTAAAAAGGTCGGTTAATTAGTAAACGGTTAATTCTCAAATTGATAAAATATTGCTATGATTTATGTTAAAATTAATTTTAATTAGTCCGGAGTAACGTAAACGCACCCATTACCGCCAGTTTAAGCGGAGTTCAGATTGATATCCAAAAAATAAGCACATTCTTAATATGTGGCTTTAATAGAAATAATTTTTCAAGTACTGAAATTATCGATTTTTTTAGTTATGTGTAAGAACAGATAATCAAAGAATTACTTAAAAAATTAAAAATTAAATAAAAGGAAAAGGGTCATGTCCCTATCACCGACTCAAAATATCGGGTGTGTGCCTAATACCGTTTATGTGACACCTAATACCGACCACTAAATAAATGGAACCGTTAAAGTTAAATAAAAATGCTCGTGTATATTGCACTGTTTATATAAATGCTCCAACACAGTACAGAATGCTGTCAACACTTAACAATTATATGTATTCTTATAATAGTATATTCTTAACAGCGTTAAATCAATAAAAAATATCATATTTATACGAATTATGAATTATTAATATATAACCAATGGGGGCAAAATAATGCATAATTAATGCATAATGCATAATTAAATAATTATTATTATATAATTATAATAATTATTTCGTTTATTTATATTTTTTCCTTATAAAATACATTTTTAAATATTTCTTAATAAATAAATAAAAAACATTTAAAAATATAAAAAATAGTGGTCCGCCGGTGTCGGGAGCAGCGTCCAAGCTCCCAAAAAGGGCTCCCATACAACAAACGTGATTTTTTTGCCGTTTTTATAGATACTGGTAGGAACCCTTCGTGCGTGAGTCCGAATCGCACTTGGCTGGTTTTTTCTTTTCATAAGAACCTTCCTAGGACTGCAAGGAATATTTGAAAAAAAAAAAAATTGCCGTACTTATTAATGTCATAATTGCGGGACCTCTTCTAAATCCTCTGTAAAAGATTTAGAAGACGTCCAAGAAGAGAAGAGCAGGAAGAAGAGGTTCTCTAAGAGAACCTCTTGTCAAAATGTACTGAACAGCTGATTTTTTTTCGCTATTTCAGGTTTGGTCTCATAGTAAAAGTTGTTTATAATGATGAGTACAATGACCCCTTAAGAGGATAACGGTGATTAAAATTAATATTATAATAAATATTATTATTATGTAATACACAGTAATATATTATTGTAATATATTATTATTATTAATTATTATTGCATAATACTCTTTACTAATAATAAATAATAATTTATGTTTATTTTCTTTTTTATTACCATATGACTTCCACATATAAATGTTAGCTAAGTATTACTATAATATAATAAAGCTTATGTTATTTTAAATCTGTATGTTTATTATGGAATACTATAATGTCTATTAAATAACTTTATGTTCACTTGAAAATAAATACCAAATAAAAAAACATGTAGTATGGGGTCCGTCGTAAATGTACAAGTAGATCGGTAATAGGTTTTCTTAAAGGAAATCGTATAACCTATTACCGACCCAAGGGAATGTGTATGAATTGTGTAAATACATGTGATTTTTTTATATGTATATGATTTTAAGTGGTGCGGTTTCTAAAAACATTTAATAATTATGATATTTCAACTATAAAAATACACTATTTAAAAATTATACCTCCTTTATTCATCAAAATATTTACATAAGAACAAAGTTAGTGTATACGGCTACTAAAGCTCTTGAATATATGGCGTTAATAGCTCAAATATAAGTTAACATACTAAGGAACTGAGTTAGTATAGCCTCCTGTCTATTAATTTATGCATTTTAACAAAAATCATGGCACACAAAAAATACGACAAGTACTTATCAGCGACATATCAGCGACATGGGTCGACAATAGGAATAAAATTGTGATTTTTGTTCCTATTACCGCCTATTTTTAATATTGAATTTTAAGCAAAATAAAATAGTATCTCATTAAAATGAATCATTACTTGTGTTCCTGAAAGTATCAAAAATGCATCAAAAGAACTAGAAGTTACATTAAAATGCTTGACGATATAATCTTCTGCTAAAAAAGAAACAAGAGTACTTATGCCATCGGGAATGCCACACTATGGAAAATGCACTAAGGTCGGCGTCCACGGACGAACTGAGCAATTATTATTTAAATCGTCGAGTTACGCACACAAACAAGAGATGAACATTTGCAATACAAATACATCTACATTTTTCTTAAAGCAACCAATTGTGTAGCTTTAATACATTACATAAAAATGATAGTTTTCTGAATAGGGCGGTAATGAGCGCGGATTTTAACGGGTCGTTATTAGGTGCGTTTACGTTACCTAATTTAAGTAGACCGGTACCTAATGTAAAATTATTATTAAAATAGCTTACCGTTTATAAAATTGCTACTTTATTACATGGTTTGGACAAGTAATTTAGATTTTACGATCGTGTTTTTGCAAAAAATAAAAAAATACGCGTCTCACTGAGCATCTGCTTATTTGTTGCTTAAAATAATGAATATCTTTTGTTGCTACGATATATGACGGGTTTTTGGCAATTCACCTTTTATGGGGGACAGGGGAAACAGTTTATAAGAAAAATCCTAATCTTTGGTCTATAAACTTGAAACTTGGCCCGAACTTATACAGGGTGTAAGTGTAAACAGTGGCAATATTTTAAGGGGTCACGGTACTCATCATTATGAACAACTTTTACTACGGGAACAAACCTGAAATCGCGAAAAAAAATCAGCTGTCCCCTATATTTTGAGGAATTATGCGAACATAATTATAGTGAACAGCTGATTTTTTTTTGCGATTTTAGGTTTGGTCCCATAGTAAAAGTTGTTCGTAATGATGAGTACAATGACACCTTTAAATATTGCCACTGTTTAAACTTACACCCTTTATAACTAAATTATAAATATTAAAGGTTAATCATTTATTTTCTAAAAATATCACTTTTTTTTTTTGGGTTTTGAGTATCTCAGGGGAAAATACGAAATCCACGCGAACGAAGTTGCGGACGAAGTGCTAGTTTGTTTATAATTATGATAAATATCACAAGGTTAGGTTAACATTCTGTATTCGACCATTTGATGTGTTCACTTCAATCATCAATGTAGGTAGCGAAATTCAAAGTTTGTTAATCTTTTTACTAATTACAGCAAAACAGCAGCATTTTTTTATTTTTGGAACGAAGTTCCTTATCGCGCGTTGTGAAAGGGGGCTAGACGGAAAAAAGTCTCACGAAAAGTTGTCACGACACTTTTTGCTATAGTAAGCTATATGTAGATGTTTTTGCTGTAGTAGTTTCTCTGTCTGTCTCTCTCTCTCTCTCTCTCTCTCTCTTATAGAAAGCAAGCCAGATATTTTCATTTCTATTTCGCATTGAACAGTGTGGTGTCGCGATGATGATGATGATGATGGTGATGGTGATGATGATGATGATGATGATGATGATGATGATGATGCTGATGATGATGATGATGATGATGGTGGTGGTGATGATGATGATGATGATGATGATGATGATGATGATGGTGATGATGATGATGATGATGGTGATGATGATGATGATGATGATGATGATGATGATGATGATGATGATGATGATGATGATGATGATGATGATGATGATGATGATGATAAGTATAAAAATAAAATTTTGTTACAATTCCTTCACTAATTAATCGAAAGGACCTTCGTTCCATCCGGGAGTCCCTTGACACCTCTCAAGTTTTTTTTTTTTATTATTATTATTAAAACTCATTACGCGATAGATATAATTATGATGATATAATTATTTAATAAATAAAAAAAAACAAAACAAATCAAACTGTTTATTTGTTAAAATGCAGGTATACAAATAAGTTCGTGAAAAATTAAAGTTGAGCCATACATTCTGCCCAATATTTGGCATGCAAAATTTAAATGAATGATAAAGATGCAAGAATAAAATAATAGCATTAATTACAATTATCAGATAAAGATTAATAATTCAATGCGATTAAAATTAATTCAGATAAAATACAATTACTTAATAAAAACATAGTAGTCAAGATAAGACCACAAAATCAAAATACATTCAAATTAATTCTGTCAAAATGCAAATAATAAAATCATAATAGTCAAAATAAGATCAAATTGTCAAAATACAATTGAAATGCCGAAATACAATTCAAATGTCAAAATACTATTAAAATGTCAAAATACAATTAAAATTTCAAACAAAATACAGTCAAAAAGGTCATTTTAGTCGATATAATTAAAAAGGTCAAAGTTCAAATTATTTTATTAAAACAAAATGCCATGATCTATAATCGGTCATTCAGAAAATCATTAAAGGATTAATAACATTTCTCCACTAGAAAAACCTTAAGTTGAACCTTGAAATTATAATAAATTATCATCATCAGTAATATCTCGAAATTTAATTGGATGGAAATCATCATATTTTCATGAAATACGTAGTCTTATTTCCCATAAACATAATTTCGTCAATACATTACTATTGATGTTTTAAATTATTTTAATTTCATAACTATTATGTATGTCAGCAAGGTAGGTTTTTGATTTTGATTCTTGTATGTCATTTATTTTTTTCATTTTTAGGGTTTCAAGTAATTTAATTTTTAGGGTTCTGCACCTCAAAAGGAAAAAAATTAACCCATATAGGTCCTAGAAATAGTGACACTCTATTAGCGATAACGATGAAAGAAAAGTCAAAAATGTATTTGATTGACTACAGTAAAAATTTATAATTATCGTGTCTGTGTGTGTCTGGTTATGACAATGGATTTTCATGCGGTGCATGCATAATTTAGGTAATTTATTCCGAAGGATTCATGTGTACTTTAATATTTTATTTAGATATATCTATTTTAAAACACAGAAATGTTGATGTTGACATTCATAATTGTTTAGATGTAGTAGCAACTTAGCATTTGTTCAAATTAAATACCTACGGCACGCAACAATTTTCATGCATAATTTATTTTATGTCTATTTTAATACCATTAAATGTCTGTCTCTGTTGGGAATTTAAATTAATATCTTTGACGATACTAGTAATAATTTTAGTAGGAAAGTAATGATATGATAATGGATGGTTGTAATACTTTGACATACAAACACAAGTGCGACAAATTAGTACTTATCTACACAGAGAGCATTATTATTTATATTTACTGAAACATAAAGTTTTAGATTTACATTTTCAATATGAATACACTGGTTACTATTTACACTGTTTAAGAATTACATTGTTGTTTATAATCTCAATATAATAAAAAGAAAAGTCCTGACTGACTGACTGACTCATCAACGCCCAGCCCAATCCATTGGACCTATAAAGCTGAAATTTTGCACAGAGGTTCCCTTTAACATGTAGACAAGAAATAAGGAAGGATTTTTGTTCCCGTGGGATATTTTCCGACATTCACGCGGGCGAAGACGCGGGCAAAAGCTAGTGATAAATAGATGGATAAATAATTTATTACGTACACACTAACAGCACAAAAACACAATTAAGATAAGATAAGATAAGATAAAGATTTATTTCTCACCACAATATAAATCTACATTTTCAAAATATGATCAAGAACACAATAACACTTTTAATTATACTTTGGGAAACTGGTGCCTAAGCTAGGCGTATGCGTAGGCGTAAGGCCTGTATTTCAGGACACCAGGTCTCCACCCCTTCGGAGGACATTTAAATATAATTATGCACTCATACACAGATGCGGTAAGTTATATAAACCAGAAAATAACATACTAGTGATTATTTCTAATTCTAGGGTTAGTAAGTGTGTGTGTGTGTGTGAGAGTATGCGGATGTATGTGAGGGTTTGTGTGTGGGGTTGATTTTGATATCAAATTATATGAATACAAAGAAAATACAAGGCGCCAATATTATAAACAATAAAAAAACAATATTTTATTTTATGCAATAAACGTCTATGACAGACACCCTTTAACCCGTCGCACGCCAATTAGCAGACACAATAGATTTTTTATTGTTATCTGCACAAGTGCACACCTGGGTGTCACTCGACGTTTAAAGAGTTAAAACAAATAACGAACTACGGTATACAAAGTGCGCATGTGTCTCAAGGTGGCACTTGGAGTTCAGCTCAGCATGTGTCAGGCAAATATACCTGACGCTGATATTCTGCTGGATCCCTGCAGTGACATAAGGGCGTCGAGCAGACGAGATGAATACGCGAATTATTGGTGTTGTGAAGAAGTGTTATGTGCGGAGTGAAATTATGTAAGTATTAATTACGTACAGTAAAGTTTTATTTTAGACGACACGGTTGGCGCAGTGGTTGAGTGATTGACTGCTGCGCAGCATGTCGCGGGTTCGATTCCCGCACGGAACAAATATTTGTACGACCTACAAGTATTTGTTCCGAGTCTGGGTGTTTTTCTATCTATAATATGTAAGTATTTACAAAAAAAAAAAATATATATAAGTAGTTTATCAGCCATCTCGTTACCATAACACAAGCATTAGGTTGCTTAGCTTGGGACTAGATGGCGTTGTGTGAAATGTCCAAGGATATTTATTTATTTATTTATTTTATTTATATTGGGAAACGTTCTTGTTAGAACATAAAATGTATTGATTGATAAATATGTAGTTATAAATGTATTTTTTTAAATTTATTTATTGTTAATTTCTCAGGTACCTACCCATAACATCATAATAAATTAAATTATTAAATTTAAATTACATACAACTAAATTAAATTAAAATGAATGTATGAATGAATATATAATCATACTATAGTTATAGTAGCGCGTGTGAATAATGTAGACAATTTGACTAGATTAAAATACGTTTTCAATAAATAAATATAGGTACAACCCCTCAAGTGTCGAATGCACCCCATGTGTGCATAAGAAAAACCCTTTTTTTGTTAGGTATATAAGCTTATATCACATATACATCTATATATATAAAATTCAAAGTCCTGACTGACTGATTGACTGACTGACTGATATATCAACGCACAGCCGAAACCGCTGGACCTAGAGACTTGAAATTTTGCTCACAGATACCTTATACAATGTAGGCCTCCACTAAGGAAGGATTTTTGGAAATTCCATCCCTAAAGGGGTAAAATAAGGGATGGAAGTTTGTATGAAAAATCTTATTCCTTGAGGTAATAAACTTGAAACTTGGCATGACTATTTATCTACATAAATTATAAAGATTGTCATTTTTAGTTTTCCTAAACTACCCCCTCAGGAGGGATTGGGGGGTGTCAAAGTTTGTATCAACGCACAGCCCAAACCGCTGTGTCTAGAGATTCCAAATTTGGCACGTATGTTCCTTGTGAGGTGTAAGGGTGCACTAAAAAAGGATTTTTCAAAATTCAACCCCTAAAGGTGTGAAACAGGGGTCCAAAGTTTGTATGAAAAATCTTAGTCCTTGAGTTAATAGACTTGAAACTTGGCATTTTTAGTTTTTCTAAACTATACCCCCTCAGGAAGGATTGGGGGGTCTCAAAGTTTGTATGTAGGAATTTTAAAATGATAAACTGACTGACTGACTGGGTGATATATCAACGCACAGGCCAAACCGCTGGGTCTAGAGATTCCAAATTTGGAAAATAGGTTCCTTATGAGGTGTAAGGGTGCATTAAGAAAGGATTTTTCAAAATTCACCCTCTAAAGGGGTGAAACGGGGTCCAAAGTTTGTATGAAAAATCTTATTCCTTGGTCAATAGACTTAAAACTTGGCATGAATATTTATCTAAGTAAATTATAAAGTTTGACATTTTTAGTTTTTTTAAACTACCCGCTCAGGAGGGATTGGGGGTTGTCAAAGTTTGTATCAACGCACCGCCCAAATTGCTGCGCCTAGAGATTCCAAATTTGGCACGTAGGTTCCTTATGAGGTCTAAGGGTGCACTAAGAAAGGATGTTTCAAAATTCAACCCCTAAGGGGGTGAAACGGGGGTCCAAAGTTTGTATAAAAAATCTTATTCCTTGAGTTAATAGAACTTGGCATGAATATTTATCTAAGTAAACTATAAAGTTTGTGTTTTTAGTTTTTCTAAACTACCCCCACAGGAGGGATTGGGGGGTCTCAAAGTTTGTATGTAGGAATTTTAACGCGCGTTCCGGTTTACTCAAAACTCAGTATTTATACTTGAAACCAAAAATTACGAATAACGTGTGGGGTAGTCAATTTTACAGGTCGGAAGGCAATTCTCGCGCAAAGGTTTTACTGCGGGGCTTAACTCGAAAATTGGTGTAAATAATCTTTCTTTTAAGTTACGGAAATCTCCCAAACGATTTTTTAAAATTGTATCCCTGTGGGCGAAAACAAGGAATATAGTTTAAATATGAAAAATCTTATTCATTTGCTTAATTAAGTTGAAACTTGGCACAAATACTTGCCTAAGCAAGTAATAAAGTTTGTCATTAATAGTTTTTTCCCCAGAGGGAAGGTTAGAGGGGAAGGTGGGAATGGGAGAGGGTGGTGAGGAGGGAAAGGGGAAGTGGAGAGGGTGGTGAGGAGGGAAGGCGGGAAGAGGAGGGTGTGGTGAGAGAGGGAGGGAAGGGGTTGTGAGGAGGAGGCTGAGGGGGAGGATGATGGGGGGGCGAGGGATAGGAGAGCATAGTGAGGGGGAAGGTGTGGAGAAGGGAAGAGGGGACGGGGAAGAGGTGTGAGGGGGCGGGGAGGTTAGCGGAGAAGGGATGTGGTGAGGGCGTGATAGAGAGAGGGGGATGGAGAGGGTGAGGGGGGTGAAACGGTACAGTGAGGGGGAGGGTGAGAGGGTGGGAAGGGGAGGGGTTAGAGAGAGAGGAGGGGTGAAAGTGAGATGAGGGGGAAGAGGGACAGTGCGGTGGGGTGCGGTGACAGTGAGGGGGGGGGCAGTGCCTTTACACATTAAAGTTGCTTTTTGTATAGCACTGATTCATTAAAGAAACCCAGCCCGACAGAAATTACTGACTAGAATAGAAAGTCGGAAACTCGGAACGACACAAAAAACAGGAGTAAACTCCAGTCGTGCGACGGAGCTGACACACACGCTTTTTTTTATTTGTTTGAACGCGCTAATCTCTGGAACTACCAGTCGGACTTTATTAATTATTTTTGCATTTCATAGCCCAGTTCTTAAGGAAGGCATAGGCGTATTTAACATCCCACTAGAACTCTTAAGTGCCGAGCAAAAAAAAAGTGAGAAGGAACGCTAAGCGAAAACGATGTAATAGCCCGGGAAGGCAATGCGATGCGACAGGGTGGGTTGGGGGAACATGAAATTTTACGCGGAAGAAGTTGTGGGCAGAAGCTATCTCAATATTTTTGTTCCTGTGGCATATTTTCCGACATTCACGCGGGCGAAGCCGCGGGCAAAAGCTAGTAATATATAAATGTAAAAAAACATCATCCGATGGAAAACCAATCATCATCATTAGTTGTGAACCTATGGAGTTCGCAGCTAACCCCCCCTCGCCCCCCGCGTGTCAAATGCACCCCAAGTGTGCAAAAGGAGAAAACTTTACATAATAGGTATATAAGCTTAGATTACATATATATAAACGTAAAAAAACATCATCCGATGGAAAACATATCATCATCAGTAGAGTTGTGAACCTATGGGGTTCGCAACTAACCCCCAAACCTCCCTACTCGCTGGGGTTTTGGGTCTAAAATTAGCCAAACTCAGACACTTGAGGGGTTAAATGAACATTTTTGTCGGCGCACCACATCGGCGCGTGATTGACTGCGGGGACAGCGCGGGGTGACAGGGGTACCGAACGCGGTACGCGACGGCCGCTGCGCGCCCTTTACTCGACTCTGCTCACAGACGCGTGCCACTAAGGGCATTTCATTGTTTCGGTTCATAACGTTGACCTTTATACTCGTAATTATGGTATTACACCTATTTTAAATTCTACAGTCCATTTCTTTTATGAAGGGCGCGAGTGAAGGGCGCGCAGCGGCCGTCGTGTACCGCGTGCGGTCCCCCGACACCCCGCGCTGTCCCCGCAGTCAATATTTGTGTTTTAATTATTATTTAACAACTAGCCGTTGCCCGCGGCGTCGCCCGGGTGAAAGTCGGAAATTATCCCACGGGAACCTACTACCGGGATAAAAAGTATCCTATGTGTTAATCCAGGTTATAAACTATCTGTTTACCAAATTTCATCCTAATCCGTTCAGCCGTTTTTGCGTGATTGAGTAACAAACATCCAAACATCTTCACAAACTTTCACATTTATAACATTAGTATCAGTTCTTTTCACATTTATAACATTAGTACGAGTTCTTTTCACATTTATAACATTAGTGCGAGTAGGATAAATCTACAAAATATTGAATTATTTAGTATCTATTGTTCACAGCCCCTAAACGAAGCTAAGTTTTTTTAATTTTTTTTATTTAACTTAGGTACTTATTTAACTTCGCTCATGTAGCTGTCGCAGGCAATGTATGATTCCGCTTTATAACCGACGAAAAAAAAGTGGGAGGTTCTCAAGTGGACACATTTTTTATTTTTATTTTACAGAGTTATCTGATTTGAAAGATTCTTATCTTATCTGATGATATATTATCACTCGCGACTTCGTCCGCGTGAAATTCCCCCCCCCCCCCCCCCCCCCCCCCCCGTCGCATCGCATCGCATCGCCTACCCGCGCTATTACTTCGTTTGCGCTTAGCGTCCTTTCTTACTTTTTTTTTTTGCTAGGCTCCTAAGGGCCCTAGCGTGATGTTAAATAGCCTATATCCTTCCGCATCGCCTGCCCGCGCTATTACTTCGCGCTCGGCTCCTAAGGGCCCTAGCGTGATGTTAAATAGCCTATATCCTTCCGCATCGCCTGCCCGCGCTATTACTTCGCGCTCGGCTCCTAAGGGTCCTAGCGTGATGTTAAATAGCCCGCGCTATTAAACTTCGTTTGCGCTTAGCGTTCTTTCTGACTTTTTTTTCTTATATGACGAAAACTTTCACAGCCACCATCTTGGATTTTCATTTTGACATCATTATCGTTTTCAGCGACCTCAAAAACCACCAAAATGACACCCATGACGAAAAAATTTCAGCAGCCGCCATCTTGGATTTTCATTTTGACCTCACTATCGACGTTATCAGCGCCCTCAAAAACCATGAAGATGACACCCATGACGAAAAAAATTCACACGCCAATTAGCAGACACAATAGATTTTCTATTGTTATCTGAACACCTGGGTGTGCAATCGAGAGTTACGATATTAGAAAAAAAAATTAAGAAATATAAGTAGGTAAGCACTCAAAGCCACATTGCTGGGTTGCGGGTTGTTCGAAATAGATACCGTGGCCCTGGCATAGGCAACTGAAGGAACACGGGTGGGTTAGTCAGTAAAAGTCTGACACGCCCTTCCACTCCACCCAGAGCGTGAGAAGTCATTTGATCATTTCCCTTCCACAAAAAAAAAGCACTCAAAAATGTATTTTTCTGTGTACATAATTAAGAAAAAAAATTACTGCTGGCGTCTGTACATTGTATGTACAGACGCTAGCAGGTCTAGCCACCCGAAACTGTCAAATTTTCCCAATCAACCTTGAACCTAATACTTTAGCAATAAAGATGAAAATCTATTAAAGAAATTTGACAGATTATAGTAGCTTGATGTGCTGGCGTCTTAGAGCATTTAACTATGGAGATGGCAAGCAGCGAATCACCGAACAACATTTTCTGCCACTTTATGCGGGGGGCGAGGAAAACACATACAGCACACTACGAAAATTTGACAGTGCTAGTGATGTGACACAAACAATGAGTGATATTTCATTACATGAATGAATGAATAAATGTTCATTCATTTTAATTTCTTGTATGTATACGCACGGCTACAGATCACGCTATACAGGGTTATTGGTAAAACACCAGCAACCTCTTTAGGGGTCATTGTACTCATCATTATGAACAACTTTTAATGAGGGACCAAACCTGAAATCGCGAAAAAAAATCAGCTGCTCCCTACATTTTAACGAGTTTGATGTAAATAAAAATGTACTGAACAGCTGATTTTTTTTTTCGCGATTTCATGTTTGGGCCCATAGTAAAACTTGTTCATAATGATGAATACAATGACCCTTTAAGAGGTTGCTGGTGTTTTACCAATAACCCTGTATATTTCCAGTATAAGCTGATCTCGCATTGTATAGGATTTCCTTATAATTAGAGATCAGTGTAAACTGGAAATGTATATAGCTTGGTGTGTAGTCGTGTGTACCTACACAAAAATACGCAATATGATTAATGCCTGCGAAACTACGTAGGTAGCCAGTAATGACCAAAAAATTTATAGTGCTTTAGAAAAAGAACGATTGTATTTATTTATAGAGTCAAATATTTTTTCAAATAACATATTGCTGGACCAGCCGGTCGATTCAGTAAAAATCTCACCGTGAAAACTTAGGTGAAGTGAGTTTGTTTTTGCTAGGAATTGACACTATTGACAGCTCACTCCACGCTCACTTCACCTAAGTTTTCACGGTGAGATGGTTACAGAATCGCACTGCAGTGCCTTTCCCTATCATTCTGCATTTAGGGTCGGCAATTCGGGATACATACTGAGCCCCGTTTTATAATGCGGGCTTATTGTAGGTATACGTGTCAAAAAAGTAGGAAGTGTAGAATATAAATAATAAAACAACACAGCCAATTTTATTATTTCGTTAAAAATAACACTTTTATTTTTATTTATTTATTATTTATTAAAACTTTATGCACAAGTAAAAAAATACTGTACAAAGGCGAACTTAATGCCTGAGGCATTTTCTAACAGTCAACCTTAGGGTGATGCTGAGACAAAACATGGTAGGTGCAACACAAGGGATAGATAACTGGCAAAAGAATAAATACTAATAAATACACGTCTTTTACCCGTTCGGTTTCTTTTTTTTACAACTATTTGAGTTCGGTGTTTACTAGCTAGCTAATTAAATAAACTAAATGAGGTGTTTGATATTTTAGTAGGAAAACATGCGGGTGTTTCATAGCCATAGTCTAGTTTATAGCGGCTTCATAGCCATGGGCTAGTTCAAGTGGCTTCATAGCCATAGTCTACTTCAATGACATTAAACATCTAGACGTTGCCATGATTACAGTGTGAAGCGTGGTCACTGTGGCGAAGTTGTCAACAGCCTCGGACACCACGGCCTGTCTTGCAGCCGAATTGCGGGTCGCTAAGCGCGGCACGCTAACATCAATGACATCATCCGACGAGCCCTTGTCACCGTCGGCGTTCCAGCTGTATTAGATCCCAATGGCTTGGCACGCGACGATGGCAAGAGACCGGACGGCATGTCATTATTTCCATGGAAGGTGGGTAGGCCTTTAGTGTGGGACGCTACGTGTGTCGATACTCTTGCGCCATCCCACCTTCATGGCTCGGCGTGCTGTGCTAACACTGCTGCTGCGGCTGCGGAAAACCTCAAGCGGCGGAAGTATAATAACCTTATCGGTAATTATATTTTTGAGCGGTTTGGGGTTTGAAAGCGGTGGAATAATTATTAAATTATTCCACCGCGGATTAATTTTTTTTCAAATTGCATGAGCTGCAAAAACTCACATTCGAAACGAACTAACTGTTATTTTTTAATAGCCTAAGCCTACAAAAGAAAAGAATTTAAATCGACTCACAAAGAACTGAAATTAATATTTTATAAATAATATTTTTTTTAATTTCAACCAGATACATTCACAAAAAAAAAACTGAACTATGTTTACTGAACATACTGACTGAAAAAATCATTTATTGTATCAATCATTCATTCACGTTGTCCCTGCACTATGTAAATTCCTTTAATTCCTTCCTGTACTACGTTTGCGCTACCAACGTACCACTGTATTTTTCTATCGTAATGTCAACAACGATTATTTCGACATTGTACTTAAATAAAAGTATTTGAATGTATTATTTATACTAACATGTGCTAAGAAACACCATGGTTTCGCAAATTTGAAGTGGCAGATCGCTTTTCGCACGAGGAAACTGCACAATTCACCATTTTTTGGGAGCACTTTCTTGCGACACAATACGATACACAATGACAGCTGTCGCCAAATGAATTAGTTTTATATAACGTGCATGGCCATATGGCCAGTCGACTTTGGCAGAGGGGTTCGCTCAGCTATGCCATCTCCATAGGTTATAAATGCTCTAAGGCTGGCGTCTGTACATGCCTTACCAACCCTTTGAAAGAATACAGGCGTGATAGGAAGAAATCTCATTTCCGCAACTTTTTCTCTTTTCGCACAAGTGCATTCGCGCAAGTGTCTTGCTCGCAAGCGGATTCGCGCAAGTGTCCTTCGCGCAAGTGTCTTTCACGCAAGGATCTTTCGCGCAAACGTCCATTCTCGTAAAAGTCCAGTCGTGGAAATGTCTTGTCCCGCAAGTGTATTTAGCGCAAGTGTCCCAGATCTTTGATTTAGTACTTTAGCATTTTCAAGACAATGTTTAAGTTTTCATAAAACACAGTTAGGCTTAGGTTATTTTAGTAGTGGTGTAGTTTTGGTGGTCTATAGATACATATAATAATCAATGTTTGTTTGATTAGCTCTATTCCGCAAAATTCTAATAAGTTTGTTTTTGATTGGCGCGAGATGTCCGTTAATTCTTTTTCCTCAAGATTTCTTTTTAGTATAATGCAAGCTCCGCCACGTTTCTTTGATTGCCTTGCTCATTTAGCTTAGTTAGTTCGTCTCATAGTTCGAAATGTTTAATATTTTTTTAATGGCCAAGCAAATGAAGTATTCTGTAATGCAGATAAAATGTATGTCTTTTGTCTTCCGGACATTTCACAAGCATACTCTTTCAATTTTTTTTTTCAATACACTTCCTCGAAAACTGGTTCATATCGCACTACGATTAGGTTCACAATGCAATGTATATCACACGCGTGCGATTTTTCATTTTCCAACACGTGTGCGGGAATAAAAATTGCCACAGATAACTTATACCTATACTTAGTCCAAATTGGTTATTGATGCCTCTATTCACACCGTCTCGCGCCAGCCAGAGACGGTCCGCCTCTGAAAGTATATTCAAGAATTGCTACATAATTGCTTATATTTGCTTCATTTCTTCAATAATTGCTACATACGATGGATTCAGAGAAAAATTAATATTTTTTTGACCAGCCATTCTGACGTCAGGATGGCTGGTCGCCTCCGTGTTCAGCATGAAGGACGCAGAATTTCTAAAAGTTTGTTATGTCAATAATTGCTACCTAATTGCTTCATTCACGAATTTAAGTTTGAGCTTCATACATACATTAGGTAAAAAGATATAGCTTTTATTATTTTTTTTACGAAGAAGTGCCTACTAATTTGGAAAGGCAACAGATTTTTTTACTACAGCGCGCGTCTTGTTTAAATCTTGCAGGCGTGCGCTTAGAGTGATGTTGTATAATGAATAGCTTTTAAAACGTACCTACCCTCAAAAACACAATACATTTACTAGTATCAGTATGTAAAATAGCTGGGACAGATAATACTTTGAAAACTGTTTTAACTTATTTGATAAGTACATCAAAAGCAAAATATTGCACTAAGTAGTGAAAGAACAAAGGCGAAATCGTAGCTGAATTTAATTTGAGCGACTTAAGGCTCTTACAGACAGAGGCGATATCGCGGTCGCGACGCGATATTTCGATATTATATCCGTAGAAAAATATCGCGTCGCGACGCGATATCGCCTCTGTCTGTAAGAGCCTTAAAAGTGACTTATATACGAAGGCAGCTCTATTATTTTTCTACGTTTTTTTAAAATATCACCTTAACTAGTTAAAAATACTAGTTTAAATGAAAAGTTATTTGTGTGAAAAGTGTTTAGTGTTGCCATTTTGTATTTATTCTTCCAAGTGACAGTAAGTACAGCATTATTGTATTATAATCCAAATTTTTCGTCATGGGTGTCATTTTCGTGTTATTTTAGGTCGCTGAAAACGATAGTGGGGTCAAAATGAAAATCCAAGATGGCGGCTGCGAAAATTTCCTAATTTTTCGTCATGGGTGTAATTTTCATGATATTTTAGGTCACTGAAAGCGATAGTGGGTTCAAAATGAATAACTATCGTTTTCAGCGACCTAAAATATCACGAAAATGACACCCATGACGAAAAGTTAGGAAATTTTCGCAGCCGCCATCTTGGATTTTCATTTTGAACCCACTATCGCTTTCAGTGACCTAAAATATCACGAAAATGACACCCATGACGAAAAATTAGGAAATTTTCGTAGCCGCCATCTTCGATTTTCATTTTGACCCCACTATCGTTTTCAGCGACCTCAAATATCACGAAAATGACACCCATGACCGAAAATTAGGAAATTTTCGCAGCCGCCATCTTGGATTTTCATTTTGACCCCACTATCGTTTTCAGCGACCTAAAATAACACTAAAATGACACCCATGACGAAAAATTTGGATTATAATACAATAATGCTGTACTTACTGTCACTTGGAAGAATAAATACAAAATGGCAACACTAAACACTTTTCACACAAATAACTTTTCATTTAAACTAGTATTTTTAACTAGTTAAGGTGATATTTTGAAAAAACGTAGAAAAATAATAGAGCTGCCTTCGTATATAAGTCACTTTTAGTCGCTCAAATTAAATTCAGCTACGATTTCGCCTTTGTTCTTTCACTACTTATTGTAATATTTTTCTTTTGATGTACTTATCAAATAAGTTAAAAGTTTTCAACGTATTATCTGATCCAGCTATTTTACATACTAGTACCTAAATGTATTGTGTTATTGAGGGTAGGTACGTTTTAAAAGCTATTCATTAAACAACATCACTCTAAGCGAACGCCTGCAAGATTTAAACAAGACGCGCGCTGCGTTGTAGTAAAAAAATCTGTTGCCTTTCCAAATTATTAGGCACTTCTTCGTAAAAAAATTAATAAAAGCTATATCTTTTTACCTAATGTATGTATGAAGCTCAAACTTAAATTCGTGAATGAAGCAATTAGGTAGCAATTATTGACATAACAAACTTTTAGAAATTCTGCGTCCTTCATGCTGAACACGGAGGCGACCAGCCATCCTGACGTCAGAATGGCTGGTCAAAAAAATATTAATTTTTCTCTGAATCCATCGTATGTAGCAATTATTGAAGAAATGTAGCAAATATAAGCAATTATGTAGCAATTCTTGAATATACTTTCAGAGGCGTTTGCCATAGGCAACCAGCCATTCTGACGCTAACCAGTATATGTGTCTTTACGACTTTAATATATTTTGAATATATAATGTTTATTTATAATACTTATCATCAAAAACCATGATTATTACAGCAAAAAAAAAACGTTTAAGAACAAATTAACATTTATTTGTGTTCTAAACTCAAAAATATTTGAATTTTCTATTTTTCATATATATACAGGGTGTTCGGCGCATGGACCGACACAATTTTTTGGGGGATTGGGGGGGTCATTTGCTAGGTTTCACCTAAAGACCTCCATGTCCTAAGTGTGACGGTAATTGAGATATGTTTTTTTTTGTTCTTTCTTTGAATTACCCAAAATCTCGCCTTTGAATCGATATATTTTTTAACCCCCGACGCAAAAAGAGGGGTGTTATAAGTTTGACCGCTATGTGTGTGTGTGTGTCTGTGTGTCTGTCTGTGGCACCGTAGCGCTTAAACGGGTGGACTGATTTGGATGCGGTTTTTTTATTTGAAAGCAGGTTTTCCAGCGATGGTTCTTAGACATGTTTTATCAAAATCAGTTCAGCCGTTTCAAAGTTATTCGCTCTTTTGTTAGCTGCGGTAGGGATCTTAGACGCATAATGGGTATTTACTTTACTTTCAAACCTTAGTGTGACCTAAAATTTGAAACATCCATGTATGTTATCTATCTATGCAAGATTATGGAATTCTTGGTCTGATGCTGCAGCCAGGATATCCAGCACTAGTGTGCTGGATACACTCTTTAAAAATTAATAGCAGAAATGTCGTGTTTGGATTCATTTACATCAGTATTTGATTCTATATACAATGCAATGGTGGCAACAGAATGAGCTGATGCTGCAGCCAGGATGTCCAGCACACTAGAACACTCTTGAAAAAGTAATAGCAGATATGTCGTGTTTGGATTCATTTACATCAGTATTTGATTCTACATACAATGCAATGGTGGCAACACGATGAACTGATGCTGCAGCCAGGATGTCCAGCACACTAGAAGACTCTTGAAAAAGTAATAGCAGATATGTCGTGTTTGGGTTCGTTTTGATCAGAATTTTATTCTACATACAATGCAATGGTGGCAACACGATGAGCTGATGCTGCAGCCAGAATATCCAGCACACTAGAATACTCTTGGTAAAATAATATAGCAGATATGTCGTGTTTGGGTTCGTTTTGATCAGAATTTTATTCTATATACAATGCAATGGTGGCAACACGATGAGCTGATGCTGCAGCCAGGATATCCAGCACACTAGTACACTCTTGGTAAAATAATATAGCAGATATGTCGTGTTTGGGTTCGTTTTGATCAGTATTTGATTCTACATACAATGCAATGGTGGCAACACGATGAGCTGATGTTAAAAAATAAAATAAATAAAAAATAAATATCCTTGGACATTTCACACAACGCCATCTAGTCCCAAGCTAAGCAACCTAATACTTGTGTTATGGTAACGAGATGGCTGATAAACTACGTATATACATTTTTTTTTTTTTGCTGCAGTCAGGATATCCAGCACACTAGTACACTCTTGGTAAAAATAGCAGATATGTCGTGTTTGGATTCGTTTTTTATCAGTATTTAATTCTATTTGCAGTACGATGGTGGCATCATTATAAGTTAATGTTATGTGCAGAGAAACTTAACATTCTGCAGTAATAAAAATGCATTTTTGTATTGTTAAATTGTTTAAAAAGTTTAAAAAGGTTAAAATAAAAATTAAATTAAAAATTTAAAAAACCCCCAACGCAAAAAAGAAAAGAGAAAATTTAAAAAGTCAAAAATAATACCTATCGTTGAGCCATCAAATTCGATTGAGTAATACCTATACATATTTTAATTACAGAAATTGATGGATGGCACGATAAGGTTTGCTCGTTGAAATGGCGCTATAATGTCACGGCGGGGTACCGCATAAGTAAGTCAGACCCTTCACTTGATTGACTATGTACATATGCGGTACCCCGCCGCGAAATTATAGCGCCAATTCAATGAGCAAACCTTATCGTGCCATCCATCAATTTCTGTAATTAAAATATGTATAGGTATTACTCAATCGAATTTGATGGCTCAACGATAGGTATTATTTTTGACTTTTTAAATTTTCTCTTTTCTTTTTTGCGTTGGGGGTTTTTTAAATTTTTAATTTAATTTTTTTTTGTTTATGGTTGTAAAAGAACAAAATAATTTTTATTATAGTCTACAATGTATTCTTATTCGAAATAAAATAAAAAAATATAATTACCGTAATAAATCTTTTCTTAAAACACTCCATAACTGACTCTCTAACTAGTATTTTGACTACATTTGAATTGTTTTTCATAGCGTGTAGCATACCCTTAGAAAGGGTACAAGCTAAAGAACTTTTTGAGATAAAAATAAGGTCAAAATGGCTTTATTTAAAAAAAAAATATGAATTTAAGAGTAGTAATTTTTCATACATTTAAACATTTTTAAGACTTTAGAAGCACATAAGTAATTTTCTACTGATAAATTACATCAAATAATAATTTATTTAGAATAAAAATACATTGCAGACTATTATAAAGTTTATTTTGTTCTATTGCAACCATAAACAAAAAAAATATATCGATTCAAAGGCGAGATTTTGGGTAATTCAAAGAAAGAACAAAAAAAAAACATATCTCAATTACCGTCACACTTAGGACATGGAGGTCTTTAGGTGAAACCTAGCAAATGACCCCCCCAATCCCCCAAAAAATTGTGTCGGTCCATGCGCCGAACACCGTGTATATAGGTCTTACCTATGAAATTGCCGTTCTGCAGTACTGGCCATTTCAAATCAAAATAATTTTTGTTTGGCTAAGAATTCTAATTTCAAATTAATTTTATTTTAAAAACGTGGATTTTTTTTCCAAAAGTAGTCATTTGTTTATTGATTAGTGTTACATTTTCATCGCATTTCAATCTTTTTCGTCATCATGGATACGTTAAAAATTCGAGTAATTATGGAATATGAGTACCGTCGTGGCAGCAACGCGGCACAAGCGGCACGCAACATCAACGACGTTTACGGAGCTAACACTACAAACCAACGCACCACCTGTTATTGGTTTGCTCGCTTCCGTTCTGGAAATTTTGACCTGAAAAATGAACCCCGCGGTCGTCCGAAGACTTTGGTCGACAATTATGAATTAAAGGCGATTGTGGAAGCTGATGATACACAATTTACGGCTGAATTAGCAGCAGCTTTCGACGTTAGCGTCAAAACAATATTGGTCCATTTGCGTCAAATTGGCAAGGTAAAAAAGCTTGACAAATGGGTGCCCCACGAACTCAATGATCGCCAGCGCGAAGTACGCGTCGAGACGTGCCTTGCACTGCTCAACAGACACACAAATGGAGGAATTTTGAACCGCATTGTTACCTGCGATGAAAAATGGATTCTGTTTGATAACCGCAAGCGCTCAGCAAGTTGGTTGGATCCTGGTTCAGCACCTAAACAATGCCCTAAACGAAAACTTACCCCTAGAAAAGTGATGGTCACTGTTTGGTGGTCTAGCGCCGGTGTGATTCATCACAGCTTCTTACCAAACGGGGTGAGCATTACTGCAGATGTGTACTGTGAAGAACTGAACACAATGATGGAGAAGCTGGCACATCTCCAACCAGCATTGGTCAATCGCTCGTCTCCGCTGCTCCTGCACGACAATGCGCGACCTCATACTGCACAGCAGACGGTCTCCAAGTTGCAAGAACTGGGGTTGGAAGCTCTCCGTCATCCGCCCTACTCACCAGACCTTGCGCCTACAGACTACTACTTTTTCCAGAATTTGGATAACTTCTTGGCGGGAAATAAATTCAATACCCGAGAGGCAGTACAAAATGCCTTTGAAGAATTTGTTGCCTCCCGACCAGCTGATTTCTTTAAGAAGGGCATCAATAAACTGCCACTGCGTTGGCAAAGATGCATTGATTGCATGGGTGATTACTTCGATTAATACAAATAAAAAATACAAGAAAAAAATTCGTTTAAATTTTTTCATACAAAACGGCAATTTCATAGGTAAAGACCTATTATTAGGCTGTGTATCGGCTTTATACCTGTGCTTCTCCTGCAACCTGGTGAGAGCAAAGTGCGGAAAAAAAAGAAGAAAATTTAAATCATAGTGTCATAATAATTCATGACAAAAAAATTTTTCGTTATTTTATTTTATTTCTTCACAAGTGCTAAACTTCACAAGAGCTGCGCTTTCGGCTAGACACGGCACACACTGATCAATTTCAAAAATACGTACAGCCGCGCTTTCGGCTAGACACGGCACACACTGATCAATTTCAAAAATACGTACAGCTGCGCTTTCGGCTAGACACGGCACACACTGATCAATTTCAAAAATACGTACAGCTGCGCTTTCAAACTCAAACTCAAAGCATTTATTTCAAATAAACCAATTACAGGCACTTTTGAATTGTCAAAGGGTCGGTCTTGGGTCGGTCAGTCAGAAAAATGGAGCTAGATTGCCCATTCCAAAGCGTAGATCTTATGGAGAAGAACGGGCAAGAAACTCCACGGACACTCTTTTAAAATCAAATATTCTTTCGGCTAGACACGGCACATACTGATCAATTTCAAAAATACGTACAGCTGCGCTTTCGGCTAGACACGGCACACACTGATTAATTTAAAAAATTTAGGGGTACGAAATTATTAAATACTGACATCGTGAATTAAAGGTATATTCATGACATTAAACAGTACCTATCAGGGTTCCGAACCTCAAATGGAAAAAACGGAACCCTTATAGGATCACTCGTGTGTCTGTCTGTCTGTCCGTCTGTCACAGCCAATTTGCTCCGAATCTAATGGACTGATTAAGTTGAAATTTGGTACACACATGGATTTCTGTGACCCAAACACGTATGTGTAAAGTGAATAAATGAATTTTGAATATGAGGGTCACTTTTGGGGGGCCAATAAGAAAATTAAAAAAAAAGTTTTGCAAACTGTACCGTGTCGTATATCAAATAAAAAGGCTTAATAAGAGAGTATCAAATATGTTTTTTTTTATAATTTTAAAATAAACTGTTTTAAAGTTATTTAAGAAAATAAACGAAAATTGACCATTCCCCCGCCTTATCTCCGAAACTACTGAGCCTAAAATTTTCAAAAAAATACAGAAAATAGTTCTTTACCTGTAGATTACAGGAAAACCTATGAGAAGTCTGTGATCTAAAAATCACATGGTAAATCTCTCAATATTGTGAGTACAAACTTACATTTAAAGTTGGTATGTATGAGAGAACATGTATTTCGGGTTGGTATCAGAATGACTGGATCGCGTCGCTCTTAGTCCAAATCTCAAAATGTCTAAATCTCAAAATACCTAAGTCGCAAAATGACTACATCGCATTTAGTCCACATCTCATAATGTCTAAATCTCAAAATACCTAACTCGCAAAATGACTACATCGCAAAAGGTCCGAACAGTTGTGTAGGCACCTATACCTACATTAATCTCTTTGGTTCTTAATTTGACTTTTTTTCTTACTTTCCCTAGACTATGTGCTCCCCCAAAATCCACTCTTTACATCAAACTTGAACCAAATCGGTCCATTTTGGTGCTTGAACAGACAAACCTACAAACTGACAAAAATTTAAAATCACCTGTTTTGGGTAATATCATTATGTATTATACTTACTTTAAAAAAAAAAATTAAAGGGCTTGGCTAAGTAACAGCCGCATGGGTCAATCGATCAGGTTAAGGTACGCTTGCCGCGGTCCGTGGATGGGTGACCATCTTTACATACCGAGACTCCTCCGTGCCTCGGAAAGCATATTAAGTTGGTCTCGGCTATCATTCGTGGATGACAGTCGTTACGGGTTGTCAGAAGCCCGTAACTCTGACAACCAGTCTTACCAAGAGGTATCGTGTTATCCAGTAACTGGGTTCTGGAGGTTAGATAGGCAGTCGCTCCATGTAGACTACTGGTATTCAGCTGCATCCGACCCCAACATAGCTGGGAAAAGGCTAGGCAGATGATGATGATGAATGATGATGTATCCAGTCATTCTGATATACCCTGTTGGTATAGGTGCACAACTGTTCGGACTTTTTGCGATGTAGTCATTTTGCGAGTTAAGTATTTTGAGATTTAGACATTATGAGATGTGGCCTAAAAGCGATGTAATAGTCATTTTGCGACTTAGGTATTTTGAGATTTAGACATTTTGAGATTTGGACTACGAGGGACGTGGTCAATTTGCGATCCAGTCATTCTGATACCAACCCTGGCTCTTAATAAATGTGTTCGATCCAAGTAGCCTCTTCATTTCAATAAGTTATGGGCCCAGCATCAGGCTCCAAAAACGCCTAGAAGCTAGAACACAAAAAGTGTAAAAAGTGTCAGTTGTAAAATAAATGTGTTCGATCCAAGTAGCCTCTTCATTTCAATAAGTTATGGGTCTAGCATCAGGCTCCAAAAACGCCTAGAAGCTAGAACACAAAAAGTGTAAAAAGTGTCAGTTGTAAAATTTCAAAAGGCCAAATTCTCGTCATGGCGTAAGATCATTCAGGTTCAATTTGTGGAATAAGAAAATTGAATGGTGCTGAGGACTTCGCCAATTGGAAATTTGTGGTGAGGAATTACTTAGAGTCCAAAAACTGGTTTAAGGTAATTGAAGCTACGGAGATAACAGCTGAATTGAAAGATACTGACAGGAAGGCACGAACGACGTTATGTCTGCTACTTGAGCCTGCATGTTTCGCACATGTGTATAGTGCGAAGACAGCACGTGAAGTGTGGGTGAGTCTCAGCGAGGCTTACGAAGACAAAAGTTGGGGCAGACGAATCAGATTTCAACGAGAGTTATGGCAATGCCGACTAAAAATTGCGAAACCATGGAAACATATATTTCCAAAATAATTTGTTTCGCGCAACAACTTGCAGACATTGATGCAAAAATTTCTGACGACTGGATAATTTCTATCTTATAAGCGGTTTATCGTCAGATTACAACCCATTTATAATTTCGATAGACAACAGCGGAAAAGAAATAAAACCTGAGCAGTTAAAATCAAAGTTGATGCAACAAGCAAGCCGACAGATTGAAAATGGTGAGAATAGAGAGCAAGCCCTAGTAACAACGGCGCAAAATAAAAAGAAGTTCGAAAAGAAAAAGGCATTAATATTCAAGTGCTTTAAATGTCATAAAGAAAGGCATAAAGCATCTGAATGCAAAGTCACTAAGAGAGCAAATCCATGCTTGAGTATGGCGAACACGGTGAAAAAGGACCGATGGTACTTGGACAGTGGATGCTCGAACCACATGACGAACGATGCCGGAAAACTGTTGAATTACAAAAGGCTACAGAATGACCTAAAGATAAAAGTTGCAAGTGGGGAAGAAATGAAAGTTATAGGAAGAGGGAATTCCGTCCCGAAATTAAATAATAACACTGAACTCCTATTAAAGAATGTTTATCATGTTCCGGACTTTCTATGAATTTAATTTCAGTAAGCGATCTTGTAAAGAAGGAGTTCGCTGTAAATTTAATTTGTAGCATTTGTAATGCTGAGCTTTATGCAATTCGGTGCAACTGTCTCTAATTCATTCGTGACATGAACATCAACGATGGCGTATTTAACATTAACTTCAATGAATTTACAAAACAATATGAATGCATATTCATATTGTTTTGTTAATTAATTGAAGTTCATTTACGATTTAATGGACGCCAAATACATACTTATGTGTTCTGTTCTATAAAATCAGTGTGTTTATTAATAGTTTCACTTCTAGTCTCAGTAGTAGCAGTAGTCTCACTTCAAAGTTATTTTAATTTAATTAATAAAATAAAAAAGTTTTTTCTATTAATTTACCGGTACTTATCTAAAATCAAGTGTAGGTCCCTAGTGATTGTTCAAAACAATGTTTTTAATAATTATGATTTTGTTAGTATGTGTGTGTGTGGCGTATGTGATGGTGTGTCGTCACTTCCTGCCCCCAGTGAATGAGCTTGTGCCCACACACCCAGGGAAGTTGCCCATCATTGGGCATCTACACATGTTGACAAAAGTTGGTGGTAAGTTTTTATTTATTAAAGACAGACAAAGACATTGTACGCATTAATTCAGAGATACTCTGCCTCTAAAACGAAACCCATATAATGGAGTACCTATAACAGAAACTTTTTAAATGGGAATTTTACGAAAAATGTAATGGGCGAAATCACTCATGTATCAATTAATGTTTTGTTTTCAGATTTGTTTCAACCATTGATTTCATTTGGAGAATATTGTTTAGAAGTTGGAGATGTGACCAAATTTTTTATGGGTCCGATGCCTTTTTACGGTTAGTAAAAACTTTACGAGTAGGTACTACACACTCTCTCGGATCGGGCTGATTCGATAAAGCCGGGTCACAAATTCAAATATAGGTAATTATGTGCATATAACTATATTCGGAAAATGTTACTCGGCTTAGCTCGAATTGTGCTGAGCCGAGCCAAACATGATTCAGCGAGGTTAGTTGCTAATGGGCATGATCCGAATGAAAACAAATAGGTACATATATGTAGCCATTGCTTCGGGTCGGCTTAGTTGTTCATCAAACACTGCAGAATCGAATGTGCCGACCCGATCATAAGAAAAAAGTCAACCATAATCAATATTTCAGTGCTACACGGAGTGATATTTCATAATATAATTTAAAATGATTAATTAATCAACACAGTGAAATATTTTACTGCTCTTCGTGAAGTTGCCAACTTTCAGAATGCACATGTTAATATTATTTTTTACAGTTGTTACAGATCCTGAAGACGTGCTCACAGTACTTAACAAGTGCCTGGAGAAAATGTTTGTGTATAGATTCGTGGAACCGATGTTTGGTAAAGCGTTGGTTTCTGCTGAAGGTAGCCTATTTAATTTATCTCATTAAACATTATTAATAAGAAATATTCAGACTGGAGACTGGGCGGAAGTGGTCTATAGATCAACTCATAGCAATGCGGTTTTATTACCTGTATAAGGATAAAAAAAGAGACAAAGAGGCATCAGAATCTGAACGGCAATATTGATAATAATGTTATCGCTATTGGTCCATAGACCACTTTTGCCCAGTCTTCTTTCAGTAATTACTGTTTTGCTTTGCTTATAGTACCTATCCCAACATATGACATAATCACCGATTCCCCACATTTTTAATGTCCATTGTTTTATAACTTGACCTTAATTCAAGTTTTAAATGGCTAAAGCATACTAATACAGAAAGATTTTATAAGTTTACAATGTGATCAAAACGTTTTAGTGCCTACTTGGAAGCGCAATCGTCGAATCGTAGACCTGTGCTTCAAGCAGTACCTTTTGGATAATCATCTTGAGCTATTCAATGATCAAGCTGGTCGATTTGTTGAGCTTCTCGGCGAGGATGTCGGCAAAGGTGAAGTGGATCTCACTGAGAAAATCACTAGGAGTGTTTTGGAAACCGCTTGCAGTGAGTGTTGAAAATAGTGTTTTTGTAATGCATGTAAGGTTTTTAAATTCCACTTACTTATGCAGACATAAAGTCATCAAGTGCACAGGTGAGATGTGACAAGATGGAAGTTGGGCCATTGGTGATGGGTGGGTTTTGGGCGGTGGTGGCTTTTGGGTTGGTTTGGTTTTTTTTGAGACACCGCACACACACTTGAGATCTGAGCCGTTCATGAAACCCCATCTGTGGAATTTATTAATGATATTGTGATTGTGGATGAAATGGAGTCCCCACCAAAGCTTGCAGACATAGCAAGTCGAAGTGGCAGTGAGTGGACCTGCTTGTCGAAGGACTAATAGCTGTTGGAGCTGCCGAGTCCCAGAGTCGAGACCAAGTCGATACGCGGTAAGCAAGCGTAATGTGGAAAGCACCCCAGCTAGATGGACCGATGAGCTTAAAAAAGGTGGCTGGGTCAGACTGGATGCGGAAGGCGCAGGACAGGGTATTGTGGCGCAGTCTGGGAGAGGCCTATGTCCAGCAGTGACTATAAAAACCTCAAAATTCGTTCATTGCTTAAAAAAATTTAAAAGTGTCATTTTACATATTATGTTTATATATCTCGGGACCCAGAGGTCCTGGATCTTTGGAAGGCATACGAGGGGCCCAAGCCAACTCGCAGAGGCCCTTTAGACAACTTTGACTTGCACAATCAATAATGGGCCCCCGAAAAGGGTCGCTAGCACAGTGTCGTAGCGGCAAGAGGGCAATATGTAAACATTTTACATATTATTATTAATTTTATTTGTATCTTATATTCCTAGATTTCACTATATAATACGTAATTATTAGTTCTTGTACGTGGTTAAGTGTTACGTTTAGTCATGTTATATTTTTTATTTATACCTATGTGTATCTATCCTGCGGAGACTTTTTGGCCTGCTTTATTTTGTAAATAATTGTAACAACAATAAATTATATTTTAATCTATTTCAGGAACAACACTAGGCACTAGTGTCGATGGTAAAGATCTTGTTAACGATAATTACATGGTGGCAATCAATGAGTGTCTTGATATTGTCACCACTAGGTTCAACAAACCTTGGCTCATGTTCGATTTTATCTTCAAATTGTCGAGTTACAAAAGTAAACTGTCCAAGGCTCTAGTTATAGTTTTCAGTCTTTCGGAGAAAGTGAGTATGAAATTAAGAATAAAGTTGATAAAGGTTCATGTGCTTAGTGATAAAACGAATACACATCACTAATTTATACTCTTTCCATTGCCTAATTTGGGATGCATATGAGGTACTGCTCTATTAATCCTTCCATATCCTAAGCGCACGTCTTCCCTACCATTACCGCGCCCCCCGGTCTACTCCTTGATATGCAATGGTCTCTGTTGCACCAGGTAACATGAGGCAACAGGGGCTAGGGTGAATCTTTGGGTTCATTCGAGTTATTGAGTGAGGTCAAATTCTGGAATCAGTAATGTTTTTTAGAAATAATAGTAATTTATTTTCGCGAATGGCCGATAAAGGACATTGCCAGCGGACAGTGCTCTTGAGAAATGGCTCGTGTATCAAAAAGTTAAACAGCATGAAATAATTATCTAAAATAAAATTATATTTTTTAAATAAGACTTAAATATGATTTATAATTGGATAGTTTTTTGAAAAATAATTACTTTTAAGTTTCCGACAATAAAGTACGCCATTTTTGACTATCGCCTATCAATACTAGGGATGGCCATTTCTCCTATTGCGTGTAATGTGCCTACCTACTACAATGATATCGATTCTGTCTTGATTGTTCGATTTATTATTGCTAATCTACTTAAATAACTGTTTACTTTACAATATTTTTGAAATATGATAGATAGCTTGCAAGGTAAAATAAATAAAGTTTCTCTAACCCCACAGAACTAGATATTTTTTTTTTTTTATACATTCTTTATTCTACACCACAAAAATAGGTACATAACATATAAACAAATCGAAGACTACAAAATATGCAATGGGCGGCCTTATCGCTTTCTGCGATATTAGGTAGTAGGTACATTCATCTATCTTATTTTCATTGAAAATGTGACGAGCCAATAGTGTACGGCGAGGTAGGTATATTTGTTTGGTATGACTATTAGCTTTATTTTTATATATTGTGATATTGAAATCGGAATGAAATCAATTCAATCTCAATCAATCTGCCTAGCCTTTTCCCAACTATGTTGCGGTTCTCTTCCAGTCTAACCGGATGCAGCTGAATACCAGTATTTTACATGGAGCGATGGCCTATCTGACCTCCACAACCCAGTAACTGGGTAATACGATACCCCTTGGTAAGACTGGTTGTCAGACTTTCAGGCTTCTGACGACCCGTAACAACTGTGAAAGATCCACGAATGACAGCCGGGACCAACGGCTTAACGTGCTTTCCGAGGCACGGAGGAGTCTCGGTGTGTAAAGATGGTCACCCATCCACGGACCATCCCCGGAAATCAATTCAATCTATTAAATTCAAATACCGTACAACTTTTGTAGATGGTGCAGCTACGAAAATCGGAACATTTACAACGGTTGAACAACAAAGGAAACATGGACTACAAAGGTAAGAACTGACCAGCACTACCTATTGGATAGTCATTTCAGATGACTACAATATAGCAGCTACCTTAACCGTAGCGGCTATAGTGCTATTTATAGCAGCTGTCTTAACCGTAGCGGCTACAGTGCTATTTATAGCAGCTACCTTAGCCGTAGCGGCTACAGTGCTATTTATAGCAGCTACCTTAACCGTTGCGGCTACAGTGCTATTTTTGGGTAACATCGGCTTTCCTCTCGCTTTCCTGCAATCTGTGGGAGTGATTTCTTGTAAAGGGACGGTAGTGTATAACAGGAAGTGTAAAGTTTAGTTTTGAGTGACGGATTGAAATGTTGCTTATTTGGTATGGAACTACAAAGTACTTTTACTAAGGTGAGATGTCATAATTATGTGATGATCATCTTATGCGACTACATAAGACTCGCATGTTTTTGTTTTTTGCAATAGTTACCTGCACTACAGAATTTGGATGAATGGTACAGTCAGCTACAAAAAAGTAAATTCTCATGATATAATTTTATGATGCCAATCGATGCAGTTTCGTATAAAGATTAAAATTACTATTGGATCAATTGAAGTTAGAGTAGGTACCTATATGTTCCATGAAGTGATCGATAGCCGATCGGATCACGAGTGCCCTCCCGTTCCGCAGCAGGCGCACTAGACGTCAGCAGAGGGTGGATAATGCCCTCTTCCAGCCCTCCTAAATAGGTCCAGGGGTGACGGAATCGAGGACATCTATCGACCCCATTCCACAGGAGCCGAGATGGTGGCGCGCGTGGAACACTACGTTCCACGCGTGCCTCCGTAAGACGTAACAGAGGTAGTTCAACACGTCACGCAAACCTGCATCGCGCAATTAGAGTTTACCACGCGATTAGCATATAAACAACGTCCCGACATCAACCGTCGGGCAGTAGCCCACCAGACACAACACCCGTCTGGTCGGAGGATCCTCCCTTTTCTATGGAGGATGAGTGAACTTTACACCCTGTTCCTCATGCCTCTAAAGGCCCAGTCCGGCACAGTGGAAGTCGCATTCGCACCCGCAGCCTCCAACGCAGGTGTACGAGGGATGAAGAAGGGTGGAGGGGTTAGTCAGTAACAGCCTAACAGACTCCTCTACCCTCCCCAGGGCGGAGGAAATCCAGAAGGATTTCAAGAACCGACAAAAAAAAAAGGTTCCTACATTTTTCAAATCAAATCAAATCAAATAATTTATTTACAAAAGGTGTTACAGGTATAAAAAGTAGGTACATTGTATGATAACCTACTGAGGTGTGCAAATTAATATATTAGGTAGGTACTAAGCAAAATTAAATAATTATACTGAATAAATTACATTGAGTTACATAAAAAATAGAAATGCCAAAATAAAAATGTCAAATTAAAAATTATATTTGTGGTGCCATTTCAGATAAAATCAGTCATCTTTCATTTAAATAATCATTTATTGAAGAGTAGCATTTTGCAACTAGGAATTTATGTAAAGATAATTTGAATTGTCCCAGTTTGTGTAGGTCTGTGATATTATTTGGCAACTTATTGTGTATTTTGGGTGCCATGCCCAAAATGTTTTTATTAAATACTGCTTAAATATTGCTTTTTATGTGTGTTGTATACCCATTTTTTTGTTAAAGGTCATAAATGCCAAAGCGTCTTAGATGTCCTTCTGGAGAATACGGTAACTCAGACTAGTAGCCTCTTCACGGATGATGACTTGAGGAACATCTCAGACAACCTTTTGTTTGCTACCTTTGACACCACCATCTATGAGATGCTGTTCATCTTCATCTGCATCGGTAGCTGCCCTGAGGTGCAGGAGAAAATTTATCAGGAGTAAGTTATTTTTAACAACATGTAAAAATAGCATGTTATTTTGAGTTCGAGACTAATCAAAATTATTTTATGAGTAATTATTTTATTTTTATATATCACAGGAGTTTGTATATTATCATTTTTTATTCTCAGAATAACTCAAGTTTTGGGCGAAGATGGAAGAGTATCAAAGGAGAATGTATCTCAATTAGTTTATTTAGACGCAGTAATCAAAGAATCCATCAGGTTATACCCGATTGCACCGGTTTTGGGTCGCCAAGCTACTGCGGATACAAAGTTACGTAAGTAATAAGATTTCTAAGTGAATATATAATTTAGCACCTGGTCGACCGAGCTCTGCTCGGCTGAAAATAGAGAAAACGAATTTTCCTAGATATGAAACCTATCCTATCCTATCCTTTTTCCTGATATGAGACCTAGCTAGATAGATTTTTCGCCTATTAAATCGTTAGAGCTGTTTTCAAGAACGTGATTACAAATATATATAAATTTAGGTAAACAAATATTGCTCATAATTATGTCAATTGTACACATTTTACAAACCGACCAAACTGCGAAACAGTTTGTCGGCAGGATTATTTGGTTCAAACACAGGCAACACACCGAGACGTATTGCTACATATCTTTGAGAGCCTCGGTATCCTGAAGCATACTAAAAGCTCTTGCTGCGCTTTCCTTGTCCATATGACGACGAGAACCAGCCATAGCAATTACAATTAACACTGAAATCAAACAAAACTGTGACAAAAAGTGACGGGTAAGGTCAACGCTTACAATCAGACTGAGACAGAAACACAAATGGTTTTTCAAGCACTTCACTTTTTCTGTTTAACCATTTCAATTCAATTCTAAAATGGACGCTCGAAACATTGATTTAAGCGCCCAAAAAATGTTAAGAATAAAGTTTAGGCACGCTCTGTAAACAGCTTGATGAATTTGAACATAAGTGTCGTCACATTCGTCTTAATTGTGGGAATGATAAAACACTCACTCCCACAGTGAATATATCTAAATATATATCTTTATTTGAAACAAAGTCAGGTTAGTTATACAACTCAAGAGCGGCTGGACCGATTTTTGTGATCTTTGATTTGTTGGATTTGTCTCCGGCCTCAATAGCAGAATAACTATTAAAATCGCAAAATTTCAGAAAAAAAAATAAGTAAATTCATTCTCTCATACATGTTAGGACATAACAACATCTGTTGGGTCAGCTAGTACTATATGTATATAAGATTTATATATTACATTAGCAAATAAAAATAAACCGGACAAGTGTTGGACCACGCACAATGAAGGGTTCCGTAGTTGGGATGAATTTATCCCAAGAACAAATTTAACATTGTAGTTGAAAAACATGTTCGCCCATTCATCTCAACTGCAATAGTTTGTACGCACAATATTGATGAAATTTACCATGTTATTTTTAAACCATAAACTACAACTACTTTATGAATATTCTCTGTATTTTTTTCAAATTTTTCTAGTAACTATTTTTTCAAACAAACTTTTCAGGAGAAAACATAGAAGGACTTGAGGGAGTCCTTTGCCCAGCAGAGGGACAGCAACGACTAGATAAATAACCTCCTTCTTTTTTGAAGTCGGTTAAAAAAGAAGAGGAACAGAAAATACATTTGCTGAAACTTTTTCTAGAATCTAGATGTTTCTACTCTTGTACTTAATTATTTTTCGTTTGTGTAGGCAATGTGACAATTCCTGCTGGCAGTAGCATAGTAGTCCATGTATGGAGCATAAACAGAAATCCCAAATATTGGGGTTTAGACGCTGACGAGTTTAAACCAGAAAGATGGCTTAGTTCTGACACTTTTCCGAATCATCAAGCTGCTTATGCTAGTTTTTCTCCGGGTCGGAGAGGATGTATTGGTATGTCTCTTTTCACAGTTTTCACCCCCATATCAATAGTAGCAGTTGTCATTAGCAAGCTACGATAGGAAGCGAACCTATGATTTGAAAAAGCTTTTGACATTGTAAATCATTGTATTTTGGTGGACTAAGATGCTTATTTGACTTTAAAAGACTATAGTAGCAACTAAGATTTGCTACTTAATTTTGTCTTATTAATGTGAAAAATTAATGCTTGTAGTCAGTTAATCGCTCAGTAATTGGGTAAGGGTGCCTCAGGGTAGTATATTGTGGCCCATATTCTTTACCTTTAGAAATATAATTACTTATTACTGTTTTATACTACCTTGACTACATGTTAATCTTTATTTATTTTAATTTATTTTACTATTTATGTACACACGGAAAAATATAAAGAGATACATCATATTTATTTAGGAGTACAAAGGTACTGCTTATTTCTTAAGAAGTTTCTTCCAGCAGACCTGCGAAAGGAGAAATGATAAAGATGTAGACAATAGTGTGTGAGAACAAGAAGATTTTTTTAAAAATTTCTTTATGCTATTCTTCTTTATATTATTTCAGGAAAAACGTATGCACTGATGTATTTAAAAGCAACAATAGTTCCAATAATACGCAAGTTCAAACTCACGGCGGACCGTACAAAGCTGAAACTGGATCTCAAAGTAATGATGAGACCTTTATCTGGACATTTGGTACAAATAGAGGAGAGGCGATTTAATAAATAACGTCATGAGATTTTTCCATTGTTTTTCCTTTTTTCTCAAAACTTATTTGACAGACAAGGTCTGTCAAATAAGTTTCGTGCATGAATTGTAAAAAAAAATATAACAATGGCTATAAATCAAACTGTATTAAAATTATTAAAAAAAAACCACAAACATTGTTTACAATGTTTTAATTCGTCGAAACATTTTCAGTAGGTATTTTTACAAATTGATCGAATCATAACGAAAGTAATATTTATTGTTCTGAGAAGCGTAATTACACTCTTATGCTATCATCAGGCATAGTATAAAACAAAGTCGCTTCCCGCTGTCTGTCCCTATGTATGCTTAGATCTTTAAAACTACGCAACGGATTTTGATGCGGTTTTTTTTAATAGATAGAGTGATTCAAGAGGAAGGTTTATAATTATGTATAATAAACGTGGGCGAAGCCGCGGAAAAAAGCTAGTATCATATATTATACTCATAAAGAGTAACTCCTCATATATATTATTATTCAAAGAGCTTTTATAGCGCAAAAAAAATCTTGAAAGCAAGAACTAGAGAAAAAATGTGGTCTACCGCTCTCATATAGAGGCGCCCCACGCCTCCATATGAGAGTTGTAGACCAATTTTTAAAAAGTTAAAGGCTTTAACGCTAGCTTCTATTTATATTTTAGCAATCTTCTTCTCCACAGTCTATACCCGAAAACAATAGATTTACAAAAAGGGACCTCACCAAGTTAAAAAAACAATTTTGTAACAGCACTCCACACATGATCTGACCAAGATTATGTCTAGACTTTAAAAGAGACTTTGACCCCTGAGTTTGTTTCGCCATTTCTTCTCAGGGTAGTCAGATAGGAAATGTCGACTTCATCTAGCTTATAAAAAAAAATATGACGTGTAAAAGTGATTTCGACATCCTATTTACAGAATAAACAATTTCATTTCATTTCATTTCGTTTCACTCACCACTACAGAAAGAGCTAGGTTATGTCCGTAAAAATTTACAACTCCAAAATCAATGAGAACTATCATTTCATTGTTACAAAAATTAAGATCTAAAACATGGCTTCATAAAAATAACTTTTATACTATAAGATATTTTTTTGATTATTATGGGTAATATATGATGTGCATAACTCCAGCTTCCTCATAGGTGATAGAATAATTCTACATATGCCAATATTTAAAGCATAATAGCTGCCATCGAAGTACCCAGTCTTAATTTAGCTGCCGCAAAAACTTCGTCAATATGAGTCGTTTAGTGTGTGTTAGCCAGAGTGACGTCACCCCAGCTTCCTCATTCAGAACAGCCAAACCAGTGAGGTTAGAGTTTTGGAGTAAAGTCAGAAAATTAAAGCATAATTGCTGCCATCGGCAGCAAAATTTTCAAATCTCTGGTCATAATACTCTATGAGTTATTAAACTTTTAAACATGTGTAAGCTGAAGTGACGTCACCCCAGCTGCTCAGTCATATCTTCCGAACGAAAGAAGATATGATTATGTATTATAGCTCAAAAATTAAAGCATAATAGCTGCCGAAGGCAGCAAAATTTTCAGATCTCTGGTCAAAATACTCTCTGAGTTATTAAACTTATTAACATGTGTTAGCTGACGTGACGCCACCCCAGCTGCTTAGTCATATCTTCCGAACGAAAGAACATAGGATAATGTTTTACAGCTCAAAAGCTATGTCATAATAGCTGCCGTAGGCAGCAAAATTTTCAAATCTCTAGGTCTCGTAGTTTCTACGTAATAGCTAAAAATAGTTTCCGCGCCAAAAAATTCAAATTATTACCTCGGAGCATGTAAGGAGCGGCGTTGCCGTTCCGTGCGCTACATTATTGCAATCAAGTTTGTACTTAGCAGGAATTGTATTAGAAGTCATTATAGCTTGCGCTCAAAACAATTTTATTGTGAATATTGAAGATCTTAGACTGAGAGCCGACTGAACTATAGTGGAACTAATAATCTATACAAGGTGTAAGGTATGGGCGGAGACGTCAAACCGGATGACCTATTCCGATCACCGGTACATCCGGTTTGACGTCTCCGCCCATACCTCGAGCGCGCCGGTCCGACAGGCCCCGAGTGGTCCGCGGTGGGCGCTGAAGAAGCTGGACCGGGAGCTCCTCCTGGAAGCCTCGATCGTGCAGGCCTGGGTGTCACCACCGGACAGGCCTGCCGACATCAACGACGAGGCGGAGTGGTTCCGGGAGGCCATGTCCGAAGTGTGCGACATGGCAATGCCCCGGGTCCAGCCCAGTCGCGCCTTTCGCCAGGTGTATTGGTGGTCGCCGGAGCTGACGGCTCTGCGCGAGGAGTGCGTCGCCGCGCGACGCCTGTACACCAGGCACCGCAGGCTCCGTATCCGCCCTCCGGATACGGAAGCCATTCAGGCGGAGCTGTACGAGGGGTACAGAGCGGCGAAGACCGCCCTCCGAGCGGAGATCTTGCGGTCCAGGGATCTGGGCCGCGAGGAGTCGCTGGAGACTCTGAACAGAGACCCATGGGGGCGCCCCTACAAGTTGGTGCGGGAGAAACTCCGCCCATGGGCGCCCCCGCTGACGCAGAGTCTCCGGCCCGAGCTCGTGGAGGACGTGGTGAGCGCTCTGTTCCCTTCGCGAGGGGAACATACTCCCCCGACTATGGCTCCGCCTCATGCGGTGCCCGCTGCGGACCACGACACCGACGACGACGTTGATGCTCCGGAAGTGACCGAGGTAGAGTTGAGAGCGGCGGTACGTAGGCTCAGTGCCAAAAATACCGCCCCAGGACCCGACGGCTTACCTGGAAGAGCCTGGGTTCTGGCCTTTGGGGCTCTCGGGCCTCGACTAGGGGGGCTCCTAAGCGCATGCTTGGAGAGGGGCCAGTTCCCACTTCGCTGGAAGACGGGGAAACTGGTCCTCATTAAGAAGCCGGGGCGCCCTGCGGACTCTCCGTCCGCTTACCGGCCCATCGTGCTGCTCGACGAGGTGGGCAAGCTCTTTGAAAGAGTAATTGCAGACCGCCTCGTCGGGTGGCTGGTGCAGGAGGGGCCGGATTTGGCGGAGACCCAGTTTGGTTTCCGCAAGGGGCGCTCTACGGTGGACGCCATCATGCGCGTGCGAGTCCTCACGACGGGGGATGCAGTGGCCCGGGGTGGGGTCGTCTTGGCGGTGTCCCTAGACATCGCCAACGCCTTTAATACCCTGCCCTGGAGTTGCATCAGGGAGGCATTGCGGTATCACCGGATGCCGACCTACCTCTGTCGAGTGGTCGAGGCCTATCTGACGGACAGGGCCGTCATCTACCCCGGTCATCAGGGAGAGTGGAACCGGCGAGAGATGTCGTGCGGTGTCCCACAGGGATCGGTCTTGGGGCCGCATCTGTGGGACATCGGTTACGACTGGGTGCTGCGCGCCGACCTCCCAAGCGGCGTCAGCGTAGTATGTTACGCTGACGACACGCTGGTCCTGGCGCAGGGGAGGTCGCACCAGGCGGCGGCTGAACTAGCGACACGCGGGGTTGCGATAGTCGTGGAGAGGATCCGGCAGTTGGGACTCGAGGTGGCCTTGCACAAGTCCGAGGCCATGTGTTTTCATGGTCCTCGGAATGCGCCACCGTCGGGTTCCGAAATAACGGTGGGAGGGGTTCACATCGGAGTCGGGTCGACGATGAAGTACCTGGGACTCGTCCTCGACAGCCGGTGGAACTTCGTGGAGCACTTTCGACGTTTGGCTCCCAGACTGGCACGGGCTGGGGCTGCCTTGAGGCGGCTCCTGCCCAATCTGGGGGGTCCAAACGCCTCCTGCCGGAGGCTCTACGCGGGGGTCGTGCGGTCCATGGCCCTTTACGGAGCACCGGTGTGGGCGCGTTCCCTAAGGCTGGGACCAGCCGGCAGGTTGAACGCGTCCCAGAGGGTCATGGCCATCCGGCTAGTCCGGGGATACCGCACGGTCTCCCGGGAGGCGGCGAGCCTCCTTGCCGGATTGCCGCCGTGGGATCTGGAGGCAAAGGTCCTCGCGCACGTGTGGGAGTGGCGCGAGGAGGCGAAACGCCGGGGCGTAACTCCGCTGCCGCGAGAAATCACGGTACAGCGGACAGAGCTCCGGCGGGATCTCATGGCGGCATGGAGAGCGCGACTGTCGCAACCCAGCGCTGGGCACGCCACAATAGCGGCGATAAGTCCCCTCTTTGAGGAGTGGCTAGAGAGGCGCCACGGCGTCCTCACCTTCCGCCTGACGCAGGTCCTCACCGGACACGGTTGTTTCGGGAGGTTCCTGTTTCGCATAAGGCGGGAGGAAACGCCCGGGTGTTTCCACTGTGTGGATCGCCCGGAGGACACGGTGGAGCATACAGTGGAGGTCTGCCCGGCTTGGGCAGAGCACCGCCGTGTTCTCACGGAGGCGATCGGCGGCGGCGATCTCTCGCGTCCGAGCCTGGTCCAGGCCATGGTGCGGAGCGAGAGTGCATGGGAGGCCGTCACCTCCTTCTGCGAAGCAGTGATGCTAGCAAAGGAGGAGGCGGAACGCGTGAGGGAGAGGCAGCCTCACGCCCTCAGTCGCCGCAGGAGACGCCCTGGGCGGCGGGAATCGCGGGGCGATTTCCGGCCACCGTAGGCGCGGGCCTGCGGACGGTGAGCAGCGGGTAGCTCGCCGTCCGGTAAGGACCAGGCCCGAGTCGACGGCGCGTTGTGTTCCACGCGCGCCTCAAAGAGATGTCAGCAAGTGACGGGGCCCAATAGGGCCGACGCCGCTGGGGTCGCGGGTTGTCTGAAAGGGTTACCGCGGCCCTGGCATAGGCAACTGAAGGAACACGGGTGGGTTTTAGTCAGTAAAAGTCTGACACGCCCTCCCGCTCCACCCAGAGCGGGAGAAGTTATTTGATGATTTCCCACCCTCAAAAAAAAAAAAAAAAAAAAAAGGTGTAAAATAAATAACCCACAACCTCTTAAGGGGTCATTGTACTCATCATTATGAACAACTTTTACTACGGGACCAAACCTGAAATCGCGAAAAAAAAATCAGCTGTTCAGTACATTTTGACGAATTATGCGAACATAAATGTATTGAACAGCTGATTTTTTTTTCGCGATTCCGCGAAAATTTTTTTTTGTAATGTGTTTGTTTTTCGATGTCGAGTATGTGGACGAAGTTCTTGCAGTTAATTTTTTTACACCTAATATACCTATACAACGTGTAACGTTAAATGCGCAGAACCTCGGGTCATTGTACTCATCATTATGAACAACTTTTACTATGGGACCAAAACTGAAATCGCGAAATAAAAATCTGCTGTTCAGTACATTTCTGTTCGCATAATTCGTCAAAATGTACTGAACAGCTGATTTTTTTGACCCCTTAAGAGGTTTTCAAATTTTTCGTCATGGGTGTCATTTTCATGGTGTTTGTGGTCGCTGAAGACGATAGTTGGGTCAAAATGAAAATCTAAGATGGCGGTTGCAAAAATTTTGAAATTTTTGGCAATGGGTGTCATTTTCATGGTATTTGAGGTCAATGAAAACGATAGTGGGGTCAAAATGAAAATCCAAGATGGCGGATGCGAAAATTTTCAAATTTTTCGTCATGGGTGTCATTTTCATGGTTCTTGAGGTCGCTGAAAACGATAATAGGTCAAAATGAAATTCCAAGATGGCGGATGCGAAAATTTTCAAATTTTTCGTCATGGGTGTCATTTTCATGGTTTTTGAGGTCGCTGGGAACGATAATGAGGTCAAAATGAAAATCCAAGATGGCGGATGCGAAAATTTTCAAATTTTTCGTCATGGGTGTCATTTTCAAGGTTCTTGAGGTCGCTGAAAACGATAATGAGGTCAAAATAAAAATCCAAGATGGCGGATGCAAAAATTTTCAAATTTTTCGTCATGGGTGTCATTTTCATGGTATTTGAAAATTTTCGCAGGCGCCATCTTGGATTTTCATTTTAACCCCACTGTCGTTTTCAGCGACCTCAAATACCATGAAAATGACACCCATGTCGAAAAATTTGAAAATTTTCGCAGCCGCCATCTTGGATTTTTATTTTGACCTCATCATCGTTTTCAGCGACCTCAAGAACTATGAAAATGACACACATGACGAATAATTTTAAAAATTCGCAGCCGCCATCTTGGATTTTCATTTTGACCCCACTATCGTTTTCATTGACCTCAAATACCATGAAAATGACACCCATTGCCAAAAATTTCAAAATTTTGCAGCCGCCATCTTAGATTTTCATTTTGACCCAACTATCGTCTTCAGCGACCACAACCACCATGAAAATGACACCCATGACGAAAAATTTCAAAATTTTTGCAGCCGCCATCTTAGATTTTCATTTTGACCCCACTATCGTTTTCAGCGACTTCAAGAACCATAAAAATGACACCCATGACGAAAAATTTGGAAATTTTCGCAGCCGCCATCTTGGATTTTCATTTTGACCCCACTATCGTTTTCAGTGACCTCAAACATCATGACAATGACACCCATGTCGAAAAATTTGAAATTTTTCGCTGCCGCCATCTTGGATTTTCATTTTGACCCCACTATCGTTTTCACCGACCTCAAATACCATGAAAATGCCACCCATGTCCAAATATTTCTCAATTTTTGCAGCCGCCATCTTAGATTTTTATTTTGACCCAACTATCGTCTTCAGCGACCACAACCACCATGAAAATGACACACATGACGAATAATTTTAAAATTTTCGCAGCCGCCATCTTGGATTTTCATTTTGACCCCACTATCGTTTTCATTGACCTCAAATACCATGAAAATGACACCCATTGCCAAAAATTTCAAAATTTTTGCAGCCGCCATCTTAGATTTTCATTTTGACCCAACTATCGTCTTCAGCGACCACAACCACCATGAAAATGACACCCATGACGAAAAATTTGAATGTTTTCGCAGCCACCATCTTGGATTTTCATTTTGACCCCACTATCGTTTTCACCGACCTCAAAAACTATGAAAATGACACCCATTGCCAAAAATTTCAAAATTTTTGCAGCCGCCATCTTAGATTTTCATTTTGACCCCACTATCGTTTTCAGCGACCTCAAATACCATGAAAATGACACCCATATCGAAAACATTTGAAAAGTTTCGTAGCCGCCATCTTGGATTTTCATTTTGACCCCACTATCGTTTTCACCGACCTCAAATACCATGAAAATGACACCCATGTCCAAATATTTCAAAATTTTTGCAGCCGCCATCTTAGATTTTTATTTTGACCCAACTATCCTCTTCAGCGACCTCAAACACCATGAAAATCACACCCATGACGAAAAATTTTAAAATTTTCGCAGCCGCCATCTTGGATTTTCATTTTGACCTCATTATCGTTTCCAGCGACCTCAAATACCATGAAAATGACGCCCATGTCGAAAAATTTGAAAATTTTCGCAGCCGCCATCTTGGATTTTTATTTTAACCTCATCATCGTTTTCAGGGACGTCAAGAACTATGAAAATGACACACATGACGAATAATTTTAAAATTTTCACAGCCGCCATCTTGGATTTTCATTTTGACCCCACTATCGTTTTCATTGACCTCAAATACCATGAAAATGACACCCATGGCCAAAAATTTCAAAATTTTTGCAGCCGCCATCTTAGATTTTCATTTTGACCCCACTATAATTTTCAGCGACTTCAAGAACCATAAAAATGACACCCATGACGAAAAATTTGGAAATTTTCGCAGCCGCCATCTTGGATTTTCATTTTGACCCCACTATCGTTTTCAGTGACCTCAAAAATCATGAAAATGACACCCATGTCGAAAAATTTGAAAATTTTCGCTGCCGCCATTTTGGATTTTTATTTTGACCTCATCATCGTTTTCAGCGACCTTAAGAACTATGAAAATGACACACATGACGAATAAGGGGTGTCCATGACGAAAAATTTGAAACTGTTAGTTTGGATCCGCCATCTTGAACTCAAAAACCATTAAAATGACAGGTCCATGTCATTATTATTATTTCCTATAAGTAATTCATTTTATACATGCATGTTACATGTTTTAATATTAGACAAGGGTCGTGACGGAAAAATCTTAAATTGTACCGGCGTCCGTACATAGTAAAATATTAAAGTGTGTAGTCGGCTCCCAGTCTAAAATCTAGTTCAAACTACAACAAACTGATAACGTAGCGCACGGAACGGCAACGCCGCTCCTTACCTGCTCCGAGGCAATAATTTGAATTTTTTGGCGCGGAAACTATTTTTGGTTATTACGTAGAAACTACGAGACCTAGAGATTTGAAAATTTTGCTGCCTACGGCAGCTATTATGACCTAGCTTTTGAGCTGTAAAACATTATCCTATGTTCTTTCGTTCGGAAGATATGACTGAGCAGCTGGGGTGGCGTCACGTCAGCTAACACATGTTTATAAGTTTAATAACTCAGAGAGTATTTTGACCAGAGATTTGAAAATTTTGCTGCCTTCGGCAGCTATTATGCTTTAATTTTTGAGCTATAATACATAATCATATCTTCTTTCGTTCGGAAGATATGACTGAGCAGCTGGGGTGACGTCACTTCAGCTTACACATGTTTAAAAGTTTAATAACTCATAGAGTATTATGACCAGAGATTTGAAAATTTTGCTGCCGATGGCAGCAATTATGCTTTAATTTTCTGACTTTACTCCAAAACTCTAACCTCACTGGTTTGGCTGTTCTGAATGAGGAAGCTGGGGTGACGTCACTCTGGCTAACACACACTAAACGACTCATATTGACGAAGTTTTTGCGGCAGCTAAATTAAGACTGGGTACTTCGATGGCAGCTATTATGCTTTAAATATTGGCAAAGGTAGAATTATTCTATCACCTATGAGGAAGCTGGAGTTATGCACATTAATATATGTTAGATTTATAATACAAATGTTGATGTTGTGTTTTTATTGTTTATTTTATATTGTTTAATAGAATTACATAATTAATGTATCTTTATGTCTATAGTTTCAGTCTTCAGTGTTTTGTATTGTTTCGTTAGAAGTGTAGTAATAAATGTATCTGTTTATGTAGTCTATTTATAATTAATTAAGATATATTTTTAGTGTTCTTTCTATTTATGCCTCTCATACTGAGCACCTGCCATAATTCTCTTCACCACCCTTGGTTGACTGGTAGAGAATGCCTAAGGCATTAAGTCCGCCTTTGTACAAATTTAAGTGCGAAAAGTTTAAATAAATAAATAAATAAATAAATAAATAAAAGTTAGGTCTAATGCCTATGTGAAGATAAAAATTACTATACATATTCGTACACCACTTCTAGCGGTGGATGTGTCCTGGACACAATAAATTATTATAAAATATCAACTTTTTTGCTACCATATCCAACGAATAAATATCTTTGTCTTTGTCAATATTGTCCTGTAGTAGAAAAACCGGCCAATATACAGGGTGGCCGGAACATTGACGTCCAAAAATAAAATTTCGGTCCCTCGTATCGTGGGGTATTCGAATCACCCCCATGTATGTTCCGCGACTTTTCATAGTTTTCGAGTTATGAATTTTTTTCTGAATGTTTGAAAATTTTCGACCTGACCAAACTAAAAAAATTCTAAAAAAAAAAGTAGAGGGTTTTATCGAGTTTCTTTTTTTGCAACTGAATTTTCATAAGTAGTACTTTTATGCATAAAATAATCAGCTTCGTAACTGTGATGAAAGTTATGAAAATGTTGATCTAAAGTGAAAAATTTACGTTCGGTAAATTATGACTCAAATTTTCAACTTTAAATTAAAAATCTTAACAGGTGACTTCATAATTCCTAAGTAGGCTTCAAGAATGCGCCAGGCTCTCAGCTTTCATAGTCATAAAAAAATGAAGTACTTAATAGGGCTACTTTGTTTAAAATCGGCCTTCAAAGACAGCGAGGTGGAAAAAATCTTAAAATTACCCATCTGAGTAATTATTTTTTTTTTGGCTATGAATAAAACACAGATGATAATGTGAAAAAAGTACTTAATTTATTTTTAACATTTACAAAAGGTTTTCAAAGTGGCCACCACCAGCAGCAATACACAATCTACACCTACGTAAGAAATTGTCTGGCAATCGTCTAAAAGCGTCTCTGTTCTCTCTCACAACACGTTCAGCTTCTGCAATCAACTGCCTCAGCTCTTGTTCACTTGAACAGTCTCGGGCGTATGCTATTTCCTTGTAATAGCCCCAAATAAAGAAATCGATGGGGTTGAGATCAGGTGAGCGTGGAGGCCACCTAATTGGTCCGCTGCGTCCGATCCATCTGTTGGGGTATGTTTCATCTAAGTAATTTCGGACCTGGGTTGCATAGTGACACGGGGCGCCGTCATTTTGCAACACCATGGTTCGTCTGAGTTCGAGATTCACATCTGCCAGCAACAATGGAAGTTCATTTTCCAAAAAGTTTTTGTATGTTTCTCCATCAAGTCTGGACGGCAGTTCAAACGGACCAATTAGTTCGCCATTGAGGATACCAGACCACAAGTTAACGCTGAAGCGATGTTGAAATGTCGAAGCCCTCACTTCGAGTGGATTGTTATTGCAGGTAAAAGAGTTGCACCCTCGTTTACAACCCATAGTCCACGAGAACGGATCGCGCAAAATTCATTAAACTAACATTTAAAAAAATCTCCGTGTTTAAATCTTAGCTTTCCTGCAGTCATTTTTGGTTAGCAAATTAAATAACCTTAGGAACGAGAAAATAGCCAAAAAAAAATAATTACTCAGATGGGTAATTTTAAGAATTTTTCCACCTCGCTGTCTTTGAAGGCCGATTTTAAACAAAGTAGCCCTATTAAGTACTTCATTTTTTTTATGACTATGAAAGCTGAGAGCCTGGCGCATTCTTGAAGCCTACTTAGGAATTATGAAGTCACCTGTTAAGATTTTTAATTTAAAGTTGAAAATTTGAGTCATAATTTACCGAACGTAAATTTTTCACTTTAGATCAACATTTTCATAACTTTCATCACAGTTACGAAGCTGATTATTTTATGCATAAAAGTACTACTTATGAAAATTCAGTTGCAAAAAAAGAAACTCGATAAAACCCTGTACTTTTTTTTTTAGAATTTTTTTAGGTTGGTCAGGTCGAAAATTTTCAAACATTCAGAAAAAAATTCATAACTCGAAAACTATGAAAAGTCGCGGAACATACATGGGGGTGATTCGAATACCCCACGATACGAGGGACCGAAATTTTATTTTTGGACGTCAATGTTCCGGCCACCCTGTAGTATCTACATAATTCAGACACTACACAACCTTTACTTACACTTAGCATCCATTTTTATTATCTCCTTGTTTTTTACATTGTAATTTGTGAATTGGTCTTCGTTTTCTTTAAAATCTGAAATAAAAACGCCTATAAGTATTTTTCTTTGTTATGACACTTACGTCGGGCTGTCAAGCTGTCATTACTTTTAATTCTATCTAACTATCTCTCATAGAGTTTCATAATGGCATAGACTATGAACGTTTCTCTTAGAGCATTGCTCATGGACCTAATATACAAACTGGACTGAGCTCTCATACCAAAAAACACCATTCCGGACCCAAGGCTCCCCTGGAAGACACCCCTGGAGGTGTCACGGGAACTTGGATTCGTACCCGTGGCACCCTCAGGTCAATTAGTGCAGCGCTTTTAAATGTAGGTGTATATATAGAAAAATTAAAAAATAGGTAAGTACTGTCGATATGGAAAAATTCATCAATTACATAGAAAGATTTTGGCTCAGCATACATTCACCTGAGATTTTTAGCGTTTTTGGAGAGCGTTATAGGAAAAATAATATTTTAGAAGGTTACCACTCCAAATTAAATAAATTGATCAATAAAAATACGGTTTCCGTGATGCGTTTACTAAACGTATTGCAGAATATTCACAATTTGAATGCAGTGCCTAAAAACGGAAACAAGCAGATATCATGATAATGACAATTGAATAGTGCACATTCAATTGCAAGTTTTGAACAAAGAAATAACATTAGGCCACGCTTTGGAGAAATTGCGTTAAATAAATATATTAAAATTAGACTATTGAAATGATTTTGTCACTGTTGTTCATCTGTCCCATCACTATTCGATTGGTGGATTCATGGGAATTAGAAAATAGAACCCGTGATACCACTGGTACACCTTTGTATGGGTTTGAGGACCAGGGGAGCCACGGGTCTGAATTCAAGTTCCCGTGGCACCCCCAGGGGTGTCCTCCAGGGGTGCCTTGGGTCCGGAATGAAAAACACGAGTAGAGAGAGATATGTCACATTGAGGCAGTTTATCTCCTTCTAATAGGGTGACCAAACATTTTTATGACAAACAGGAAAATTCGTTTATACAGAGATAATTTGCGTCCGGTTGACCATAAGTGATTTCAAATTATTGTTTGTATTACAAACATATTGTTATTAAATAATATAAAGAAATAGACCTTTTTCGAAAGCTCCTTTATGAAACTGAACATTATTGTGTTCTATGTCGGTGTTGAATCGTGTCCCTACCCATGTTTTGAGGCAAGAAGGAAGGACTACAATATTGGTGAGACTCGTCTTGTGGCGAATCATCAAATTTGATCACGTACGTACGTGGCTTATGATGAAGTAGGCATACAGAATCTTGTTCTGGGACCATGGTACTTTCTTGCTCTTTTTTCGTTTACTCTACAGAGCTGGTTTGGGTAAGTATGTAATTGAAGCAAAGGGAACTAAAATGATTCTGGAATTACATCCAACCATATTTGTTGAATTTCTTCTTTGGATGGAAAGCTGTAAACAACTTAAAAATAATGCTATTTCAATCATGAGATACATAAAAACAATTTTTATTTGATTTGGCGCTTTTATTTTGGTTGGTGGAAGTAATTGACTCTGTCACTTTCTTATTCCCGCGCCGTTCGGTTTTTACATATCACCAAGGACTCCCAAGAATTTCTTCTGCTAAAAAACAGAACTTGACAACTCAACTGTTTACTGGCTTATTGCGTTTAACACAGATCGTTTACAGAATACAAAATGTTTTAAAAAAAAATAATATCTAGCAGTTGCCCGATACTGGTATTGGGCAACTGCACGGGAGATATTGTTATTATAGTGCAAAGTGGTTCTCATTGAGATCCAAATTACTAAAAAAACTAGATAAATGCAGAAAAAAGACTAAACTTATAATAAAACGGTCTAGATTTCCATAGCTTCATTCTACTCTAGGCCTCTCCTCAACGCTGATGTAGTGACCCGCGTCTGGCTTCAGCATGATATCGATCTTCAGCCGCACCTTGGTGTGGTCAGCCTTGATCCTGTAGCGCCGCACCACGTGAGCGAGGGTCGTCTTCATCGACATCAGAGCGTAGGTTTTACCTGGTAGAATAATAAAGGATTTCAACGAACCGACATTAGTGACAAATACTCTTGAGAATAGCATATTTTGGAAATATCATACCCTTCACAGGTCGCTTTGTATCTACTAATTTATAAACCGAAAACCCCAGGGGTGGTAGGTGCGAACTCCATAGGTTCACAACTAATGATGATGTATGGTTTTCCATCGGATGATGTTTTTTTACGCTTATATTATATATATATGATATAAGCTTATATACCTATTATGTAAAGGTTTTTCCTTATGTACACCCGTGTGTGCACTTGACGTGTGAGGGGTTAAGGGAACAAAAGGGATAAAGATATAAATAATAACCATACGATGAGAATCCTAAGAGGGATGTGTGGTGTTACATGAATGGGCAGAATAAGAAATGAGTACTTAAGAGGAAGTTTGAAAGTGGCACCGGTGACTGAAAATGAGAATTTGTAAAGTTTTTTTATGTATAATTAATTAATTTTATACTACATAGTTGGATTTGTAAATGTTTGTAAAGGAAGGCCAAAGAAAATATGGATGGATTGTGTGAGGAGTGATATGAATGAGAAGGGAGTGAATGATAGCGTGACGGTTGACAGGGGAGAATGGAAGAAGAAAACGTGTTGCGCCGGCCTCAAGTAACATGGGGTAAGGGCAGGGAGATGGTGGATTTGTAAATGTTACATGCAAGTAAACATAACTTTAATACGTTTGGTTTCCTTTAAATGGAATGTAGTTATGTAATGAATAAGAAAAGATTTTTTACTGGACTTGTAGTATGCTCGAAAAATCAAAAACACCCTTTTCTATTATTTTGTCGGGTTTCCAAAGAATAGAGCTTTACAGAACATAGTGTGGCACCTATATGCAGAACGCAGATAATATTGTGGTTGATCCTTACCAATACACTGCCGTCTGCCCAAACTGAAGGCAGCGAATGCGTTAGGGCTGTCAGGCAGTCTGCCCGGTTCCAGCCAGCGTTCAGGCTTGAACTCGTCCGCATCCGGACCCCATATGGGATGCATGTGGAGCCCAAACACTAATAGGAAGCAACTTCGACCGGCTGATAGGGTGCAGTTTTCTTGAATAAAAAAAATGTTCAGATCAGAATAAGCATAAACAGAAAGAAAGAAAAACTGTTATTTCTGCAAAAACAAGAGGCACATAAAAATATATAAAATACACACACTAATACCAAGCCCAAAGCCTGGTATTAAAAACTTTATAAGTTAAATGTTTGACATTGTTGTACATTGCCTGATGTAAGGGCAGCTATCACAACTCACAAGTCGCAAATAAATAAATTTATTTTGTCAATTATGCATAACACTACTCGTTAATATTTATTATAATGTTTATATATGTATGTTACATGGCATACGGTATAATGTACTAGATCCAATTTGTTTTTTACGCCAACAACACCATGTACATTCTTTGCGAGTTCAGTTCAGATCAGCTCAGTTCAGACATTTGAAACAAACAACTATTATTTACCTATGACTTGTATTTATCGTATTTATTTATTTATTTATTTATTTTATTTTACAATTTATGTACACACAGAAAAATAGATTGATATACATGATACTTATAATTAGGAGTACAAAGGTACTGCTTATTTCTATAGAAATTTCTTCCAGCAGACCTGCGAAAGGAGAAATGAAAAGAAATGTAGACAATAGTGTGTGAGAACAAGAAGAGAAAAATATGACTAGTCGAAGTCTTAAACTAAAATATTAAATATACCTACACATATAACGGAATACAAAATTAACATATACTTATATAAATACATAAAGCTAAAATATTTAAACATACATAAACTATATATAAATACTCACATTTGAGAGGAAAGATAATGCTCTTTTACTCGACATTTGAACAGCGACACAGTTTTTATATCACGAATGCTAGGCGGTAGCGAGTTCCACAATCTTACAGCATGGATAGAGAAGGAATAAGAATAGTAGCTAGTTTTATGAGGATGAGATTTAAGGAGGGATCTAAGGTGTGATCTACACGGTGCGTCGCTAGGGCGAGCGTAAGAAAAACGCTCGCGCAGGTAGGAAGGATAAGACGGGTTGTGTAAGATGTTGAAGAGGAGACATAAAATCCGAGTGTTCCTGCGAAGGCGGATTGGGAGCCACTTGAGTTCCTTGCGAAAGTGAGAAACATGGTCATACTTTCGAAGACCAAAAACAAAGCGAATGCACAAGTTTTGCAAGCGCTCAAGCTTATTTAATAGCTCCTCAGTAGCATCCAGGTAGCATGCGTCGGCATAATCTATAATCGGCTGAATAAGCGTTTGTGCCAAAGAGATTTTAGTCTTCAAGGGCAGGAGACTTTGAAGGCTTTTCAGCGAATGAAAGGAGAAATGAACCTTTCGACTGACCTCATTGACTTGAGCACGCCACGAGAGATTGGAGTCAATAATTACGCCCAGATCTTTGGCGGTTTCGGTATAGTCAATGCGAACACCATCGAGATATAAAGGCATCAGAGATGTAACATCAGCCGCACTGCGAACGAATCTGCTGCCTATAATCATGGCCTGAGATTTAGTTGGATTAATTTGCAGACCAAACGACTTAGCCCAACCGCTGATGCAGGCCAGGTCATGATTCATAGCAGCAATTGCGGAACCCGCGTCAGCTACAGTAAAATGTCGGTAAATCTGCAAGTCGTCTGCGTAGAGATGAAAACTAGAGGAGATTACTCTGGTAACAAAGTTGATGAAAATTGAAAAAAGAAGAGGAGAGAGAACGCTACCCTGAGGAACACCCTCAGTGAGGCTACACCAATCAGAGAAAGACTCCTCCAGGCGAACACACTGAGAGCGTCCCCGAAGATAAGAACTAAACCAAGCTAAAGCTAAAGAAGAGAGATTGATAGATTTGAGGATACCAAGCAGAATGTCGAAATCCACCGAGTTGAAAGCGCTACTAAAGTCAAGCAATACAAGAACAGTGAGCGACTTATTCTCCATTGCCCAGCGGATGTCGTCAGTTACTTTTAAAAGTGCGGTTACAGTACTGTGACCCGAGCGAAAACCGGATTGAAAAGGGGATATTATCGAGTTTGACGCTAAGAAAAATGATAATTGTCTATGAACTAAGTGCTCAAAAACTTTAGAGAGAAATGGAAGAATAGAAATAGGTCTAAAGTGGGTTAATAAAGTAGGATTATTAGTTTTAGGTAAAGGTATTATGTGAGCCTGTTTCCAAACTGACGGAAATGAGCAAGAGGAAAATGAGTGGTTGAAGATGTGAGTTAGAACAGGAAGTAACGAGGAAAGGATAAGGGTTATCATTCTTGAGCACAACTTATCATTACCGACTGCTGAAGAAGTAATTTCAAGTATAGATTTCTTAACGTCTTCCTCAGTAACATCGCTAAACTTAAAGTGAGAACATTGAGGTAACGGTACACTAGCAAGACTCTCTAATGTCGCAGCTTTGACAGACGGATCAAGAGAAAAGGGAAGGAGAGAGAAATGTTTATTGAGATCATTGAGGTTCACATCCTTACACTGGTTGGTAGGTGCCTTGCCTATGCCTACAGATTTGAGAAATTTCCAAACATCGGAAGAACTGCGGTTATTGAGTTGTTCGTGGAAATAGCGTCTCTTAGCATCTTGACACAGACGACTGCAGCGATTACGTAGGGATTTGTAATAAGAGAGATTCAGCTCTGAAGGTCTGCGCTTATATCTGCTCTTAGCTTTATCCCTGCGAGCCATAAGCTCTTTAATTTGTAGCGTTATCCATGGTGCAGGGTTATGACGGACTTTGACACGTCGGATAGGGGCATGCTGGTCATATAAACTGAGAACGGTTGCGTTAAAACAGTTCACCTTATCGTCGATGTCATCATACTCAACCAGAGGGGTCCAGTCAAGATCGCCGGCATCACGCTGCAAAGCCTCCAGGTCTATGCCCTTGTAGTTCCGGAGAAATAAAAACTGGGACTTACGCTTGGGAACACGGATACGATAGGAAAGATAAATAAGATCGTGGTAAGAAAAAGTAGCCGTAAGTTGACCATGGTAAGAAACATTCTTAGGAGAGGAAACAATCATAAGATCTAGAAATGAGGGTGAACAGTTAGGAAAATAGTGAGTTGCAGATAGAGGCAAAACTTGAAGATTGAAAGAAGACAATAGTGAAAGGAGTTTCAGGGAGCGAGAGTCATTTTTAATCAAGCAAGTATTAAAATCACCCATTAAAATAACGTGCTCATACATGGGGCAAAGATCACTGAGAGTGGAGTCTAGAGAATTAAAGTAATCAATGTGAAGATTAGGACTGTAAAGCACTGCAAGCAAGACTTTTGTGTGATGAACAGTAATTTCCAGAAACAAGTATTCAGCCGACTCAGAATACCGAGAAGGAGACGAACTAACCACCCTGTAGGGTAAATCAGCACGCAGGTAAATAGCAACACCTCCTCCGCCTTTGCCCGTTCTATCGTTGCGGATCAAGACGAAGCCGGGGAGTGAGTATTGAGTAGAGAGGAGAGATGGTTTCAAAAAGGATTCCGATATCAAGAGAGCATCCAGGTGAGCACTGCTAAAGGATGCCAGAAGGTCAGAATAGTGACCAGGAACACTCTGAGCATTTATGTGAGCTATATGCAGATTATTAGGGTCATTGGAGAAAAGAGAAGAGATTTTATCATGTAAAGTAAGTGGTAAGGAAGAGTCACTGTCCGCACTAACAAAACTAGTCGAAGAAGAGCACGAGAAGAAGCTGTCATTAAGATCATCTATATCATCCATGAGTATTATACTTAAATTATAATATATAAAATAATATAAATATCCAACAATACAAAAGTAAAATAACTATAAAATAACGTAATCACTAAAAAACACTAATAATTACAGATTTTCCTTTCACTAGCAAAACCTCCCCCAACTCGCTGGTATATTGGCAGAAATTTTGAAAGAAAGCAAAAAGTTAACACACTAATAATGTAGGAGAAATAGAAACATAATAAAAATAAAACAAAACGAGAACTTAAAATTTTAAACAGCCGATTCACACATCGAATCGCACGCAAAATGGAACGCGACGCAATGACGGATGGGAATAATACTGACATCTGTTGATCTGTCACAACATCCAGTCAATACGTCAACGTCGTACATAACATAATGTCAAACATCAAATTCATCAAAACCGAACGTAATATGCAAGTACCACCAATAGTAAAAATATAAAAGTAAAATGAATAGCGGTGAGACAAATAAAAATTACTTATTTAACTACCGGCCCAAGATGATAGTGAAACATGTAAAGTGGCCAAGTTAAGAAGTAGTGAAGTGAATGTACTGACAAAAACAAAACAACGAATGTGTTACTTGCGCAGACGCGTCTTCCTCGTTTTCTTAGCGGAAGTTGCCAAGGATGCGATTTTAGGAGATCCAGGTTCTTCGGACTGCGCAGAATCCTCGGTGTCGACTGAACAAGACGGGAATTTGGCTGTCAAATCGTGAAGTTCGCCTACTGTTTCGATCTTCCGACGGGACTTGTCTGGGCAAATAACAACAATCTTGCCTTCCATGGTCCAGCAATTTGGCATACCAAAATGCTTACGAGCAGCTGCAAACACATGATGCCGAACTTGCGTTAAGAACTCGGAGATAGTGATCCCGGTACCCTTGAGAGCTTTCTTGCTATCCCATACAAGTTGCCGGTGCTCCATTTTGAAGAAACGTACTAGTATGGGTCGGGCCTTCTGCTGTGAGAATCCGAGTCTATGACAAACATGGATAATATTCTTGTCCCTACAAACCTCAGACAATTTAATTTGGTTGGATATGATGTTGTGAACCACATCAAGTAACTTTTCATTATCCTTCTCTGGAACACCATGGAACAGCAGGACCTTTCTTCTCATGATGGTTTCATGCCTATCAAACCCAGCAGCAAGCAGCTCCATTTGAGATTTTAACTTGGAGAGTGCTTGACAGACAAACAGCTTAAACTCGGAGAACTCACGTGCGATGGATGCAATGTCTGGTGGAGCTGATGCGGTACCAGAGGTAGCCTGCTGCAACTTTGCTTCATATTCCTGCATACGGGAGCCAAACAACCGCTCGAGATCCTCCAAGCTGGCAGCAAGTTTAGTGTCCATGTTCAGCGTGCGATTAAAGTGAACCAGGTACAAGTGCTACAGACTTGAAAACAATAGATAGCGAGTGTGGGGGGGTCTAATTTAAAATGAATTGATTTATTCCATTAGTAAGTATAAATTACTATTTTAAAACTTTAATTTATCAAGAGCACAACAAAAATGTATGTTAGTACTAAGTCTACCCACAAAAAAAAAGGATCTTATTGATATTCCACTACTTAATTTATTGACATTTGATTATTAGCTAGTTATTGACAGATACTCCTTGACATCTCAAATTAAATGTGATAATGATGGTAATGTTTTTCCAATTTATTATTATTCAGCATGTTTTTTTTTTATAATTTGTTTAATTTGTTATTTATTTTATTTTTTTGTTAATGTAAATTTTGCATGCCCGTGAGACGGCAGAGCATGGAGTACAATGTCAAACATGTACCGATAACATCCATACTATTTACTACCCATGTTTGCAAAGCAATAAATGATTTGATTTGATTTGATAAATAATATTTTCGTTTAGTCCACTCTCGACCCCTCGACCCCTAAAAAAAGATTTGTTCATTTGTTTCCTCTTAACCCCTCAACCCCAGGGGGGTGAGACATACCTGGTCCACTTTCGACACTTAGTTCGGTAAGTACCTAAAATTGATATTTTGGTACAGTAAGCTACAGAAAAGCAAAATTCAGGAATTGATAAAAAAATAAATAAACGAGCAATATTAGAGAATACTTATACCCGACTGCCCCAGAAGGAGGGTACCTAGTGTTTTTCGAGAGTATGTATGTATGATAACTTTACTTTCAACTTAGGCTAGATGAGGTCGGTGTTTCCAGAATGGACTAAGTACTAAGCCTCGGGGAATGCCCATTGTTTCCGTTGACATCAGCTCTCTGAATCCTGTTACTTTCGTACATCATACATTTCATACGAAAGTATGAAAATCCAAAGAGATGTTTCGGATCTCATGGGTGGAGTTTTCAGATTAATGTAAAAACGCAATCGAATGCCTGATGATGGTCAGTGTGAGCTTGTATGTTGATTAAAATATGATTCGCGGCCGTAGCTAATATGGTTTTACAGAATTATAATCATTAGAATCAACAATACAACTCCATAAGTTAGAATTATTGACCTCAAACCTCATGATTTCATGAAATCGCTAGATTTGAGGTCAATTCTAACTTATGGAGCTCCATAAGTTAGAATTATTGACCTCAAACCTCATGATTTCATGAAATCGCTAGATTTGAGGTCAATTCTAACTTATGGAGTTGTATTGCTGATTCTAATGATTATAATTCTGTAAAGCCATATTAGCTACGGCCGCGAATCATATTTTAATCAACATACAAGCTCACACTGACCATCATCCATAACGTGATCGAGGAAGTATAAAAACTCGCACTAAGGTCTCTGTCGACAGTCTCGGGCACATGGCCTGTCGTACTGCAGTGGCCTTAGTGCGAGTTTTTGAGTTTTTATACTTACTCGATCACGTTTACGTAAACGTTGACGTACGTCAATTAGTATGGAATAATTGTGTTTCCAATTATAATCACCAGACGGCGCTTATTCAGTTTCAGTACAAACTGACGTTTACGTTAACGTGATCGAGTAAGTATAAAAACTCGCACTAAGCCCTCTGGAGCGTTGACAGTCTCGGGCACATGGCCTGTCGCATGGCACGGCACACCAGCATCAACGATATTATTCGCCGAGCCCTTGTCACCACCGCCGCACGGTGGATCGATACTGCTATATGAGGGACATTGAAGTTTTTTTTACAAATTCGATTTTTTTTAAAATACTTAGCGAAAGATCTGTCATTCTGATGAATAATTGTTATGAAACGTTTTTCTTTAAAACTGATAGTTTGCCCGGAAAAAAATATTTTCAATTTTTGTTGTATGAAATGGAACAGAAACTGCTAAAATTTGGCCAAGTCTTGAGAGGTCTTGCTTTAAAACTATTTTATTCTTATTCTTTGGCTGGTTGGCTATAATTCTACGCTGTTTATTCTAAGAAGAAGATGAGCTTACTAAGTTTAACATCTCTGTCAAGTTTCCTGGCTATGACCGGCACGATGGTGAAGACTCTCATGCTCTCCTTCAGAACAGCCTCCAAATACACCAACTTCGACAAGTCCGTCTTCTCTACGTCTCTGTCTTCTCCCAAGACCTCTTGTATCCTGAAAAATTTTTTTTTTTCGTGTAGGTTTATAAGTCATTAGCGCAATAATCTGAACAAAAAAGTCTGTCACTTTTGGCGGGAGACGCGGAACTGAACAGTTCGCCCGGAAAGAAAAGTCCGTACCAACAATTTTTTTATCGATATCGATCTTCATTCGGAATTTTGCTTGAATCCATCATATAAAACAGCAGAAGGCCAAGGCCAATATACCGCAGTTCTAATAACAATACATAGGTACATGCGTGTCAAAGTGATTGTAGGGGCGCGACCTAGCCGCTGCGGTCGCGGGTTGTTTAAACAAGATACCGCGGCCCTGGCATAGGCAACTGAAGGAACACGGGTGGGTTTTAGGCACTAAAAGTCTGACATGCCCTTCCGCTCCGCCCAGAGCGGGAGAAGTTATTTGATGATTTCCCATCCTCAAAAAAAAAAAAACTATATATATATATTTGTGTTGCCGAGAATATGTGACTATACTGCGAATGTGCATTTATTTTCCGGGTTTTCTTTTGATTTTTCAGAATATACACAGTAAATTAAATAATTGTCCGGTTAATGTTTTAAAAAAATGCTAATTCTATTAAATTAATAAAAAAAGAATGTCGTTATCGCTGAAAATACAGAGATGTTCAACGCCAAAGTTTATTTTTGTGGAGCAACTTCGAAATTTTTTATGGGGATATCAAACATTTTTTTACTATTCTATTCGGTTAAATTTTTTTTTAAAACCCTTCTCTGTCTACTGTATTTTTTGCGTCGGATAGTTTCATTGCGTTACGTCATACTCGACAATACAAGAAACCAATTTTTGTGAATGTTGAGCTAATACCGCGCCTTAAACACTCAAATAACTTTCAAAGGTTACTACTGAGAAATAGAGTTAACAAGGTAACGTTTAGGCTAAGCTATCGCTAAAATGAGAAAATGATGGAAATGACTGCATCCGGTTACTGTTCGTAGTGCACTGCGCTCGCGCCGCCTTTAGTGCGACCGTAATGTATCGCTAGGTGAGCAGACGTGGTCGATTGCAATAATTGCATCGAACAGGCTTCCGAGGGGAAGAGATGAGTTAATGAGATAAGCTTGTACAAAAATAAAGAGTTACGTGTGTGTGAGCTTAAACGTTAAGGAGTTAAGACAATATTAGATCAGATATGATTGACAAGGGGATAGAACAATCGTATCATGATCTTATAACTAGACATAGATGCTCAAACTGTTGAGTCACCAATCGATAATACCGATTGCCTTTTACCGAGGATAGAACTCGACGTGTCTCGCCTCTTTGAACGCAAACTAGACATAACATCATAATCAGCCTATAATGTTCCCACTGCTGGGACTCTGGCCTCTCTTCGAGAAGGAGTGGTCTGTAATCTACGCGGACCCAGTGCGGGTTAGTAGATGTCACATGTATTCGAATTTTTGGTTCTAGGTCATGCCGGTTTCCTCACGATGTTTTCCTTCACCGTTTTGACAGCAGTGGTGATGAAATAATTTACACAAAGTAGAGCGCCTGTCGGGGTTCGAACCTACGAACTACAAGTCGTGAGTCGCGGCGTTACCACTGGTACTAACACTATCACTGTTGAGGATCAGAACGTCATACGTTCTGTATACCTTCCAATGAGCATCACACATAATCTCAGAGAATTTGCAGCAGATAATTATTTTTTCACCGTAACGACTGCTGCCAGAAAAACTTTAAGAAAATAATGTTTTTTTTATAATTACTCACTCAGCATACACTTTCTCTTGTGCCTCAGGGTGAGACCCCAGCAATACCAAAGTAAACATGAGTACATTTGCCGAAGTGTCATGCCCGGCGACGATCATATTGTCCACTTGCTCTCTGATCTCTCTATCGTTAAACACTCCCTTCTCAACTGAAAGCTCCAGGAGAAGGTCCAAGAAGGGTTTGAATTTTGTTCCTAGAAAGAAATCGGTTCTAAGTAAGCATTGGTTTCTAGCAGTGAAACCTTTCGTAACGTTCATCATCAGCAACGGCTTTTTATATGACCATGTGCATATTAGATGAAATAGAAAGGTCTTCCTCGGCTGTGAAGTGTCGACGGATTGATGAACAAAATCATAAAACACCGTTTTTCAGCTAGTCTAAGAAATATTTCTTACTTACCTGGTACAACACCTTTTTCAGCGCAAATATTGCCCTTTAACTCTAATTTTCTTTTTTGAAGGACCTGAAATCAATGTTGAAAAAGATTAGTTACCTACACGTAGCTATAAATCATTTCTATTTTACTTCATTTGATTCGGATTTCCTGAAACTAGAAAAAAAAGCCGTATCGGAGCACTTGTTCCAAAAACTCCCAAGCTAAAATTGCTCGGGAGATCGGATACTTTACTCTATGGCTTCTATATAACTTTACTCCATTAATTACAATAGCCTATTGGCTGAACCACACTGAAAACATTATTATCATCACCGAGCTTGACATTTTGTGCAGTATCTTTAGACAAGCATCCTGCTGCTTCTTTAGGTTGCTCCATGCGAAAGTGTAGGGGCTGTGCCACCAGAACTTCATGAGCCGTTCGATCATCGTTTTGAAGATCAGCTCCGTGGCTTCCAAGTATTTTTCGTTTAAGTTCGACTCTGTAAAGTCTACTCCTAACGCTGTCACTGGAAACAAAATTTTTTGATTGATAGTAATTATCTTAAACGTCTTGATGACGTTAATGTTCGTATTCATATACAGCAAACTTACAGCATATAGTTTCCAAAGAGTTATTTCGTGTGTTTATCCAGTGGTCAAAAGGTCCCTTTCCAACCTCTTTCTCAAGATCCTTCACCAGCTTCCTAGACTGGCTATTGAAGACGCCCATGAATGTATCCAGGAGTGTCTGACTGAACGCCGGATTAAGGAGCTTGCGGTGATTCTTCCATATCGAATCTGGGTAATTTACCATAATGTACGAATTACTTAGCATTATTATCTATTTCATAGCATTCTGACAAGTTTGAATTTTGAGGACATCATTTTGAAGCATTATTGCCCTTGTTAACTTCAAAATGCATGAAGTTAATAAGGGCAATATATTTTAAAAATCATATTGCGTAATTATTGCTGAGCGATCACTAATCATGTGAAGCTGTTTACCACCACGAAGCCTCGGTCTGCAATAGGTTTCTGCGATTGTTTTGAGAAAGTTTACTTGTTCAAAGGTAGAACAGATAACAAGCTTCAAGTAAAGAATAATAGCGTATAATTGTGCAACTCACATTTAGCAGTGATTAAGCTTTCGCCTAGCCATGGTTTAGCGAATTCGTAAAAGGGTTCCTTCTCATAGCACGTGGTCGTTACCGTGAAGCAGTCATCCGGGTCGGTCACAACTGCAAAATGTTAGTTTAATCAAATTTAAAATTATCTCTTTGTCCACTACGTATGGCTGGGCCAAACTGTATCCATGACCTTTAAATAGTGGGACGCATCATTTCAGAGTGGACAAGCTCTAAATGTACCTGGTACCTGCTTTATGCATAGTTCGATCGTGGTGTATTAACTACAAAGTGACTTGATACTGCAGCCGTATAGGCTAAGACAATTTTCGCAATCTGAGGTAGTCCTAGGCCCCAATTATCTACATAATATAATATACTGTTGTAAGTTTCTACCAGTTCCTATAATAGTTACCATCTATCAGAAATCTGTCAAGCCAGTTTCCCATGTTTGTGTTACACGTAGTTTTCATTCTAAGAATACTTACTATAAGCAGTTCGTCCAATACTGGCTGATACAACTCCTCCTAAGTCGTTGATTTGTTTTGCCATGTCGTTTAATCGGATCCATAGTGCTGTAAACAGAAATAAGTTCTACATAATATTTTTAATGAGCTCTTATTTACGATATTACAAAAGCGATTGCCACCTTGTCTATTGTCTCATCCAATGAGGCAATGAGGGGCAAAGACAAGTGGCAATCGCTTTTAAAGCGTTTTGTATTTCTACGACGACTTCCGACAGGATTGACAGTAGCATAAGGTAATCCAATATATTTTTGACTCTTTCACTAACATTATCGCTACTTAAATGTCACTACATCGTCAGTTCTACCTTCAGATCCATCTGATCTGAACCAAAATCCGTAACTACTTTGTCTGGCTGTGACGGTCTCAAGATGAACCGCTTCTGACTGCCAGAACAATTACTACTTAATTCATTAGAGATTCAAACTACATATCCCAATCATATCGTTGTGTGCATGCATCCGGACAGACTGATCTGACTCAAATTTTTCTATCTTTCCTTGAATGGTTTTAAAACATTTGTAACATAGGTACATACTGCAGCTGTCCCCAATGAGAAGCGGTGCATGCCCCACAATAGGCCATGCTCCTGGCAATTCTGGCGGCTCCGTAGTCTTAGCGGTCATCCGGCGCCACGCCCAGTACGCAGCGCACGCGATGCAGAATAGCGCCACAGCGAACATGGTTGAACTTAAAATGAAATGCTTCATAACCACTTTGTTTTTTAACCATCACATACATTTCTAAAACAAATAATTACACGAATTCTATGAAAAAAAAAAAACACTAACTCACCAAACAATACAACCAAAAACAATAAGAAAACCAGAAAAAACCACACAGCTGTATGAAATTATTTCTTATGAACCAACGTTAAATCGGGTATAACCTATACCCCCTTGGTAAGACAAGTTGTCAGACTTTCGGGCTTCTGACGACCCGCAACGACTGTCAAAGATCCACGAATGACAGCCGGGACCAACGGCTTAACGTGCTTTCCGAGGCACGTGGGGGAGTCGGTATGTAAATATAGTCACCTATCCACGCACCAACAGCAACCCCAGCAAGCGCAGCTTAACCTGATGGATCGACCCGTGCGGCTGTTATTAGCCACGAGCTCCTCACTGCACAAAAGTACATGATTTTCATTAATTCATTAGGGTGCCGTTTTACCGTTTAGGATACGTTATCCTAAAAAACCCATAAATAAAGAATCTTAAATAATTTACTACCTACGTGACAATAATGATAGAAATAAATCAGATTTAGATCTACATTTTGTTATAAAAAAAGAAAACGGGTACTTATTATCATTTCTTACTTACTACCTGTGTGCTTACCATATAAAAGTTAATACCGCTTCGCCAGGATTCCAACAAATATTGCTTGACGACTTTTATAATCAGTCTTTGCTTCACTAGGTACTTTATGGATTTAAAATACATTTACTTCGCACACACAACATGTTCGGATATTCGCTGAACACTATTTGCCAATTCATCGAACTAGCTCAGAGTGTAACATAATGTTGTATTTTATACGAAGTCCAGCGGGCAAGTGCGCGTCGAACTGGTGCACGAAGGGTTCCTTACCGTAATGTTATTAGTTGAGACCGTGGGTCTATGTTTGATAGTGAAACTGTGCTAGTTAGAGACATCGTTTTATTTTCCCCGTAATATTCAATATGTATATTAATATTATTGTATATTGTAATATTTTATATTATTTATTATATTTTTTATATATATGTATAAAATATAATATAAAATATTACAATATTATAATACCTCCTACCAAAATTCAGTAACGTGTGCGGGATGAGGATTGCAGAATATTTAGTGCCTTTTTTCCTTAATAAACTTCCAGAGGACTTGCAAACGTTATAAAAAATGAGTTCGTTGTTATAAGTACAAATTCAAACGTTCCTTTACACAAAATATGTACCAATAATTTGTTATGATTGCTATAAAAACGTTTTATGTATCACGGTGGTTTAGTAACATCCTTGTTAAATGAACGGCTTGCCAGCACACAGATAAGCCCTGAGAGGTTTTCGTATGTGGCTATAACCAAAATTGTATAAGGTTAAGTGTTTTGGAAATAATAAATAAATAAATAAATTTAGGTTAATAACTCTAGTAAGTACTACTAATCATTGGAAACTGAAATATCTGAAATAATTAGATTATCTATATAAATAAAAAAACCGGCCAAGTGCGTGTCGGACTACGCACAATGAAGGGTTCCGTAGTTGGAATGAAATTATCCCAAGAACAAACTTAACATTATAGTTGAAAAACATGTTCTCGCATACATTCCAACAGTAAATGTAAGTTTGTACTCACAATATTGAGATATTTACCATGTCATTTTAAGACCACAAACTTCTTGTAGGTTTTTCTGTAATTTTCTGAAACTATTTTCTGTATCTTTTTCAAAATTTTAGGCTCAGTAGTTTCGGAGATAAGGGTGGGTCAATTTTCGTCTATTTTCTTAAATAACTTAAAAACGATTTATTTGAAAATTATAAAAAATATGTAATTGATACCCTCATAGATTCCTCCCTTTGATTTATACATCACACAGTACAGTTTGCAAAACTTTTTTTTTTAATTTTCTTATTTGACCCCCATATTCAAAATTCATTTATTTACTTTACCCGTACGTGTTTGGGTCACAGAAATCCATATGTGTACTAAATTTCAACTTAACCGGTCCATTAGATTCGGAGCAAATTGGCTGTGACAGACGGAAAGACAGACAGACAGGCAGACACACGAGTGATTCTTTATGGGATCCGTTTTTTCGTTTTGCGGTACGGAACCATAAAAAGTCCCGACGTGGGATATTTTCCGATATCCACGCGGGCAAAGCCTCTGGCAAAAGTTAGTGTTATATATTTCGCTTTTAATACTTCGGAGTTAAGGGAAGAGGGAGAGTGGGGCAAAAGCATCCTTCTACGGGACCCCAAATTACTAGCAAAATGTATTTATTGGTCATACATTATTTACAATTATTTCAAAAAGGTCGAGTTGAATTTGAAGTTTCATTATAAGGGTTCCGTATCAATTTTGCGGTTATGTTTATCTAAAAATAATTAATATTAGTACAATTTTTGACTTCACGTTTAATACGCCATGTGTATGTGTGTGTGTGTGTATGCATTGCATTCATAAGTTGTTATCACAATGAATATCCTTGACATTAGCACTTCGCCTCGATTTCGTATTTTGCTCTAAAAAATGTAACACTCCGTCCACGTTAGTTTCCGAAAATTAATGATTTTTATTTATTTTTTTAAAGTAAATTTTTAGACCGTGAAATTGATAAAGACTCAGCTGTTAATATTTTTACGGATAGGTGCGGAACTCGAAAAAAACAAGTAATAAATTTACATGTCGAAACAATTCAAATAACATTAATTTATTTAACAGTATATGAACAAATTGGTCGGGTCACTGCCGACTCGTAACGCTCCCGATTGGTAACGCTACTTAGAGATTGGTTATGTTTGTAGATATTACATTCCTGAGCGGGTTGGTATCAGAATGACTGGATCGCAAATTGACCACGTCGCTCTTAGTCCACATCTCAAATGTCTAAATCTCAAAATACCTAACTCGCAAAATGACTACATCGCAAAAAGTCCGAACAGTTGTATAGGCATAGGCACCTATACCTACATTAATCTCTTTGGTTCTTAAGGTGACTTTTTTTCTAACTTTCCCTAGACTATAATGTGCTTCCCCAAAATTCACTCTTTACACCAAACTTGAACCAAATCGGTCCATTTTGATGCTTGAACAGACAAACCTACAAACAGACAAAAATGTTAAAATCACCTATTTTGGGTAATATAATACTGGTATTCAGCTGCATCCGACCCCAACATAGCTGGGAAAAGGCTAGGCAGATGACGATGATGAATGATGATGTATCCTGCAGTCATTCTGATATCAACCCTGTATAGGTGCCTACACAACTGTTCGGACTTTTTGCGATGTAGTCATTTTGCGACTTACGAGTAGGTATTTTAAGATTTAGACATTTTGAGATGTGGACTAAGCGCGACGTGGTCAATTTGCGATCCAGTCATTCTGATACCAACCCTCCTGAGCACACTTAAAGTACAGTTAGGGTAAAAAGTTCTGGTACTTATGCCGAATTTATTTAGTATTCATTTTAATTTCTACATTTTAAAACTACCATATCAATGACTAAGTACTGCATTTATGTAACCTATCTAAATAACAACATTTTTAAGAATCACAGGTAAAAAATAAAATTAAAACAGGCAGCACGAGAAAAGGACGGCTATAGCTATGAACTAAGTTAGAAATGTCAAACTAGTGTACGCCTTGCGCTTCACCGTGTTTTTAGTCGACATTGTTTTTACGTGTCGTCTAAATCTGTATGGAAATATTAGTTCAACTAAATTTGACAGCTCTAATTTACGTCCGTCTCTTTCTCGTTTTATTAGAAAGAAAAAGTTAGAAATAGCCTAAATTAAGTTTAGTTTGTGCACAGCAGAATCGGCACCAATACTTTACGATTCTGATAGACAGATTTTTTATTTTTGTTTACCTAGTCACAATTTCACACATCCTATAATATTAAATAGGCAGTATTTGTATATATACCTATATACAAAGTGGAGCAGGAGGATTGACATTCCTATAATCCACGTAAAGAGTGTCATGTTCTTTACCCGTATACAAAAAATCAATCAAATCCAATGATTACTTTAGCCACAGGAAATTATTTTACATTTTCTTATTTTTCAACATGATGTAGATCTGAGTCCGTAACAATAGATAAACATAAGGTCAAGAACCTGTGCAAAACATATGATTCTATTCTCTACGTCTCAATATGCTTGAAAGACAGAGAAAGGTGTCATACGATTCCACGCTGACGCACCCTGCCCATTCCCACAAAATACTACAATTAGAAAGAAAAAGAAATAGTTACTTACGCAAATTATGCATTAGTGGTGCATAGACAATTGCGAGTGTGTGTGTGAGCGGAATTTTTTCGGCAAAAAGTCCCGGACTCGGTCAGTGTTTAACGGCGCCCTGTTACAAATGGGTAGTCAAATCATTACTTTTTTACACAAAAGTGTGTTTATTAAATAAAATGCTTTGCTTTCTTAAAATGTTTTTTGGTTAAATTGTTGATAAATGTGCATGGTACGATTCTGAACCATAAATATAATTTTAAATAGGTACAGTTTCACAATAATGGTACCGAAGTGATTTCGGTACCGTTATTGAGAAGCTGTACATATCTAAAATTACGTTTATAGTACAGAATCGTATCATGCACACTTATCAACAATTTAACCAAAAAAACCGGTCAAGAGCGAGTCAGACTCGCGCACCGAGGGTTCCGTTCCGATTCCTGAAAAAGTGTGCTATTTAGAGACATCGTTTTATTTTTCCTGTAATTTTTACATAAACTTCTATCACATAGAATAATTTCAGATTTTTCTCTTTGCAAACTTCAGAGATAAGGGGGAGGGGAACGGTATTTACAAGCCGAAAACTATGCGGCCTAAAAAAAAAAATGATTGAGAATGTGCAAACAGCGCTCTTTCATATGATACCCCACATGCCTTAGTAGCCCCACTTTGATTTTTTAAGACCCCCTTTCAGTCCGTGTTGCAAAAAAAATATAAATATTTAAATTTCTTTCTTATTTGCAAAATAGTTGGGTAAATGTCATCCAAAACTATTCTAAATTTCAAGGTGATAGCATTAGTAGTTCTTGAGATATCCAGCTATGACAGACAGACAGACAGACTGAGTGACACCATAAGCGTTAATTTTTTACCATTTTGGTACGGAACCCTAAAAACTGAGTTTTGAGTAAATCGGACCGCGTGTTAAAATTCCTCCATACAAACTTTGACACCTACCAATACCGTCTTCTGGGGTCGCGGGTTGTTCGAAAGAAATACTGAGGCCCTAGCTGCCATAGGCAACTGAAGGAACACGGTTGGGTTTTAGTCAGTAAAAGTATGACACGCCCTTCCGCTCCACCCAGAGTAGAGCGAGAGAAGTCATTTAATGATTTCCCATCCACAAAAAAAGGGGGTAGTTTAGGAAAACTAAAAATGATTAATTTTATAATTAACTTAGATGAATATTCGTGCTAAGTTTCAAGTCTAATAACTCAAGAGATAAGATTTTTCATACAAACTTTCATCCCCTATTGTATTCCCTTAGGGATGGAATTTTCAAAAATTCTTCCTTAATGGATGTTTACACTAATTTATAAGGTAATCTATGTGCAAAATTTCATGTCTCTGGGTCCAGTGGTTTGGACTTTGCGTTGATTATTATCAGTCAATGAGTCAGTCAGGACTTTGAATTTTATATTATAGATTTACAAGACCATAAACTTCTAATAGGTTTTCCTGTAATCTATAGGTAAAGAACTATTTTCTGTATTTTTTTCAAAATTTTAGGCTCAGTAGTTTCGGAGATAAGGGGGGGGGAATGGTCAATTTTCGTCTATTTTCTTAAATAACTTCAAAACAATTTATTTTAAAATTATAAAAAAAATATATTTGAGACCCTCACAGTGAGACCTTTCATTTGATATGTCACACGGTACAGTTTGCAAAACTTTTTTTTTTATTGTACTTATTTTCCCCCCAAAAGGGACCCCCATATTCAAAATTCATTTATTTACGTTACATGTCCGTGTTTGGGTTATCAAAGTACATATGTGTACCAAGTTTCAACTTAATCGGTTCATTAGATTCGGAGCAAATTGGCTGTGACAGACGGACAGACAGACACACGAGTGATCCTATAAGGGTTCCGTTTTTTCCTTTTGAGGTACGGAACCCTAAAAACATTTTAAGAAAGCAAAGCATTTTATTTAATAAACACATTTTTATGTAAAAAAGTAATGATTTGACTACCCATTTGTAACAGCGTCCTTAAGGACAGCACACGTACTTTTTAGGGTTCCATACCTCAAAAGGAAAAAACGGAACCCCTTATAGGATCACTTTGTTGTCCGTCTGTCTGTCTGTCAGTCTGTCAAGACCCTTTTTCTCAAGAACGCGTAAAGGTATTAAGTTGAAATTAATATCAAATACGTAGGTCTATGGTTTCTTGGAGACCTAAAAAAATCAAGCTTATACGTCGATGCAATAAAAAAATACGGCCATTTATGCGACATATTTTAATACTCGCAAGTAAATCAAAACCTATGAGGTACTTCCCGTTAACCTACAATAATGAAATTTGGCAAAAAGCGAGGTCCGAAAATTGGTAATTTTTAAGTTGATCACATAAAAAAAAATATTTTTGGGGTTTTAATGTTAAGTTTGTTTTTGGGATAAATTCTTTTCAACTACGGAACCCTTCATTGTGCGTGATCCGGCACGCACTTGGCCGGTTTTTTTTATCCCGAGACGAGCCGCGCGTGTTGGATTATTAACAATTGTTCGTATTTAAGGAGAATAATTAGGTAATTGAATAAATTATTGATCAACAAGACTAATCATATTACGGACGTCAGTGTCACTCTGCCAGAATGAAAGATGACAGTGACGTTCGGAAACGTTCCATTTCAATAATATTGTAATAAACGTAAATTAATAGTTCACGAATAGAAATGTTGTATTAATCTATCATTTATAATATATGTTATTTGCATTTGTTAGATTGTTAACAATATTGTTCTTAGTGATCTTATTGATTAAATAAAAGTGTCAGAACGACACCTATCACTCGTCAGAATGAGAGATGATAGTGGCGTTCGGAAACGTTTCATTTCAGTAGTATTTTATTAAACTTAAATTAATGTTTTACGAATACAAACTTACTTAGTTTATAATATATGTGATTTGCATTTCTTTAATTGATATCTCATAGACAGATGTATTTTATATTAATTCTTATTATTGTGACTTAAAAGACTGTGTTTCACAACAACGATTTTAGATTAGAAAAATAGTCAAGACCTGTGATTGGTAGACCTGTGATTGGTTGATAATGTTGAACACTAATATCCTATCAGAACTTGCTTATAGATTATAAATAAACAATATCTGTATTTCTAAACTAGCTCTGTATGTTTCAAAACAGTCTCACAATAAATGATTTGTTAATTAATACCTATTTTAGAAGTTATTTGGTAATTATGTATAACCGTCTGTGATTGGTCTAAAAGAGGCGACAGGAGGTGGGAATGGTATTGTAGTACCAGTAATATTTGAAAACTATAAAAGACGGGACTATTGTTAATTAGTCGGACTCGTTATGCTAGCTGTCTACGGTAAAGACCCTCTGGTGTCTGCCGTAAATATTAAGCTGCTAAGGAGATCCTAGCCACAAAGAGACGTACACTATGTGGAAACTCTAGCTGGCAAGCCAAAGAGAGCTGGGACGCCGTAAGGCGGAAGCTCTGGCTAAAATCATCAAAGTCTTTTGGTTACAACTGTTAGACGGTACAGACAGACCATGAGTGGTGTCCCATGTCCGTAATATTAAGTTGATAAAAGCCAATGTATATAACTAAAACACCACGCTGCATAGCAGAAGTTCTGTGTAAAATGGATTCTCTTGGATCTCTATAAAAGATCCATCTACCATGTTCATGTAAGTTAATTGATATTATATCTTGATTATTGTTGATAACTATGTTGTCCTGTATGTGTTCTATTAAGACTAATAAGTGTTGCTCATGATACTGTGTTAAGTACATAAATCGAATTATGTATTATTCATGTTCAGTTGTTATAGTTGCTAACTTTGAGAAATGATTTATGATAATAGGTAAAGTGATACCTAACAATGATTTATCCTAATGTTGTACCTATGTAAAGATGTATTGACAAAATACTTTTAAAGATAAGTTTCTGTGGAGTTTCTTGTCCGTTCTTCTCCACAGACCTAGTTTTGGGAACGGACAAATAGCTTTCTTAGTTAAATATTTACTGACAAGCATGATTGAAATAATAAAATGCCTAGTCTTGTCCTTCTGTGCTTTTATTCAACAATCACTTTTCCTTACACACCATATTCATACTATGTTCAAACCTTAGGTTCAAACACAGAAAATAACTAATAACCACCCTGACATGCAAAGTCTATATATAAATATCTACTATGTAGATATCTATATTTTTAAAGTTAGTGTACAATCCACTTTCTAACATCAGAAGTGTGGGATAGTGCCCCGTCTTACATAACAGATTTCTAATGAATTTAATTTTGCTATTTTCATGATCAATGTTGGAGCAATCGGTGATCTGCTGGAAGCCAATGGTGTCTGCGAGTCGTTGACTCAACCCTCACCATAACCATGACAACGTGCCGCCAACTGAGAGCCAGTTTTCAAAAAACCATTCCAAGGATTCAATGGAGCAACGGTACCTACAAATTAGATAAAGTCTGTAATGCCTTTAGAGGCTCTACTTTATTATTACTTATTTTGAATCTGAGACCATCTCCAGCTGATGATGTATCTATCTGTATAACTAGAATTTTAAAACAAAAGTTTGTCATAAAAAGTTAAGCTTCAACTGGTATTTAAAAAAAAAAACTTTAAAAAGCAGATTTTGTTAACAGAAATTGGCTAAAGTTATTGAAAGACCTAAAATTAACTTGTGAACATTTAATTTGAAGCTTTACTTATTAAACTAATACCTAATGAATATCTTCTGCTTACTGTTAAAACAAGATAAATACATTTTTTTTTACTAAATGAACTTAAAAAATACAGTTACATGTATTTTTTTAAGCGCTACCTAGGTAGGTACTGCTACAACCAAATAAATTCAATGTCCAATGGATGTAGAGATAATGAGTTTATAAAAGTAATATCTTCCCACATTGTCACAAAAAAAAAAAATATACCAGTAAGTATAACATAATAAATAATTTCATGGCTTAAATCAGTTTCAGTTTACACAGTTAAAAAAAAAAAAAAACTATAAATATGGATAAAGCTTTATTTTTTTTAACATTTTATAATTTAAATAGTAAAATGATAAGTATTATTCTGAGAAAAGATCATAAACTCATTTATTATTATGAACCTTGTAATAGCTTGCTTATGAAGCTATTACAGCTATTGAATTTAGCAGTTGTGGAGTACAGGTAAAACATTAAATGAGCCTTTCGATTTAAATTAAATTTTATATGGTTTTTACTAATATTTAGCAATAATCTACGAGTACCTAAATCTTAAAAGAATGGATGAGTTTGAAATAGATCAAATTAAAACTTAAACTTCGAAAAGTTACTCTAACACACTTCACTTTTTATTTATTTATTTGCTCTCATGCACATCATACATTTTACAATTTTACTGTCTGTATTTGTATTTTTATGAATCCTGTCAGGTCGCTACAAAACGCAGTCTTGGTTTGCTGCCGAGTTTGTAGACATTAATTAATTAACATAAAAAATAAAATAAGATACATAACATAAAATGATTAAATCAGTAGGTAGCAAGCATTACCTACCTAATTAACATAATTTCGGAAAAATATTTGGTTAGGTCAAGATGTCGTTAAAATGTCCAAATAACAATAAAATACAATAGCACAGATACCTACAGTCAGGTGGTATTAATATAGTAGGTAGGTAGTGGCATTAATAATAATAATAATAGTTGATAGTTACAATCATGTCATTTCAATATTCATTGTTAGTAATAAAATTGAATGATGTCATTTTACAATACAAAATAAAAATAAAAACATTTAATGTCATTTAATTCAACAATATTGATTAAATGTATTTGTTCAGGCTGGATCATAGGTAAAAAAAAAAAATATGTAAAAAGTTACAAATAGAGTTCTATCCGTCATATTATGTTGGTCTACTGTGTGATCACATTTTTATTTATTACTTTTTATCCGTAAGCAGACTATAATTATATGGTTACTATGTTAGTTACTAGATCATAATTAATTCTAGTTCTCACAAAGATGAGACTGAGAATATAATACAAGTTTTCACACAGGATGAAACTTGGCAAGCAAGTGTTCACATATAGATGAAACTTGGAAAGAAAGATTTGAGATTGTAGTTCTCACTAACATGAGGCTGACAATAAAATGCAAGTGTTCACATAGGATGGAGCTTGACATTACAAAGAAATTCTAGTGCTCACATAGATGGGGCTGAGAATAAAATGCAAGTGTTCACATAGGATGGAGCTTGGCATTACAAAGAGATTCTAGTGCTCACATAGGATGGGGCTGAGAATAAAATGCAAGTGTTCACATAGGATGGAGCTTGACATTACAAAGAGATTCTAGTGCTCACATAGGATGGGGCTGAGAATAAAATGCAAGTGTTCACATAGGATGGAGCTTGGCATTACATAAACAAAATGCAAGTGTTCACATAAGATGAAACATTGCATAATAAAGATTATAATATTGTTTTAAGAATAAATTAGTATGCAGAAACAGAAACTGCAAACATTAAACTGTGTCACGGAAATACTAATTTTAGATTCTGGTGTTCATAAATAAATATTTCTATTTTTTTAACATGAATAACTACATTTCATAATGTAGTAAGTTAGTAATAAAGCCAGAATTTAAAGGTTGTACTATGTCATAGAGTAAATGAATCATAATTATATTTTTCTTTTGTCCGAACTACTGTACTATATGTAAAAATTAGCAAATATCACATAACTTGTTGATAAACAAACATGAGTAAGGTTAAAGGTTATTAATAATTATCTTTATTTTATTGTTTTTTTCACTTTCAAAGCACTTACTGATAGTATGTTTAAAATAAATTTATAATTTTGTCGGAACTGATGCTGTGGTTCTTGATTATTTTTGTTTTGGCTTATAACCTTTTACTACAAAGCAGAGTACTTAGGTGCCAACTGAGTAATAATGTTATAATTTGGAATTATTTAACAGAAAATGTAATTATGGATGATCAATACAATTTGCAACAATATTATCAGATTGACCGAGCGATTTGTCGTTTGGATTACTTTATAATGAATCCTAGATAGGTGTTTGATTCAATTGTTAGTTAGATGAATATTTGCTTTTTGCTTGTTTTGTTTTGTTTTGTAAAACTAAATATCACTCTGAAATGATTATTCATTTGATAATAATTTTATACCGCTGGTTGACTATTTACTTGATGCTATTCTTCCACACCAGCAGCAGACCAAGTGTCTAGATAAATGATAATTGTTATTGGTTTGGTGTAATCAAATTACGTAACTAGAAAATTAACATAAAAAGTTGGAACTTTTGAATCAGTCACTAACACTTATTGTTGTATTCGGTCTTGATAAGTCTAAGCTTCACCAACGACGTAATGGGTCAGTATAGCTGTGTTGGATTATTCATATTTATTTAATATATTTATCAACTTCACACTAGTGTTTAAAAAAAAAAAAAAAAAAAAGATGAAACTTGTTATTACTTGGTTAGACTTTAGTGCAATAAAACGAAGTTTTAAGACTATGATATTGTAAGTACTTTGAGAGCAAAGTACCAGTCAGTATGGCCGTGTTGGATTATTAACAATTGTTCGTATTTAAGGAGAATAATTAGGTAATTGAATAAATTATTGATCAACAAGACTAATCATATTACGGACGTCAGTGTCACTCTGCCAGAATGAAAGATGACAGTGACGTTCGGAAACGTTCCATTTCAATAATATTGTAATAAACGTAAATTAATAGTTCACGAATAGAAATGTTGTATTAATCTATAATTTATAATATATGTTATTTGCATTTGTTAGATTGTTAACAATATTGTTCTTAGTGATCTTATTGATTAAATAAAAGTGTCAGAACGACACCTATCACTCGTCAGAATGAGAGATGATAGTGGCGTTCGGAAACGTTTCATTTCAGTAGTATTTTATTAAACTTAAATTAATGTTTTACGAATACAAACTTACTTAGTTTATAATATATGTGATTTGCATTTCTTTAATTGATATCTCATAGACAGATGTATTTTATATTAATTCTTATTATTGTGACTTAAAAGACTGTGTTTCACAACAACGATTTTAGATTAGAAAAATAGTCAAGACCTGTGATTGGTAGACCTGTGATTGGTTGATAATGTTGAACACTAATATCCTATCAGAACTTGCTTATAGATTATAAATAAACAATATCTGTATTTCTAAACTAGCTCTGTATGTTTCAAAACAGTCTCACAATAAATGATTTGTTAATTAATACCTATTTTAGAAGTTATTTGGTAATTATGTATAACCGTCTGTGATTGGTCTAAAAGAGGCGACAGGAGGTGGGAATGGTATTGTAGTACCAGTAATATTTGAAAACTATAAAAGACGGGACTATTGTTAATTAGTCGGACTCGTTATGCTAGCTGTCTACGGTAAAGACCCTCTGGTGTCTGCCGTAAATATTAAGCTGCTAAGGAGATCCTAGCCACAAAGAGACGTACACTATGTGGAAACTCTAGCTGGCAAGCCAAAGAGAGCTGGGACGCCGTAAGGCGGAAGCTCTGGCTAAAATCATCAAAGTCTTTTGGTTACAACTGTTAGACGGTACAGACAGACCATGAGTGGTGTCCCATGTCCGTAATATTAAGTTGATAAAAGCCAATGTATATAACTAAAACACCACGCTGCATAGCAGAAGTTCTGTGTAAAATGGATTCTCTTGGATCTCTATAAAAGATCCATCTACCATGTTCATGTAAGTTAATTGATATTATATCTTGATTATTGTTGATAACTATGTTGTCCTGTATGTGTTCTATTAAGACTAATAAGTGTTGCTCATGATACTGTGTTAAAAACATAAATCGAATTATGTATTATTCATGTTCAGTTGTTATAGTTGCTAACTTTGAGAAATGATTTATGATAATAGGTAAAGTGATACCTAACAATGATTTATCCTAATGTTGTACCTATGTAAAGATGTATTGACAAAATACTTTTAAAGATAAGTTTCTGTGGAGTTTCTTGTCCGTTCTTCTCCACAGACCTAGTTTTGGGAACGGACAAATAGCTTTCTTAGTTAAATATTTACTGACAAGCATGATTGAAATAATAAAATGCCTAGTCTTGTCCTTCTGTGCTTTTATTCAACAATCACTTTTCCTTACACACCATATTCATACTATGTTCAAACCTTAGGTTCAAACACAGAAAATAACTAATAACCACCCTGACATGCAAAGTCTATATATAAATATCTACTATGTAGATATCTATATTTTTAAAGTTAGTGTACAATCCACTTTCTAACACGCGCGTTTACAAGGAGTTTGGAACAAGCATCCATAGTGGAGTAATGAAAACCCGCGTCTGTATTTCCCTAAATGTCTGCGCTGGAATTCATAGGAACAAAAGTCGGTCAAAAATAATAGGTCCAGTGTTTATTGATGGGACGTTAAATGCAGAGAAATTTTTAGAACTTCTTAGTGGCAGATGGGGACTTGTTAAGACGAGTCCGTGAAAATTTAATAAGACGATGTCGCTTGTGCATAATGCACAATGGTTTTTGATTATTGATGATGGAAATTCTGATTGTTGATCTTTTTAACTACAGATATTCTATTTCACGAAGTCCGTTCGGCTTTGATTGTAGTAGTGACGTATCCCGACAAGCGCGCTTGTGTGTGTAAAAGTGGGTAACGTTAGCAAAGAAATCTGATATATATTCAAGTCGAGATTTAATAACCGAAATAAAATTTTGGTTTTAAAAGTATATACTTTTGTAAATAAATTAGATTAGGTTGCAATAAATACAAAAATATTAAGAAGATGTAGGCATTTAATTAAGCATTAGTATTACAGAATGGAAACGAAACCAGTAGGACTATTCAGTATTTTCTATATCCACTTTATTATCTCGCTTTCTCCTTTTCTTCATAGGTGAAGTGAATTTTGATGAAGTGGATGGCAATTCCTTCTCTTCTTTTAATATTCTTTGAACTGTTTTTAGACTAACACCCGTAGCTTCAGCTGTACGCCGTGTCTCGTAAATGAGACAAATCACAGTTGGGTTGGGTTCCATGAATGATTTTGTAGATTCATATTCTTCTCGCAGAAAATGATAAACACTAGCTATCATGTTTCGAGCCTAAAACAAAATGTAATCAAAATAATTAAGAAATATAAACATTTTATAACACAAAAAAACATTCATTTTATAAATACTTCTATGGCTATATTATGTATCTTTATATAAAATTTTAATTGAAAACGTATAAATAAACATTACCTCACTATGGACAACTCTTCTTCGTTTTGTTGCCATGCTGACCTTACTCCGTGAAACAATTTGGCGCGAACTAAAAACACTACTGTAGTGCTATTCTGTAAATATCTCACCGTGAAAACTTAGGTGAAGTGATCTTATAGTGAGCTGTCAATAGTGTCAATCCCTAGCATCGGGTGGAATGACAGCTCACTTCACGCTCACTTCACTTAAGTTATCACGGTGAGATGTTTACAGAATAGCATTGCTGATCCGGACCGTGTCCCGATCGACACTGAGCGCTCTCGAGGTTACGCACACAAAAACAATGTGCATGTGCACGCTTGACAACATTCATAGCCAAACGGACTTCGTGACATAGAACATCTGTAACAACGTGCAACTTAGTGAGTTTATGTCGCTGATTTGTTGTTCTCCGACTTTACGGGCCCACACATTTACACTTCGCCGGCAGGCGGTCACTAATAAAAACTGTTTTTGACAATTTTTATGAATGACCGCCTGCCGGCGGACTGTGCACCCTTTTACTATTGTACCTACCTACGCCCTGCGCCGCGCCCCCCGCCCGCTGCGTCCGGCACTGCGCCGCGCGACAGGTTAGTGACGTTTCGTAGATAAAGCGTGTTTTCTTTTTATGCAGTTGATTCTGCTATTTATTTTGTTTGAAAATTGCAATTTTTTAATTTTCCATTAACTACTAATCTTCGTGTTTTAAAATGTTTCGATGGACTAGTACTGTGCTCGTTTTAATTTAATGACGTAGTTCCAGATCCACATTGTATATTTCTAATCACGTTCTCGAAAACGGCTCTAACGATTTCAATGAAACTTGCAATATAGTGGTTTTCAGGGGCAAAAAATCGACCTAGCTACGTCTCATTATATCTGGGAAAATTCAATAAATACAAATCTGCCTAGCCTTTTCCCAACTATGTTGGGGTCGGCTCCCAGTCTAACCGGATGCAGCTGAATACCAATATTTTACACGGAGCGACTGCCTGTTTCACCTCCACAACCCAGTAACTGGGTAATACGATACCCCTTGGTAAGACTGGTTGTCAGACTTTCGGGCTTCTGACGACCCGTAACGACTGTCAAAGATCCACGAATGACAGCCGGGACCAATGGCCTAACGTGCTTTCCGAGGCCCGGAGGAGTTTCGGTGTGTGAAGATGGTCACCCATCCACTGACCAACCCCGGCAAGCGTTGCTTAACCTGATGTATCGACCCATGCGGTAGTTATTACTTAACCACGAGCTCCACTTAAGGCGGGGTGAAAGCAAGCGCCGTAGGTATTAAATGCTTACCGCAGCCCCCGCAAGGAGTAGCGATACGTAATAAATTACGATGCGCGGGAAACGCGCGCCAAGCGCACCGCTCATGAGTTCATGAACTCGAGTAGGTACTATGTTGCGTCACAGAATAGAGCAATGCAGTAGATAAACTTGAACTGATTAGTATACAAGTTTATTTTGTTTTATTTTTCTAGTAAGTATTTTTTAAAGTTTTAGACAGATTAGGTATGCATTGTAAACTTGAACAGTTAAAATAAATAAAAATAACTACTTATACATATTTATTTTCGTGAATAAGGTGGATTTAAAATATGACTGACACGAAGACCTTTACCCGTACGATTCAAAACTACGCGCCGACCACCATTTTACTTTACGAAGGTGTCGCATGGCGTGGGGAATAGTAGTTTCTGTCATTCCCCACGATACCACACCAGTGGTATCGTTTTCAGTGGTGTCGCTGTCGTGGGGAATGACAGAAACTACTATTCCCCACGCCATGTGACACCACCGACTGTATTGTGCTGTTAGTGATGTCCAGCTACATAACAATGATGTGTTACATAACAATTTAGACCTTATTGACATTCATGTTTATTTGTTAAATTTAGCTTCCAGACCATTTACCAAGTATCTTGGACCAAAAAAACAAATGGTTTGTAAAATGTCTATAAGGTCGAAATTAGCTTGACACCCTAGAAATGATGTGCATAATAATCTAGACACTTTCTGAGGTGTCAAGCGAATTTAGACCTTGTTGACATTCATGTTTTTTTGTTAAATTCAGCTTCCAGATCATTTACCAAGTATCTTGGGCCAAAAAAACAAAGGGTTTGTAAAATATCAATAAGGTCGAAATTAGCTTGACACCCTAAAAATGATGTGCATAATAATCTAGACACTTTCTGAGGTGTCAAGCGAATTTAGACCTTATTGACATTCATGTTTTTTTGTTAAATTCAGCTTCCAAATCATTTACCGAGTATTCTGGACCAAAAAAACAAAGGGTTTGTAAAATGTCAATAAGGTCGAAATTAGCTTGAGACCTTTATCGTTTTCAGCGAACTTAAATACCACAAAATGACCGTTCATTCCCCACGACACCACTGGTGGTGTCGTCGGGAATGACAGAAACTAGTATTCCCCACGACACCAATGACTGCATTGTGAGTGATGTCCAGCTAATTTTTAAACGTAACAATGATGTGTTATTTTTAAACGACTTCAAAAACGGAGGAGAATATCAATTCAGTTGTATTTTTTTTTTTTTTATGTTTGTTACTGCCTGCAGTACTCCGTCATTTAGAAGCCGATTTGGAAAGTTCTTTTTTTATTTTATTCGTTATGTCAACACAAAAAAAAAAACGGAGGGGCATAACTTCTTACGCTCTAGTTTTTTTTTTCTTGAGAGGATGTGATTACTGTCAAAATGAAAATCCAAGATGGCGGCTGCAAAAATTTTCGAATTTTTCGACATGGGCGTCAATTTCGTGATATTTGAGGTCGCTGAAAACGATAATGGGGTCAAAATGAAAATCCAAGATGACGGCTGCGAAAATTTTCTAATTTTTCGTCATGGGTGTCATTTTCGTGATATTTGAGGTCGCTGAAAACGATAGTGGGGTCAAAATGAAAATCCAAGATGGCGGCTGCAAAAATTTTTAAATTTTTCAACATGGGTGTCATTTTCGTGATATTTGAGGTCGCTGAAAACGATAGTGGGGCCAATATGAAAATCCAAGATGGCGGCTGCGAAAATTTCCTAATTTTCGGTCATGGGTATCATTTTCGTGATATTTGAGGTCGCTGAAAACGATAGTGGGGTCAAAATGAGAATCCAAGATGGCGGCTACGAAAATTTCCTAATTTTTCGTCATGGGTGTCATTTTCGTGATATTTTAGGTCACTGAAAGCGATAGTGGGGTCAAAATGAAAATCCAAGATGGCGGCTGCGAAAATTTCGTAATTTTTCGTCATGGGTGTCATTTTCGTGATATTTGAGGTCGCTGAAAACGATAGTGGGGTCAAAATGAAAATCCAAGATGGCGGCTGCGAAAATTTTCAAATTTTTCGACATGGGTGTCATTTTCGTGATATTTGAGGTCGCTGCAAACGATAGTGGGGTCAAAATGAATGACTATCGTTTTCAGCGATCTAAAATATCACGAAAATGACACCCATGATGAAAAGTTAGGAAATTTTCGTAGCCGCTATCTTGGATTTTCATTTTGACCCCGCTATCGTTTTCAGCGACCTAAAATATCACGAAAATGACACCCATGACGAACAGTTAGGGAATTTTCGCAGCCGCCATCTTGGATTTTCATTTTGACCCCACTATCGTTTTCAGCGACCTAAAATATCACGAAAATGACACCCATGACGAAAAATTAGAAAATTTTCGCAGCCGCCATCTTGGATTTTCATTTTGACCCCACAATCGTTTTCTGCGACCTAAAATATCACGAAAATGACACCCATGACGAAAAATTTGGAAATTTTCACAGCCGCCATCTTGGATTTTCATTTTGACCCCGCTATCGTTTTCAGCGACCTAAAATATCACGAAAATGACACCCATGACGAAAAATTAGGAAATTTTCGCAGCCGCCATTTTGGATTTTCATTTTGACCCCACTATCGGTTTCAGCGACCTCAAATATCACGAAAATGACACCTGTGTCGAAAAATTTGATAATTTTCGCAGCCGCCATCTTGGATTTTCATTTTGACCCCACTATCGTTTTCAGCGACCTAAAATATCACGAAAATGACACCCATGACGAAAAATTAGGATATTCGCAGCCGCCATCTTGGATTTTCATTTTGACCTCACTATCGTTTTCAGCGACCTAAAATATCACGAAAATGACACCCATGACGAAAAATTAGGAAATTTTCGCAGCCGCCATCTTGGATTTTCATTTTGACCCCGCTATCGTTTTCAGCGACCTAAAATATCACGAAAATGACACCCATGACGAAAAATTAGGAAATTTTCGCAGCCACCATCTTGGATTTTCATTTTGACCCCACTATCGTTTTCAGCGACCTAAAATATCACGAAAATGACACCCATGACGAAAAATTAGGAAATTTTCGCAGCCGCCATCTTGGATTTTCATTTTGACCCCACTATCGTTTTCAGCGACCTCAAATATCACGAAAATGACATCCATGACCGAAAATTAGGAAATTTTCGCAGCCGCCATCTTGGATTTTCATTTTGAGCCCACTATCGTTTTCAGCGACCTAAAATATCACGAAAATGACACCCATGACGAAAAATTAGGAAATTTTCGCAGCCGCCATCTTGGATTTTCATTTTGACCTCACTATCGTTTTCAGCGACCTAAAATATCACGAAAATGACACCCATGACGAAAAATTAGGAAATTTTCGCAGCCGCCATCTTGGATTTTCATTTTGACCCCACTATCGGTTTCAGCGACCTCAAATATCACGAAAATGACACCTGTGTCGAAAAATTTGATAATTTTCGCAGCCGCCATCTTGGATTTTCATTTTGACCCCACTATCGTTTTCAGCGACCTAAAATATCACGAAAATGACACCCATGACGAAAAATTATGATATTCGCAGCCGCCATCTTGGATTTTCATTTTGACCTCACTATCGTTTTCAGCGACCTAAAATATCACGAAAATGACATCCATGACCGAAAATTAGGAAATTTTCGCAGCCGCCATCTTGGATTTTCATTTTGACCCCACTATCGTTTTCAGCGACCTAAAATATCACGAAAATGACATCCATGACCAAAAATTAGGAAATTTTGGCAGCCGCCATCTTGGATTTTCATTTTGACCCCACTATCGTTTTCAGCGACCTAAAATATCACGAAAACGACACCCATGACGAAAAATTAGGAAATTTTTGCAGCCGCCATCTTGGATTTTCATTTTGACCCCACTATCGTTTTCAGCGACCTAAAATATCACGAAAATTACACCCATGACGAAAAATTAGGAAATTTTCGCAGCCGCCATCTTGGATTTTCATTTTGACCCCACTATCGTTTTCAGCGACCTAAAATATCACGAAAATGACACCCATGACGAAAAGTTAGGAAATTTTCGCAGCCGCCATCTTGGATTTTCAGTTTGACCCCACTATCGTTTTCAGCGACCTAAAATAACACGAAAATGACACCCATGACGAAAAGTTAGGAAATTTTCGCAGCCGCCATCTTGGATTTTCATTTTGACCCCGCTATCGTTTTCAGCGACCTTAAATATCACGAAAATGACACCCATGACGAAAAATTTGGAAATTTTCACAGCCGCCATCTTGGATTTTCATTTTGACCCCGCTATCGTTTTCAGCGACCTAAAATATCACGAAAACGACACCCATGACGAAAAATTGGAAATTTTTGCAGCCGCCATCTTGGATTTTCATTTTGACCTTGAAATACAAAAAAAAATAAGAAGATACCTAATTAGAAAAAAAACTTAATTTAAAAAAAAATCTTATTTATGTAGGTATACAGAAAAATACATTTGAGGGCCTACTTATTTTCTGAACATCCCTGCCCAACCCTTTGAAAGAATTCAGGCGTGATGTTATGAAGAAATCTCATTTCCTATCCGATATTCATTATAAAACCACCCGTACTAACTTTATTCTGTGGCACCTACCTATTTGAGATTTGAAAATAATGAACCAAAAATTTGCGCGTCAGGCGGCTTTATAAGCTCCAGTGTAGGGTTCAAATTCAACTGTTTTACACACTTGATGCGATTGGTAAACATAGGCCGTGATAAAAATAAATACCAATAAAGCTTTTGCGCGCGTGACGTCTTTATTTACATAGGCATAGCGTTCAAATTCAACTGTTTTCAACACATGTTAATTTGTGCCGGTCGCAGCCGGTGACAGAAGTTAGCGGGGGTGGCGGGTTCGAAAAATTGGCACACGTCCGACCTCCATCACGTTCCGCTCGGGACTAAACGACACGGAGCGAGCGCAAAACACTTGACATTGGAATTAGTGATATAAATATTTTGATATTTCAAATTATGATAGCCGTTATAAATTACATTTTTTACGACCTTTATTATGGCATAAGTTTTATTGTTCAAAGCCTAATATAAATCAAATGAAATAAGATATAGATCATAATTTAGACTTGTCTTTGCGATTTAATTGGATGCAGTAAAGTGCAAGTAATCGTGTATCGGACGGCCGAAATTTGTAGATGGAAGTCTGAACTAAGTAATATATTTTTTTCAAAATTTAAATCCGTGTTATCTACGAATAAAACACTAAACAAAACGACGTTTTTACGGCTCTCACCGCCTTAAATATATTTTTATATAAACATATTAATAAAATATATACACTACAAAAATCTTAAATTACTTATTTAATTTCAATCAAATTTAGATTCCTTATAAATTAGACGACTGTACCTGGTGCACTCGCGCAACGCTATAGGTAAGTATATGTAGCGTTACCAATCGGGAGCGGTCCGACTCAGGAGTGACCCCATCCGTCTTGGACTGTAATAAATACAAAATAATAAAAATTCGTTTTTTCTATTTTTAGCCAAGCAGGGCTCGGTCGACGGCACTTTGGAATTCATAAACAAAGTTTACCTATTGTATGTTGTTAATTTATCATTGCTTAGTTAATAATTAAATATATTTTTATCAATCAATCCTTTTCCCAACTATATTAAGGTCGGTTTCCAGTCTAACCGGATGTAGCTGAATATCAGTATTTTACATGGAGGGACTGCCTATCTGACCTCCACAACCCAGTAACTGGGTAATACGATACCCCTTAGTAAGACTGGTAGTCAGACTTTCGGGCTTCTGACGACCCGTAACGACTGTCAAAGATCCACGAAAGACAGCCGGGACCAACGGTTTAACGTACTTTCTGAGGTACGGAAGAGTTTCGGTATGTAAAGATGGTCACCCATCCATTGACCAACCCCGGCAAGCGTAGCTTCACCTGATGGATCGACCCGTGCAGCTGTTACCTGACATAATATCTGTATTTTTTGTGTACCTATGTTAACAAATAAATAAATGATTGATTGATTGATTGATTTCAATCAAATTTACATCACTATCACTATCACTATCACTATCACTACATATTATAAAACAAAGTCGCTCCGCTGTCTGTCTGTCCCTATGTATAATCTTTAAAACTACGCAACGGATTTTGATGCGGTTTTTTTTTAATAGATAGAGAGATTCAAGAGAAAGGTTTATATGTATAATACATGCATAATATAGTAGAGAAACACTAATAATTTTAGAGGTTTTTAATGTGATGTCGTAAATAAAAACATTTTATTGCGTTTACATTGCAAACGCTGGCTGAACCCTACGAGATAGATCAAAATAATGTACTACAGTATTGTACACCTTAAAAAAGTCTGCAAAAAAGTCTGCGATGGCATATCTCTCTTAGGCGATGGCGGTCTATCAATAACCATTTTTTTTTCCTTTACTTTTTACGAGAAATAATGGCTTATTTACGAAGCGATTTTAAGCAATACAGCATTAATTCTTATCCAAATAAGTACTTTAAATAAATTTTGCATTTACTATAGATCAATATGGCCCTTTAAAGCATGTAATTTAAATGATTATTTTCGAAGATATTACACATTTAAAATACAGGGACATAGCGGGCGGCGGAGGTACATAAATGGCGCGTCGAAGGCCGCGCTTCGCCCTATAGCACTTTATGATTAGCTGCAAGCGATCGCACGCGTTTATCGGAGCTCTCTAGCGAGGAAAATAACAATTATCCATACTAATATTATAAATTCGAAAGTGATTCTGTCTGTCTGTAACCTTTTCACGCCTAAACCACCGAACAGGTTTTGATAAAATTTGGCAAGGCGGTATCCTAGGGAAGGACTTAAGCTACTTTTTGTCTCAAAAATAAACCTACAGGGGGTGATATAGGGGAAAGTTTGTATGGGAAACCCAGCATTTCTTAAGTTAGGGATATGAAAATTAAAATTTATGCTTTTCCTAGGAAATAATGAAATAAGTGGTTCAGCGTTTTTGGAAAATCATCCCCAAAGGTGGTAAAATAGGGGTTATTTTAAAATCTACAAAACTGCACGGATATCGATACAATTTGGCAAGGCTACAGATGGCATCCTGGGGAAGGACAGCCTATTTTTTATCTTAAACAATTATCCTACAGGAGGTGATATGGGGTATGAAAGTTTGTAAGGGAAACCTAGCATTTCTTGAGTTAGGGCTATGATAATACTTTATGCTTTTGGTAGAAAATAAAGAAATGTGTGGTCCAGCAATTTTGAAAAATCATCCCCTAACGGGGTAAAGAAGGGTATGATTTTAAAATTCACAAAACTGCACGGGTATCACTAAAATTTGACAAGACTATAGATGGCATCCTGGGGAAGGACATAACCTATTTTTTGTCTTAAAAATTATCCTACAGGGGTTGAAAGTTTTATGAGAATCCCAGCATTTCTTAACTTAGGGATATGAAAATTCAAATTTATGGTTTCGATTTATGAAAAAATCATCCCCTAAGGGGGTAAACTAGGGGTTGAGTTCAAAATCCACAAACACTATTAAAATGTTTGTGTAAGTACCTCTTTTTAAGAGATTTAAGGGATTGGGTAGTTTGTATCTTGAAGTAACATTTAGCCGACGTTCCCACGGACGTAAAAAAATCGTGGCGGGATTGAACGTGGGCTTAGTGTTATTATTTCTTTAATTCCCACGGGATAGGGAATAAAGAGGATTTATACTTTCGCTTTAAAGTTGCTTTCAAAGGCATGCAAGTTGGTAATTTTCCGTTTACTATTGTTTGGTTTTAAGATTTATTATCCTCCAGCAATCTTAAATCAATCTGCGCGCCGCGAGAAGATATTGTCTAGCCGACGTTCGCACGGGCGTAAATATATCGCGGCGATTTTTTTCGCGCACTGCATTTTTAACGCTCTGCTTATGCCCGAAAGTTAAAAATCCAACAGTGTGTTTTTTCGTCGCGCTGGGATGCACTCTGTTGTTGTTAGGTTGGATTCTCGAAGCTCGGCTCAAAACCAAGAGTTGAAAATCCAGTGCGTGATAACATCCCGCCGCGATATTTTTACGTTCGTGCGAACGTCGGCTTACTTGGATTAACATTTAGGGTACTTTTTATCCCGGTAGTACACACGGCTACACATCAAGCTAGGATAACCGGAAATGTATCATTTCCAGTTTACACTGACCTCTCATTGTAAGGAAATCCTACACAATGCGAGATCAGCTTAGAAAAGCTGGAAATGTATAGCTTGATCTGCCGGTCGATTCTATAAAAATCTCACCGTGAAAACTTAGGTGAAGTGAGTTTGTTTTTGCTAGGAATTGACACTATTGACAGCTCACTCCACGTTTACTTCACCTAAGTTTTCACGGTGAGACGGTTAAAGAATCGCACTGCTGCAGCCGTGCGTACGTTCCCGTGGGATATTTTCCGACATCCTTGCGGGCGAAGCCGCGGGCAAAAGCTAGTCTATACTAATATTATAAAGAGGTAAAATTTGTATGTAAGTTTGTAAGTTTGTAAGTTTGTAAGTTTGTATGTAGGGGGTAATCTCCGGAACTAATGATCCAATTCTAAAAATTTTTTCACTGGTAGAAAGCTACATTATTCCTGAGTGCTATAGGCTATAAATTATATTTATATCATGCATATTAGCCGAGCCATCACAAGTTTTGTCTAGCAAGTCGGAAAGAAATACCTCTTTAAACAGACTTTTTTGCATGCGCTGCCTAAACGGTTGTGTGTAATTGATAACAATGTATGGCAGTCTGGTCCTTCTTAAATAATTCTACAAAAAAGTCCGCGAGACCATATTTCTATCTTTTATATTTTATCTTTTATACATCTTTTATTGTTTTAAAAAAGTATTTTTTAGACATACTTACGTTTGGATGATTATTTAAACAACAAAACATTAATCCTTATCAAAATAAGATATTTTATGATTTACAAGGACATCATGGAGATAAGATTTGGCCTTTACAGTATGGCAATTGGTCATACAGTTTCGGAGATAATATAAAATTACTAAAACGCAAAATAACTTTAATTCATACCGGTTCCTCTTGAGCAAACATGTTTAGAGCGGACGTTTTATCAATTTACCCATAGATGGCGTTGTGCAAAATGTCGGTGAAATACAGCGGAAGAGTTTGTTTTTAGGGTTCCGTACCAAAATGGTAAAAAAGGAACCCTTATGGTGTGACTCAGTCTGTCTGTCTGTCTGTCTGTCACAGCTGGATATCTCAAGAACTACTAATGCTATCAACTTGAAATTTGGAACAGTTTTAGATAATATTTACCCAACTATTTTGCAAATAAGAAAGCAATAAAACGATATGTATTTTTTTTGCAACATGGGCTGAAAGGGGGTCTTAAAAATTCAAAGTTGGGCTAGGTCATGTGGGGTATCATATGAAAGAACGCTGTTTGCGCATTCTCAAACATATTTTTTTTTTTTTTAGGCCGCACAGTATTCAACTTTTGATGAAAAATGTAAAAAAAAATACCATTCTTCTATGTGATGCAAGTTTATGTAAAGATAACAGGAAAAAAAAACGATGTCTCTAAATAGCACACTTTTTCAGAAATCGGAACGGAACCCTCGGTGCGCGAGTCCGACTCGCTCTTGACCGGTTTTTTTTTGTTAGTTTGTTTGAACGCGCTATCTCTGGAACTACCCCAGTCGGATTTGAAAAAATCTTTTTGCTTTTTATAAACCAGTTCTTGAGGAGGGCTATAGGCTATTTAACATCACGCTAGGGCCCTTAGGAGCCGAGCGCGGAGTAATAGCGCGGGCAGGCGATGCGGAAGGATATAGGCTATTTAACATCACGCTAGGGCCCTTAGGAGCCGAGCGCGAAGTAATAGCGTGGGCAGGCGAAGCGGAAGGATATAGGCTATTTAACATCACGCTAGGGCCCTTAGGAGCCGAGCGCGAAGTAATAGCGCGGGCAGGCGATGCGGAAGGATATAGGATATTTAACAACATGCTAGGGCCCTTAGGAGCCGAGCGCGAAGTAATAGCGCGGCAGGCGATGCGGAAGGATATAGGATATTTAACATCATGCTAGGGCCCTTAGGAGCCGAGCGCGAAGTAATAGCGCATGCAGGCGATGCGGAAGGATATAGTCTATTTAACATCACGCTAGGCCCCTTAGGAGCCGAGCGCGAAGTAATAGCACGGGCGGGCATTGCGATGCGATGCGTCGGGGTTGGTGGGTGGGGGGTACAAGAAATTTAACGCGGACGAAGTCGCGGGCAGAAGCTAGTTCCTTATAAATTAGACTTAACATACTGACTGTACCTGGTGCACGGGCGAGTTAAAGAAACTGATCAACCAGGAGTGTTTGTAATGTAGTTTATTGATTAACAAGTTAGAAATGCACAAGTTGTGACGTGGCTGAAGACAGTGAGGTAATGAATTCTAAACGTGGCACACAGACCTTATTTACTCTTACAATAATAGAGTGGAAGATTACATTAGTCAATATTAATATTCGTTATCATCTTAATTAGTTATTATTCTACTTTCTTGTTGTGGCGGATGATATCAATACTAGTGGAAGATTTATTAATTATTAGGTATAGATTACTCAAGTTTCCTGTTGCAGTGTTTGTTCGGGTGCTGTTATCAGTAGCCAAGGATTCCAATGAGTAAGTGTTCTTGACTCTCCTCTCCCAGCGTTGAGCGTTTTCATGTGAGTCTTCGAAATCTTCGAAAAGCGTGATAAGCAATGAATAAGAGGCTTAGTAGGCCTAGACTGGTATAATATTCCAATTGAAACGTTAGTTACTTTGTTATCAGTGAGCTGATGTTTTTTAAGCATTTTTAGCTGCTGTTCAATATCTTCATCTGTTGTTGGAATTCCAATAGGATAATCGTTAATTATATTTTCAGTCTTTGTTTTATATATTTCAAGTTCAGTCGCTTTTTCTTGATGAATACACTATGTATTATCTTCTAGATATGATCCTTTGATTATCTTTTCACTTGATGTACATTGGTCGATGATACTTTCTTCTAGATCCCGATATTGGTAGTGGATTGTACTGGATATTTTAAGAGAATATCTAAGAAGGCAGTAGATGAGCAGAGTAATACACTGATTACTTTGTTTTAATACAGTTTGTTTTAGACATTTACTTGCTGGTACTGCTTTACAAATTTGTTGGGAACAGCTAAGCGCTTTATACACTTGATCGTTACGAGTGAGATACTGGCTTGTTATAATATTTGGTAGATAACAATGTTCCGTTTTCTTTTCAATAGGTGATAGTAAGTATTCTAATTGATATTCATTCTTAGATATAATGGGTACGGGTAGTTGGAATATCATAATATTATCATTAACTAGCTTTTACCCGCGGCTTCGCCCGCGTGGATGTCGGAAAATATCCCACGGGAACGTACTACCAAGATTAAAAGTACCCTAAGGCCGACGTTCGCACGGACGTAAAAATATCGCGGTGGGATTTTATCGCGCACTGGATTTTCAACTCTCGGTTTTGAGCCAATCTTCGAGAATCCAACTTAACAACAACAGAGCGCATCCCAGCGCGACGAAAACACTGTTGGATTTTTAACTCTCAGCGCTAAGCAGAGCGTTGAAAATGCAGTGAGCTAAAAAAATCGCCGCGATATTTTCACGCCCGTGCGCACGTCGGCTAGACAATAATTATCTTCTCGCACTGCTTATATAGTACTCGAGGAGCGGCGCGCAGATTGATATCTGATTGCTGGAGGATAATAAATCTTAAAACCAAACAATAGTAAACGGAAAATTACCAACATGCATGCCTTTGAAAGCAACTTTAAAGCGAAACTATAAATCCTCTTTATTCCCTATCCCGTGGGAGTTAAAAAAATATTAAGACTAAATGTTACTTGAAGATACGAATTACCCAATCTCTTAAATATCTTAAAAAGAGGTAATTTTTCATAAATCAAACCCATAAATTTGAATTTTCATATCCCTAACTTAAGAAATGCTGGGATTCTCATAAAACTTTCATCCCCCATATCACCCCCCTAGAATAATAATTGTTTAAGATAAAAAATAGGTTGTGTCCTTCCCCAGGATGCCATCAGCAGCCTTGCCAAATTGTATCGATATCCGTGCAGTTTTGTAGATTTTAAAATAACCCCTATTTTACACCCTTAGGGGATAATTTTCCAAAAACACTGGACCACAAATTTCTTTATTTCCTACTATAAAGAATTTTTATATCCCTAACTTAAGAAATGCTGGGTTTCCCATACAAACTTTCACCCCCTATAGGGTTATTTTTGAGACAAAAAGTAGCATAAGTCCTTCCCTAGGATACCACCCTAAAACCTTGCCAAATTTTATCAAAATCTGTTCGGTGGGTTAGGCGTTTTTACTTTCGAATTTATAATATCAGTATGGATAATTGTTATTTTCCTCGCTAGAGAGCTCCGATAAACGCGTGCGATTTCTGCTAATCATAAAGTGCTATAGGGCGAAGCGCAGCCTTCGACACGCTATTTATGTACCGCCGCCTGCTCTGTCCCTGCATGTTTAACCGACTTCTAAAAAAGGAGGAGGTTCTCAATTCGGTTGTATTTTTTTGTATGTTTTTTACCTCATGTCTCCGTCATTTATGAACCGATTCGGAAAATTCTTTTTTTATTTGAAAGGGTATACTTTCAGATTGGTCCCATTTTTATCAAAATTCAATTATGATGGTGGTATCCATGAGGAATCAAGGGAACTCCTCAAATATTATAGGTATACTATACTTAGAGCGATTTTGGTATTTTCATCAACAAATCAAGCGTTTGCATTCAGAAAGTATCATCTAGTGAAGTGGAACTGATGAAGAAGACCACAGATGGCCACGGGAACTCCTCAACGACGATAAGTACCTATTTCACGGGTGGCGATAAGATATCTCGATTAAAATAGTTAAGCGACTATGACGAAATGGTTCTGATAAAAATGGTACCATCGAACCGATCTGATGAAGAAGCCGGAAGGTAGGCATCGGAACTCAGTAATAAAACAATGTATCCTAGCCGTACTCTATCGCGACGTATTGCCTTTTTGCAAAGTTTTTATTTGCAATGGTATACTCCTGAGACTGTCTCATAAAAATATCTTCAAGTTCTGATGAGTGTGGCTTTTGAGTTAGATTTAATAATTTAATACGTATTTTTCCCATGTAGTCTACGTGGATGATGCTCTAATTTACTTTGCAGAGTGGTATTCAGATTTGTGAAAAATAAAAACTTTTTACAAAAAAAAAACAACCGACTTCCAAAAAAGTGAAAAATAACTTTAATTTCGGAAGTCGGTGGCAAAAAAAACGAAAATAAATAAAAAACCAAAGTCACCGACTTCCGAAATTAAAGTTATTTTTCACTTTGTAGTGTTTTTTTGGAAGTCGGTTGTTTTTTTTTTTGTAAAAAGTTTTTAAATCTGTAATATCTTCGAAAATATTCATTTAAATTACATGCTGTAAAGGGCCATATTGATCTATAGTAAATGCACAATGTATTTAAGGTACTTAATTGGATAAGGATTAATGCTGTATTGCTTAAAATCGCTTCGTAAATAAGCCATTATTTCTCGTAAAAAGTAAATGATAAAAAATGGTTATTGTGGGTTATCCCTAAGAGATAGACATATACCATCGCGGACTTTTTTGCAGATCTTTTTGAGGTGTACAATAATGTAGTACATTATTTTGATCTATCTCGTAGGGTTCAGCCAGCGTTTGCAATGTAAGCGCAAAAAATGTGCTTATTTATGACATCACATTAGAATCCTCTAAAATTATCAGTGTTTCTCTACTATATTATGGATGTATTATACATATAAACCTTCCTGTTGAATCACTAGGTATATCTATTAAAAGAAACTGCATCAAAATCTGTTGCGTGGTTTAAAAGATTTAAGCATACACAGGGACAGACAGACAGCGGAGCGACTTTGTTTTATAATATGTGAAACATCTAGAACGTGCACGGAAAAAGTGTGGTTGTTTGGAGGAGTACTTGACTTTTCTGATAAAATGCAGGGATGCGGACGTATTTCATATACCAAGGTCAATAATACTTGCAGATTGATGGTGTAGCCATGGGTAGTCCAGTGGCTCCAGTGGTAGCCAACAATTGGATGGAACATTTTGAAGAGTTGGCGGTCTGAACTCTGTAGTGACTTCACTCACAAACCGTGCATATGATCTATGCGACGAGGAACATTTACGTGCTGAGCTAACACATGTCAGAGGGTCCTACAGAGAAATGGATATACAGGGAAGCCCACACGACCTAAACAGAAAACTGGTCGTAAGCACGGGAAGTGCGCGGTTGAGAGGCAGCCAACATTTTTGCCGTACGTGGGGGAGTGACAGATAAGGTTGCCAACATTGTTCAGAAATACGCCGTAAAGACTATCTTCACTCCTTTCAAAAAATTGTCTCAAATGCTGCGTTCGCCGAAGGACAACTTTCCGCTGGAAAAGCCCGGTGTTTATAAAGTAGACTTCAGTTGCGGCAAGTCGTATATCGGTCAGACGAAACGTACGGTAGCTTGTCGAATATCAGAGCATATCAGGGCCCGTGAAGAACAATGACACCCAAAAATCTGCCATAGCTCAACATCTTCTGGAATCAGGACCGAACCACTGGATTGAGTTACATAACCCCCAGGTCATCTCAACGCCACTATATTCCTAGACTGGTTAGAGAAGCTGTTGAGATTACCAAATATAGGAACTTCAACCGGGATGATGGGTTTCAACTGTCGAGAGCTTGGAATCCAGTGGTTCAGCTGTGTAAAATCCAAAAAAGTGCCGAAAAAAGTTCGCGAGCGGACACAGTGAGTTTCGTATTTCGGGAACAGAATCGAGTTGCGAGTGACAGTGGTAGTGGTACTGAGTGCAAAAAACGAACAAGAAAGAGGGTAGACCGATTTGTCTGCTCATAAAACACCCACCCGCAATAACTTCAGTTTATCCGTGATCATGGTGCTTGCAACAGTGCCGAAATATCGGGAACTCAAAAACAGTAAACATGGTAAATATCCCGTTTGTGTTAATAACAGTACATGTTAGTGACCATGACAGTTTAAAAACTTGTATGGCATAGGAATAGGTAGAGGTCACGAATGTATAAAATTCTATTTTTATACAGGGTGTAAGGGACAGCCCTCCGCAAACTGATAGGGTGAATTCAGTATGTCATACTAAGATGACCGGTACATGAATTTTTTTCAGGAACGTTAAGGAAATCCAATAAACCTGATTTGTTTGTGTTTTTGTGCACAAATCGGAGCGTCTATTACTGGTTGGGAGGGGTAGGTAATAGGTATGCGGTGAGTTCGATGAACTCTGTAGCTAGACAGAAAGTGAACAGCTGATTTCACGCGTCGTTGGTTAGAGTATTTCAACATCCATTGCTGGTTTTTTTTTTGCTGCTTTTTTTTTTTGCAGTATTTTTTACATAAATGGAGTGCACACACAATGCAATTTTACATTGAAATAATGAAAATGTAACTGATTTTTTTTTTTAAAAATTAAAATTTTCCTGAGAAAATTTCCGGTGGAATATGATTCAAAATGAGGAGCTGAATGCACCCTGTTACTTTGCGGAGGGCTGTCCCTTACACCCTGTATTTGTTAACAGCATTAACAATATAGAGTGCACCATTAAGAGACCTTTAATTTGAAAAACTCTAAATGTTTATTTCCTTAAGTGTCCCATACATCAATGCCGTTTATTTACATCTAAAATTTTGTGAACGTATATTACTCGTATTCATTATTATTTAACGTAAGGGACATGCTATCTTTGAAACTGTAGGCTTTATTGATTTTTTACTATTTTAGCTGCAAAGAATGAAGAAATGTAAGAAACTTTGTCCTGGACACTTTTTACATAAAACATATAGTTAGTTAAAAAATTATAGCCAGTATTGTAAGAAAAATATCTTATTTTTGCTCTCCTGAAAACCTTAGTTTTGTCCCTTACGTTATTTCATATTTCCAGTATCGATATTTTATACTATAATTAAAGAGAGTTTCATTTTTATTGAGATTCTGTTGAAGTATTTGTAATTTATAATACTCGTCTAAGAGTGGTTGTAAGTTGATTGGATGAATGAGAATCTATTCGTCTTCTTGAATTCTTGCTTTTTCTTGTTTTATACTGACGAGTCCTCCGTCGAGGGTAGTGAGACTTCCAAAACATCTGGAATACGCATATGACTTAAGTCGAGTTCGTCTAACTATGTTTGTTGTTTTATATGTAACTACGTTACGTGGGTTGTCTTCTATTACTTCGAAAGGTCCTCTAAATGCATTTACATTTTTACTACGGTCGTGTCGTTTTATATAAAATTTTAATCCAGGTTTTAATTCAGGTAAGGCAGGTTTTCTCATTTTATTTGCATAGCACCATGAATAATCTTTAGTTAACTGTATTTGGTTTTCTATTTAAATAATCTGTCGTGATTACGTTTTGTGTATCTAGGACAATTTCTCGTAGGAAGTGTACTTCGTTAGGTGTTTTATTAGTCGTACTATGTATAGTTGAATTATATCCTAATATAATAAGTTTAGGGCAAAGGGAATTGTCTATACTTGGCCATTTTTAAACACGATGCTATACAAAAAAATAATTTACCAATAATTAAATCCTATTTTAGTAAATATCTGATGCAAATAACTTTGTATCAATCAGCACTGCAAAAAAACATTTTTTTTTAGTATCTGATTTGATGCTACACATGACGGCATTGGATTTGGTTTCAGTGTTGTCTACAAACTAAAATAGATTTCAGGACACATGAAATCACTTCTTATGTATTGTAGATTACTGTGTATTTTTTCCTATCAGAAAGATGCTATAGTTACTGTAAAAGATGGTTACAAAGTTACTTAGTTTCGCCGTATTTTAGGGAGGAGCAGCCTTAATGATAATCATCTTGAACGTGCGGTTGCTATGCAGTTTTGGAGTAAGCAACACGTGTTTTTTGCCAGCGACTTCAGAAATTAAAGTTATTTTTCACTTTGTAGTGTTTTTTTTTTGTAAAAAAATTTTTATTTTTCACTTTTTAGTAGGTCAGTTTGTAATTGATCTAAGTTACAATAGCCCAATGTCAACTGCTCATCACCTTTTTACAAAATATTGGTTTTCCCGACGCAGGGACGTTACTTGTTGAGGAGTTCTCCTAGTAAGAACCAGGAGAACTGGAGCTCATGGTGAAGTCACCATCATCATTATGCATTTTGACGAGCATAAATTGCTTGGCAACATATTAAAGTAATCGAATCGCAACCCGTGAAATACTTAAGTATAATTGAGTAGTTCCGATGGCCATCTGTGGTATTCATCATCAGTTTCACTTCACCAAATGGTGCTTTCTGAGAGCAAATGCACGAGTTACTATAAAAAATACCCAAATCGCTATAGGTGTGCCCATAAAATTTGAGGGTTTTCCTCGATTTCCATGGGATCCACTAATTAAATTCTGACTTGGTGACAGTGGGACCACCTCGAGAGTACACCCTTTCAAACAAAAAAGAATTTTGCAAATCAATATATGACGAAGTTATGCCCGAACATACATAAAAAAAAATATAAACATCCGAATTGATAACATCCTCCTTTTTTTGGAAGTCTGTTAAAAAGGTCGTGAGGCAAGATATCAGGCGACGTTGGCCAACTTCGCTCGACATATCCTTGAGACACGTGTACGTACTGCGACGGCTTTAGCACTGACAATTGTCAATGGGTTTAATGACTGCACTTTCAGTCACAATCACTGGTATCTACTCGCTCGGACTTAGCTACAGTAAAATTACACTTCTTACTTAACTGTCATTTCGTTAAAAATTGTTCTCATTAATTGATAGCGAAAAATGACAGTAGGAGTGTCATTTTACTGCACCTGTACCGACCATAAAAATATTTGCAATGTTACAAATACCTACCTAACATTTTATTATAAGTAAGGGAAACGAATATGTAGTTCAGGCTGGGGAAGCCGCGCATCCCATTGTGTTGTGGTCGGCTAACTATGGATTAAGAAAAATTTAACATATTATTTTTTTTACCCGACTGCGGCGAAGCCCAAAAGGAGGGTTATGTATTTGACCTGTATGTAAGTATGTATGTCCGTTTCTTTGTTCCCTCGTAACTCCTAAACGAATGAACGGATTTGGATAAATTATATGTCTTTAGATTTGTCTTGGTGGCGCGAGTGTCACTGGCTACATTAACATCAAAAATAAAGTAAAATGGCGGATTTGGGGCGACATATTGTGGAGTTCGAAATTTTTTTGTCTTCTAATACCATCGAGTGGGATATCAAAATGAAGGGTTTTAAAAGGTGATTACAAAAATATATACAACTTACATGTTTAAAAATAATTCGAAGTGACAAATCGAATTTCGATAAAAAAAATTGCTTTGAGCAGAGTTAGGATCTCGATGGCTTGGCTATTTGTGCACTTATCCAAAAAAGCTTTTAAATAACCCTCACGGCCAAAACTCCTTGCAAGAACTAAATCGTCTGCGAAATGTTTCACATTTGTAAACTAAAAAGCTGGAAATAAAAAAAGTAATTACGGACCCATTCCATTGTTATATTTTCAAACTCAAACGGGTCCCGCCTGCTTCCAACTTTTATTAAATTTAAAATGGGCTTGTTTTTAGCTTTTCAGTTTTAGTTTTTTACTGCAGTCGGGTTTTTTAGTTTTTTTAATTACTTTTTTTTGGTGGTTGAATTACCGTACCACATACTACAGTACATTTATAGTATCAATTACCGTACCACATACTACAGTACATTTATAGTGTCAATTACCGTACCACATACTACAGTACATTTATAGTGTCAATTACCGTACCACATACTACAGTACATTTATAGTGTCAATTACCGTACCACATACTACAGTACATTTATAGTGTCAATTACCGTACCACATACTACAGTACATTTATAGTGTCAATTACCGTACCACATACTACAATACATTTATAGTGTCAATTACCGTACCACATACTACAGTACATTTATAGTGTCAATTACCGTACCACATACTACAGTACATTTATAGTGTCAATTACCGTACCACATACTACAGTACATTTATAGTGTCAATTACCGTACCACATACTACAGTACATTTATAGTGTCAATTACCGTACCACATACTACAGTACATTTATAGTGTCAATTACAGTACCTTAAGACTTTTCACAGACCCATTTTAATCTTAGAACTTCGTCGAATAACTGAGCAGCCGGCGTGGGCGTGCGATCATCGCGTCGTCGGTATCACCGTGCGATGCTCTCACAGAAATGTGAATTTGGGTTAACTTCTCCCCTTAGCATCATTTTCCAACGATCTCTCGATGAGGGTACGTTTCCGCGACAATGGCGCGAAGCTCAAATAGTCCCGATCCATAAAAACGGTTCCAAGCTAGATATATCTAATTACCGAGGCGTATCACGACTGAACAACTTTGGGAAGATGCTTGAGAAAATTGTATACGGTCACATTTATGCTGCGTCTAAGCGTTGTATACCGGCGTCCCAACACGGCTTTGTTAAATCACGTTCAGTCAATACCAACCTTCTCGAGTTTACCAGCTATATTGTTAATGGTATGAATGACGGTGCCCAAGTGGACGTAATACACAGACTTCGAAAAAGCGTTTGACCGGGTAGATTTTGGCATTTTGATCGAAAAACTAAAAGCCGTAGGTATTAAGGGGAACTTGTTGAGGTGGATAGACTCTTACCTGAGAAACCGACGGCAGGCTGTTGTTATCGGTAGTTACCGATCTAATTACGTAAACGTTACTTCTGGGGTACCCCAAGGCTCATTGGTATCCCCCCTACTTTATAATATTTATTTATTTGACATAACACAGTGTTTCCTTCACTATCGACAAAAAATAATTATGAAAATAAACAACCCCAGTGACTGTCAATTGATCCAAACTGACTTAGATAGACTTAGTGATTATTATAATTTAAACAACATAAATATAAATACAATGAAATGCCAAGTTATTACTTTTTCAAAAAAACGCAACAATATTAGTTACAATTACCGTATATCTAATGATATTATACCACGAGCATCACAGGTTAGGGATTTGGGTGTGATACTGGATGAAAAATTCACGTTCGAGGCACACATAGATCGAATCACCAGTAAAGCCTACAAGTCCCTCGGATTCGTAATTCGTAACAGCCAAGCGTTCAGTAGCCCTCTATGCTTAAAAACTTTATATTACTGTTACGTAAGGAGCATACTGCAATCTGCTAGTACTATATGGCGACCTTTTTATAAGAAATGTATTGATAAAATTGAGGCAACAACACAAATAGGCACCTAAATTACAAAACTAAAGTCGATATACCACATTACCAAGAGTCCTGTCGATACCATAAATTTAATACTCTGGAAGAGCGGCGGCAATTAAATGATATGATGTTACTGTATGATATACTAAATAATAAATTTGACTGTCCACAGCTGCTCAGCAAAATTCATTTTAATGTTCCACTCAGGCGTACCAGACATATTATACCACTTTGCTATCAGTACCAACGGCCTCCACTAATTATTAGATGTCACCTTTCTCGCGTCTTCCTGCATTATATAATGATAAATTCCCATCTCTGGACCCCTTTAGTACCACACGAAACGCACTTAAAAAGGAGATTATCCAAATCCTCCATCAAACGCCGATTACTCAGTTTACCAAGTAGTGCCAGTTTAGTCATGCGTACATACACACACATCATTACACACATTTACAGCACAAACACCGCACAGATACACGCGCATACATACATAATACATATATATTAGTAATTATGTCTCTCTCTGTATTTTTTACTATAATTATCTGCGTACTTCGTAATTGGCGTAATGTTTGGTATAATAATTTGTGTTTGCTTACTGTCAGCTGTGAAGTTACCTTATATAATTAATAAATAAATAAATAAATCACACATCGCATGCTTACTGGAATAATGACTTAACTCAAAAAGACGATTATTGGGAAATCGCAAAAGAAGATCTTGTTAAGAGGCTTATCGTATGTCTTGATGTATAAAAATAAAACTGATTTATTAATCATGAATGCTAGTATTTTGAACGTCTATGTTTAACTATTGATGAGATCTGAATTTTAAAAAAACCGGTAGTAAGTTCTAACTATTTTTTCTGACCTATATACTAATGGGTCAATGTTCCATTAAGCATGCGACAAGTTAGCAGCAACTGTAACCCTTGGCGTAGCTTTAAGCTCCATTTACACGGCGCCATTTTATTGCCTGTGGCATACCATAAAATTGAAAGGCAAATATCTGGCACCGTCTAAACTACACGTACAATATTGTTGGACGATACGGGCAACTTTGAAAACTGGTATAAGCATGTACAAGAAAATCACACAGTATATACAATAATTGCTCGTACAATAAAATCGCATTCAATTCTGGCATGATCTGACATTTGTGCTGTCATTGAACTAGGAGTGCGGTAAGTGAGGGTGTGGTAATCGTTGTTGCTATTTTGAGGCAAGAAATCAAATCAAGAACAACTTGAAAAATATCTTGAGAAGCTTTCAATAAAATTTAATGAAATATCATGTCTAGGCAAAACTTGCATGCAATAATCGCCTGTCAATTTTATTGCCTGATGTAAGTCGCATGCGATTTTATTGAATGGCAAAACTTGCATTCAATTATTGTACATGCCATTTTATGGAATCGCACGCGTGTAAACACTTCATGCAGTTCTTGAATGTCAAAAAACTTGAACGTGCTTTATGGCATGCAATTATTGCTCTTGAACGTTCCAGAAACTTGCCCCGTGTAAACGGCGCTTTAGATTTGATCATCTCTGCATGGATTACGTACAATTCTCGTGTTCAATGCTTCACCATAAATGCCTACAGTAAAACTAGGAAAGTAGGTAATCAATTCATAACACTACTTTATCTATAATATTCACGACCACACATCAAGACTTAGAAGTTTCCATAATACTACTTTTACTTAGTTTGGAAGTCAAGAGTTTATAACCATGTACATACGAGTACATGTTATTTTAATGTGCAATAATTTTTTTTTATAGAATTGACATTAAAATATGACAATTACGACATTAATTCTGATTTGAAGGATGACTTCAATTAGATTTGAATTTTGCCATGAAAACTTAATTTTGCAAAAAAAAATTATAAATAATGGATTCATAAATCATACTCTCATTAACGATAGGTAAGCTTCATAAATCAGTTAGGTATATAAAACCTACGTACTGACTCCGACTTCACGGGCACTGGCTCCGAAGCTATGTTGCTCTTGTGTCTCTATAGGATTTTTCTCACAAATGTCTTTGATTTTATAAAACAGAAGTGAGCTATCACGGCAGTAATTAATTAAATAAATAAATAAATAATAAATAAATATCCTTGGACATTTCACACAACGCCATCTAGTCCCAAGCTAAGCAACCTAATGCCATAGACTTATAAAAAAAGATGGACTCCGCGCCACGAATATCGAAAGTGAAGCACCCTACCGATCTATGTGTGCGTGATTTGAGTACCTGCAAAGACGCCGTCGCTCGTATCACGTAATGGCGGCCGGTCGGCATACTATGATATAAATGTGTGCGCGAGGCGTGTTTGTACAAACGGACCCGGCATACTTACTGTGCTTCACTTTCGATATGCGCAGCGCGGAGTCCATCTTTTTTTATAAGTCTATGCCTAATGCTTGTGTTATGGTAACGAGATGGCTGATAAACTACTTATACATATACATAATTAACGTCTTGTCCTCCTCTAAAAAAACAAGGTACCAATTCCCTTATTAGTTTGAACGATTAAACTGCTACCACCAAAATCCTGCTACTTAGCGTAAGTATATTATACAATACAATAGTAGTTTATTTCTCTCAAAAAGCTACAATTTTGGTTCATAGTACAGATGTTCTATGTCACGAAGTCCGTTTGGCTATGAATGTTGTCAAGCGTGCACATGCACATTGTTTTTGTGTGCGTAACCTCGAGAGCGCTCAGTGTCGATCGGGACACGGTCCGGATCAGCAATGCTATTCTGTAAACATCTCACCGTGATAACTTAAGTGAAGTGAGCGTGAAGTGAGCTGTCATTCCACCCGATGCTAGGGATTGACACTATTGACAGCTCACTATAAGATCACTTCACCTAAGTTTTCACGGTGAGATATTTACAGAATAGCACTACAGTAGTGTTTTTAGTTCGCGCCAAATTGTTTCACGGAGTAAGGTCAGCATGGCAACAAAACGAAGAAGAGTTGTCCATAGTGAGGTAATGTTTATTTATACGTTTTCAATTAAAATTTTATATAAAGATACATAATATAGCCATAGAAGTATTTATAAAATGAATGTTTTTTTGTGTTATAAAATGTTTATATTTCTTAATTATTTTGATTACATTTTGTTTTAGGCTCGAAACATGATAGCTAGTGTTTATCATTTTCTGTGAGAAGAATATGAATCTACAAAATCATTCATGGAACCCAACCCAACTGTGATTTGTCTCATTTACGAGACACGGCGTACAGCTGAAGCTACGGGTGTTAGTCTAAAAACAGTTCAAAGAATATTAAAAGAAGAGAAGGAATTGCCATCCACTTCATCAAAATTCACTTCACCTATGAAGAAAAGGAGAAAGCGAGATAATAAAGTGGATATAGAAAATACTGAATAGTCCTACTTGTTTCGTTTCCATTCTGTAATACCAATGCTTAATTAAATGCCTACATCTTCTTAATATTTTTGTATTTATTGCAACCTAATCTAATTTATTTACAAAAAGTATATACTTTTAAAACCAAAATTTTATTTCGATTATTAAATCTCGACTTGAATATATATCAGATTTCTTTGCTAACGTTACCCACTTTTACACACACAAGCGCGCTTGTCGGGATACGTCACTACTACAATCAAAGCCGAACGGACTTCGTGAAATAGAATATCTGTATCTAATACACCAGGTCAGGACCTATGACAGATCTCCAGGCACACACCCTTAAAATTACAATATTAAATTGCACTTACGTATTATAAAAGCTCCAAGTACTCAGAGGAAGAGTATTAATATTCACAACAAAAAGAAGATGGGGTTTCCCAAACTATGGGTCGCGACGCACTGGTCCGTCGCATGCAAATATTGGGTGGGCCTTGAAAAATATATTTTCAGCTCATCATTTCAGCCGAAAGACGTCCCCTGCTGGACATAGGCGTCCTAAAAGCACCGCTATACAGGGTGTAAGGGACAGCCCTCCGCAAACTGATAGGGTGAATTCACTATGTCATACTAAGATGACCGGTACATGAAATTTTTTCAGGAACGTTATGGGAATCCAATAAACTTGATTTGTTTGTGTTTTTGTGCACAAATCGGAGCGTCTATTACTGGTTGGGAGGGGTAGGTAATAGGTATGCGGTGAGTTCGATGAACTCTGTAGCTAGACAGAAAGTGAACAGCTGATTTCACGCATCGTTGGTTAGAGTATTTCAACATAAATTGCTGGTTTTTTTTTTGCGGTTTTTTTTGCAGTTTTTTTTACTTAAATGGAGTGCTGCGAACACACAATGCAATTTTACATTGAAATAATGAAAATGTAACTGAAAAAAATTTTGAAAAAATGAAAATTTTCCGGAGAAAATTTCCGGTGGAATATGATTCAAAATGAGGAGCTGAATGCACCCTGTTAGTTTGCGGAGAGCTGTCCCTTACACCCTGTATTAAAACTAAATAGGTACACACGGCTACACATCACGCTATACATTTCCAAATTACACTGACCTCTCATTGTAAGGAAATCCTATACAATGCGAGATCAGCTTATACTGGAAACGTATAGCTTGATCTGTAGCCGTGCGTACCTACCTACCGAAATAAATTGGACGTATTATAATCATTGCAAAGTTTAAGTTGATGCTAAAAAGCTATAATGCCAAAAAATAGGAAACAAAATATATGTACCTATCCTTCTCATTGAATAAAAAAATCACTTTTATTTTCTCCGTGACAGCCAAGAGGTGAGTAACAAATTTGGAAGTTTTTGTTAGGGTGGGTCGCGGTCCAGTCAACTTTGGGAACCACTCTCCAAAGACTCACATGACATAGGAGCTATGACTGTCATGGGTATCTTTTGAGAGTCTTGTGTCTGTGAGTGCAATAAGTCCTCACGCTTAGCGCCCACGCAGGGCGAGCTCCCACTTGTGTCCGTGAGTGCAATAAGTCCTCACGCCTAGCGCCCACGCAGGGTGAGCTCCTACTTGTGTCCGTGAGTGCTATAAGTCCTCACGCCTAGCGCCCACGCAGGGTGAGCTCCTACTTGTGTCCGTGAGTGCTATAAGTCCTCACGCCTAGCGCCCACGCAGGGTGAGCTCCTACTTGTGTCCGTGAGTGCTATAAGTCCTCACGCCTAGCGCCCACGCAGGGTGAGCTCCTACTTGTGTCCGTGAGTGCTATAAGTCCTCACGCCTAGCGCCCACGCAGGGTGAGCTCCTACTTGTGTCCGTGAGTGCTATAAGTCCTCACGCCTAGCGCCCACGCAGGGTGAGCTCCTACTTGTGTCCGTGAGTGCTATAAGTCCTCACGCCTAGCGCCCACGCAACAGCATTTCATTTTTAACCAACTTCAAAAAATTAGGAGGTTATATTTGTTTGTATGTGGTTTTTTTAATATTTGTTCATCAATATTTTGGTCGATTGTGAACCGATTTTTTAAATTCGTTTTCATTTGGTACATAAAGCTTGCACGGTGTTCCCATATAAATTATATTAACTTGTCTTGGGTGGTTTTTTTTAACATACATATAACTACGACTCGCTCGATAAATTCGTCCCCATCTAAAACGTTTTCCATAGTAGTGTGCTCAAGTATGTTGGCAAAAAACTCATTGAATGCCCACCAACGTCAGCTGCTTTAGTAATTAATTCGATGACGACCATAATCTCAAGTTGTTTTTCTTGTTTAACTGAACCTGTTACATTGTTTATAATTTTCCAAGTGGGTTTTTACTTTATTATTTGATTTATTAATTGTATCGCTTATAAATTTAGATTTAGCAAAAACACAAATATTTTTGAATAATTTTTGGCATAGGAGATAGGCAAATCAAACCTGTATTTCTTCAAACCATATTACTCGTATAGTTTCGCTCTACTTTTATAAATACCTGGAGTAGCCCAAAGCCAATGGAGATGCCATTAATAAATGCCGGTTTTGGTGTTGAAAGTTTGTCGATTCTCTTGCGCCACCCCATCTTCCTGGCTCGGCGTGCTGTGCTGACACTGCTGCTGCGGCTGCGGCCGTTATACCAAGACCAACAAATGAGTTATGAACCTTATGAAGCCGATGAAATGGAGCACGTAATTTGTCCTTATTTCTGGTGTTAATATTGTGAATATCACTGTTTTTACTGTACAAATGTATATTTTGCCTAATGTATAAGATATTGGCGAAGATGAACTGTGATGCCACCGTGAGAATACCAATATCCTTAAAAAATTCTCTCAGAGAAACTCTAGCACCTAGCTGGTAAATTGCTCGAACAGCTCGTTTTTGAAGAACAAAAATATTTTGAATATCAGCCGCTTTGCCCCATAGCAGAATACCGTAGGACATAACGCTATGGAAATAACTAAAATAGACTAACCGAGCTGTATCAACGTCAGTGTATTGTCTTACTTTCCTGACGGCGTAGGCGGCTGAACTGAGCCTTCCCGCTAGGCTTGATATATGTGGGCCCCACTGAAGTTTAGCATCTACCGTTATACCCAGAAAAACTGCTGATTCTACAGTCTTAAGCACCTCTTCATCTAAGACGATGTTGGGTCCCAGATTTCTAACATTCGGTAAGGCAAACTTTATACATTTAGTTTTCTTGGCATTGAGAACTAAGTTATTTGTCGTAAACCAATCCGTAACCATTGAGAGTGCACTGTTTACGTCATCAAAATCATGTCTGTTTCTGTCTACAAAAATCATGTCTGTTTCTGTCCTCAAGCGGCGGAAGTAACCCGCGGGCGGGTTAACCTTAATGGTAATTATATTTTTGAGCCATTTGGGGTTGAAACCCTTGTGCCGTGGGGTCCGAGTGCTCATAGTTTGTTTAAGGAAATCTCCAAACGGCTTGTTGACACTTCCCGTGAAGGAAGGCCAAGGGCTGGCTTTTACCTTGGCCAGAGGATTAGCATTGCCATACAACGTGGCAATGCCGCCAGTCTCTTGTGTACTTTACTATGCGTGCCAAATAAGAATAGGATCGCGTTTGCTGCCAACTTCACACGATAGCTGTCAAATTAATACGCATTGGTAATGAAGTTCGCGAGTATTGCCATAGTATTGCGGAACAAAATGTCGTCTTGACAGTACTATTCTTATTTGGCACGCATAGTACCAGTCGACAGCAATTTTCCATATTTTTGTTTTTTAACTCTTTAAACGTCGATTGCACACCCAGGTGTTGAGATAACAATAGAAAATCTATTGTGTCTGCTAATTGGCGTGAGACGGGTTAATACTTTTTTAATCTTGAAAGTAGATTGGTTTTGATTGTAGGTACTATTTTTGCACAACATAAATTTTATGAGATTATTTTTAAACTTGTATTGTAGCAACGGATAGCCGTATAAGGCCTGCATTCTATTTTATTCAGCTTTTTATGTAATGGCACAGGGAAGCTAGCTAATAAATTTAGCACTAATTTATTTTTGGCCTCACCATCACTAAATATATAGTCAAGACGTTGACGAAAATGCCGTAATCTTAGTAGGTTCAAAAAACATGTTAGTTAAATTCTAAGACCTGAACAGATTGTCTAATACATAATAGAGTAACATCTAAAATATTTATATTAAAATTTCCACATAAAATTAGGTACCTATACATTTATTACTAGATTTAATTTTTTTTAACCTATTGAGTGAATATCTACTCCATTACCGGTTCAAAAGGATTAGAATCCCCAGAGGGGGGTCGATAAACGCAAATTATTACGTAACGCTCGAGTTTCAACACAAGACAACTCAACAGTGCGCTCCAACTTTGTTTATACTTCAATGTATTTGAACTAAAGACCCACCGCAAATAACACTTTTTCTCACAAATGCACTTTGTACAGTAAAATAATCATCATTTATAAACACTAGTTCATGTTCTTTCAACCAGTGTTCAGGCAAACATAACACCTGAACATCATAGTTCTCCATAAATCAACTTAATTCTAGCTCTTTGCAGGACAGACATTTTTTGATGTGCAGTCAACGGGCAGAAGCCCACTTACACCGCAATACAGCTCGGTTAGTCTATTTTAGTTATTTCCATAGCGTTATGTCCTACGGTATTCTGCTATGGGGCAAAGCGGCTGATATTCAAAATATTTTTGTTCTTCAAAAACGAGCTGTTCGAGCAATTTACCAGCTAGGTACTAGAGTTTCTCTGAGAGAATTTTTTAAGGATATTGGTATTCTCACGGTGGCATCACAGTTCATCTTCGCCAACATCTTATACATTAGGCAAAATATACATTTGTACAGTAAAAACAGTGATATTCACAATATTAACACCAGAAATAAGGACAAATTACGTGCTCCATTTCATCGGCTTCATAAGCTTCATAACTCATTTGTTGGTCTTGGTATAACTTTTTATAACAAGCTACCTTCTTCTTTGCTAGATTTGCCTTTTAATGCGTTTAAAATTAAAGTAAAATCCAATCTTTGTTCAAAGGCATACTATTCTATCAACGATTACTTAAACGATAAGAATAGTTGGTCGCTGTGATTAACTCAAGACAATGTTTATGTTATGTTCTTTCTCCAGAATCAGCTCACATAATGACAGGTTACATGAGTTAAGTACTAAAATTGTTTATTTTATTTGTCAAAAATATAATGTAATGTATTGTGTTGCGTAAATTATTTTGCATAGGTACTATTATATAGAATCTAGTTCTTCTAACTGAACAGACAGCTGTGCTGCTGGGGTGTTTGTTCCGCTACTTCTTCTTCCCAGCTAAAGCACTAGGAAGTGGTGAAGGGCGGGCGTTTTGTGGGGACTGTCTTACTGTAATTTCGACGTTCAAAAAGTGCTGATTCTCAGCCTAATTTGAATAAATGACTTTTGATTTTGATTTTGATTTTGAATGACCATTATCGCCTGCGCTATACGGGCTGCGGCGCCTATACCTATACGGGCTTTTTAGGGTTCCGTACCAAAATGGTAAAAAAGGAACTCTTATGGTGTGACTCAGTCTGTCTGTCTGTCTTCACAGCTGGATATCTCAAGAACTACTAGTACTATCAACTTGAAATTTGGAACAGTTTTAGATGACGTTTACCCAACTATTTTGCAAATAAGAAAGAAATAAAAATGTATGTATTTTTTTTGCAACATGGGGTGAAAGGGGGTCTTAAAAATACAAAATGGAGCTACTAGGTCATGTGTATCATATGAAAGAACGCTGTTTGCACATTCTCAAACATATTTTTATTTTTTTTAGGCCGCACAGTGTTCGACTTTTGATGAAAAATGTAAAAAAAAATACCGTTCCCCCCCTTATCTCCGAAGTTTGCAAAGAGAAAAATCTGAAATTATTACTAATAATGTGATAGAAGTTTATGTAAAGATTACAGGAAAAATAAAACGATGTCTCTAAATAGCACACTTTTTCAGAAATCGGAACGGAACCCTCGATGCGCGAGTCTGACTCGCTCTTGACCGTTTTTTTTTTTTTTTGAGGATGGGAATTCATAAAATAACTTCTGCCGCTCTGGGTGGAGCGGAAGGGCGTGTCAGACTTTTACTGACTAAAACCCACCCGTGTTCTTTCAGTTGCCTATGCCAGGGCCGCGGTATATTTTTTAAACTACACGGGCTGCGGCGCCGAAGAAGGTTATAAGTAAACTAATACTGCTATGCCATGGTTTTGTGAGATTGCTAGTCGACTTCTGGCTGTTACTGTACATACAACATTCAATATGCAGCTTACCCGTTGTCATAATCTAATAGTTTAAACTACAAGGAGTCTCAATGTTAGTGTTACTACTAATAGTAATCCATTATACACTACAGTACTGAACTGTGTATAATTGTATGCTAAAAGATTAGCATTATGTCTCCTACAACTAGGTGGCAAATACATTGTATAATTTATCTACACCCATGCTATAAATTCTCTATAAAAATTTCTGAAACAGCTTATTGCCAACATTAAAACAGCCAGTGTCATAGTAACCATGGTAACCATAATAGCATCCAAACGAGTGCTTTAATGTTGTACTGAATTTCATAATGCAACTCGTTTTCAAAAATAGAACATTGTAATGCACGCGCGTTTCACTACAACAGCGCCGTAATTTAAAAAAGAACTTATTCGAATTCACGTCGTATACTATGACGCCGGCCGCCATGTTCGATACGAGTATTAGTATTGCAAAAAACTGTTTCAGAACCTTTTATAGGGGATTGATAACATGGATGTAGATAAAGTCTTGTATGCAACTGTACATAATTAGGTATTAAAACACTCAACCCACATTCCTGTTTTAATACCCCTTATTATGCGTCAGTTGCATAAATAACTATTGTCAGTTTGTAATCAGTCAATCAATCTGCCTTTTCCCAACTACTCGTATACTGCCGTCATAAGAAAGAAAGCCGTAACTACGTCAACGAGTTACAGCTCTGTGTGTAAGACCATAAGGTAGCATTTTCTTTGCTGATTCCGAATATGTTAATAACTTATTTTTGACAAAATTCTCAGTTACGGCCTTTTTTCTTATAACGGCAGTATATTGGGGTCGCCTTCCAGTCTAACCGGATGCAGCTGAATACCAGTATTTTACGGTTTATTCCGAACCAGGGAGCCTACTCCCTAAGTCCGTCCGTCTTTCCGTCCGTCTGACATTACGATCCATCAAAACAAGTGTAAAAGTTAAATTTTTCGGACGGGAAAATACACATCGGGAGTAGGGACAACTGGCAAATCATGTTGTCATTCATACTTCGTTCGGGCCCCGAACCAATCATCCATCCGTAGGTGATACGGAGTAGGAAAGGCCCGTAACGAAGGCCGAAACTACGGGCTTCGTGCTTAGGGAGTAGGCCCCCTGACTCGAAATCCTAACCTGATCGCGGGTTAGGTTAGGAACTTGAAAAACATTATAATATTTGTTCCGAACGTAACCCTCTTCTGCCTGCAGGGTTTAAAGGAACCCCAAACCGGACCTCGGGGTGCCCCTGACGTCGTGCGTCGGGGAGTGATATGTAGGTTCGAATAACGTTGTTGCGAAGGTCGCCATTTCGAAAAAAATTGCGAGTGGTACGCCAGTTCGAAAACTCATTAAATCGAAAACCGCTGTATCGAATGACGTTATCGCGAAGGTCGCCATTTCGACAAATTTTGGGAGCAGTACGCCAGTTCGGAAGTCATGGTATCGAAATCCGAACCTACATATCACTCCCCGTACGTCGGGTCAGGGTGCCTACTCCCTAAGCACGAAGCCCGTAGTTTCGGCCTTCGTTACGGGCGTTTCTTACTCCGTATCACCTACGGATGGATGATTGGTTCGGGGCCCGAACGATGTATGAATGACAACATGATTTGCCAGTTGTCCCTACTCGCGATGTGTTGTTGCCCGTCCGAAAAATTTAACTTTTACACTTGTTTTAATGGATCGTAATGTCAGACGGACGGATAAACGGACGGACGGAAAGACGGACGGACTTACGGACTTAGGGAGTAGGCCTCCGGGTTCGGAACGGGTTAGGATTTCGGGTCAGGTTCAGGGGGCCTTCTCCCTAAGTCCGTCCGTCTTTCCGTCCGTCCGTTTATCCGTCCGTCTGACATTACGATCCATCAAAACAAGTGTAAAAGTTAATTTTTTCGGACTGGCAAAAACACATCGGGAGTAGGGACAACTGGCAAATCATGTTGTCATTCATACTTCGTTCAGGCCCCGAACCAATCATCCATCCGTAGATGATGCGGAGTAAGAAACGCCCGTAACGAAGTCCGAAACTACGGGCTTCGTGCTTAGGGAGTAGGCCCCCAGGTTCGGAATAAACCGTAAAAATCGGTAGAACGGAATGTAAAAAGGTTTGTTTAAATGTTTAATCTTATTATAAATGGATGGTAGATATCATAAAAAAAAACCGGGCAAGTGCATGTTGGACTACGCACAATGAAGGGTTCCGTAGTTGGGATTAAATTCATTATCCCAAGAACAAACTTACTATTATAGTTGAAAAACATGTTCTCCTATATATTCCAACAGTAAATGTAAGTTTGTACTCACAATATTGAGAGATTTACCATGTTATTTTATGAACACAAACTTCTTATAGGTTTTTCTGTAATCTACAGGTATAGAACTATTTTCTGTATTTTTTTTTTCAAAATTTTAGGCTCATTCAGCTCGGAGATAAGGTGGTCAATTTTCGTCTATTTTTTTAAATAACTTCAAAAGGATTTATTTTAAAATTATAAAAAAAATATATGTGAGACCCTCATAGTAAGATCTTTTATTTGATATGTCACACGGTACAATGTGAAAAACTTTTTTAAATTTTCTTATTTGTCGCCTAAAAGTGACCCCCATATTCAAAATTCATTTATTTAATTTAGCTGTACATGTTTGTGTCACAGAAATCCATATGTATACCGAATTTCAACTTAATCCGTCCATTACATTCGGAGCAAATTGGCTGTGACAGACGGACAGACGGACAGACAGACAGACAGACAGACACACGAGTGATCCTATAAGGATTCCGTTTTTTCCTTTTGAGGTACGGAATCCTAAAAATGATACATAGTAGTGCTGTTTCTGTCTAAAAATAAAACATGAATTAAAAATAATTTTAAAGACGTTACTAAGTATGTAAGGTCCCATTAAAATAGATGGACTAATTTTCACAGGGTGACCCATGAATATGAACAACTTTCACTATGGGACTAACTCTGAAATCGCGAAAAAAAACCTGCTGTTCAGTACCTACATTTATCTACACCAAACCAAACTCGTCAAAATGTATGGAACAGCTGATTTTTTTCGCGATTTCAGAGTTAGTCCCATAGTAAAAGTTGTTCATATTCATGGGTAGAACACCCTGTGAAAATTTGTCCTCCTATTTTAATGGACCTTGTACAGATGATTTGTGAAAAAAAAAATTAAATCGATGGAAGACTTAAGAAGCTTTTGGTCACGCAAAACGATCATTATACTGAATGTGCGCGTACAGTTACTTTAAAGGCGTTCCTGTGTTGTGACGTCAAAAAAACCGGACAAGTGCGTGTCGGACTACGCACAATGAAGGGTTCCGTAGTTAGGATTAAATTAATTATCTCAAGAACAAACTTAACATTACTAAAGAAAAACATGTTCTCCCATATACTCCAACAGTAAATGTAAGATTGTACTCACACTATTGAGAGATTTACCATGTTATTTTAAGACCACAAACTTCTTATAGGTTTTCTTGTATTCTACGGGTATAGAAGTTTTTTCTGTATTTTTTTCAAAATTTTAGGCTTTGTAGTTTCGGAGGAGGGGAACGGAAAATTTTCGTCTATTTTCTTAAATAATTTAAAAACTATTTATTTTAAAATTATAAAAAAAATATACACACATCAACACGGTCTAGGGATATTTTTAAAAAAGCGAATTACTATTAATGTGTTAATTATTTATATGACATGTATATATTTAAAAGATACGTTATTTAATATTCTACCATTTTTTAATAATGGATAAGGTACTTAGATTAAAATTTAAGGATTTTATGGAAAAAAAATGAAGCATAGACGGAAACCGTATATGAATTAACTTTTAATTTGTGAGTAAAATCTGAAAAAAATAGAAAAGTCATTTAATTTGTGTTTATAAACTTGAAGTTAGTAGTCTGAGAAAGCGCCCATGATGTTCATAACACATCGGCAACGATTCGGCATGCTCAGAACAAGGTTGTCAATGTCTTGCTGCGGAATATTGTCCCATGTCCTTCTGAGGTGCGCAAAAAGTTGATCTTCTGTAGCCAGATTTTCAGGAACTTCCTTCAGAGCTCTTCTTTGCAGCATATCCCACGCATGCTCAATGGGATTTAGATCTGGCGATTGAGCAGGCCAGTCTAAGGCCCTAACATTGTGTGTATGTAACCAAGCTGCTACCGTTCTCGCCGTGCGTGCCCGGGCATTGTCGTGCATGAGCAGGAAATCTTGCCCCATTTGTGTTCTGTGGGGCAAGATTACGGGCCCCAGCACCTGTTGGACATATCGTTCTGCCGTCATATTTCCCCGCACCCAAACGAGATCCGTCCGTCCTCCAAGACGAATTCCTGCCCAAACCATAATTGTTCCTCCTTGGTATGGGTAAACTTCCTGAGGGTTCTGAAGACGGCTCCATCGTCCAGGAACTCGCCAAACACGCTTCCTTCGTGAATCTGGATGGAAGCCGAACCTGGATTCATCCGTGAACAGCACATTGGACCATTGCTCACGGCCCCAGTCCACGTGGTTCCGAACCCATTCTAATCGTCGTCCACGATTGCCTCTCCGTAAAGGTGAGACCCGGAGTGGTCTACGAGAGCGTAGATTGCTTTCATGCAGTCGCCTTCTTACAGTTTGGTCACTCACAAGCACTTGGTGTTCCACTCGCAGCCCTTGGACCAATTGAGTCGCCGTTGCATTTGGTTGAGCTCACGCAGTAATTTGCAAAAATCGGTCTTGTCTGGGGGTAGTGATGCGACTTGGCCCCCGGTGCCTCTCCGCTACTTCACCTGTGGCACGATAGCGTGTCCACAATCTTGAAATTACATTTTGGTGGGTCCCTATGGCCTCAGCAACATTACGTTGAACAGACCCAGCTTCCAGCATTCCCACAGCTCGTAACATCTCCACCCTCGTCAAATGTTGGCGTTGCATGGCTACAATACCTTAATTTTAACTTTATCTTTCGTTTAAAAATGAAAAAAAACTGTAACTAAACGTAATTCGTATTGTTTTCTAAATTTCGCACAAATGAAAATTCCCTCTCCTACACATCAAGACATTTTTATGCCACCGAAACAAAAGAATTTTCAAAAAATTGAATTGGAATTAGTCTGAGATAAATTACAAACAAATCGGTGTAGTTATACAAGATTCTAATGCAGCCAGTACTTGTCGAGTTATTTAATTGAGTATGAAATATCCCTAGACCGTGTTGATGTGTGTATTTGAGACCCTCATAGTAAGCTTTTTCATTTGATATGTCACACGGTACATTTTGCAAAACTTTTTTTTTTAAATTTTCTTATTTGCCCCCTAAAAGTGACCCCCATATTCAAAATTCATTTATTTACTTTAGCAGTACATGTTTGGGTCACAAAAATCCATATGTATACCAAATTTCAACTTAATCGGTCCATTAGATTCGGAGCAAATTGGCTGTGACAGACGGACAGACGGACAGACAGACACACAGACACACGAGTGATCCTATAAGGGTTCCGTTTTTTCCTTTTGAGGTACGGAACCCTAAAAATGATACATAGTAGTGCTGTTTCTGTCTATCATAGAATTAACATATTTAGACCAAATATATTCGTGTTTGTATAAAAGACCAGAGCGTTTATCCATAATTCCACTTCAGTGTTGCTTGTGTCAACACGGACCAAAAGTTATTTTAATATAGTTCTTAAAATAAAAAAGTCTTTTCTATTAATTTACCGGTACCCTATTCTTCTTATCTAAAATCAAGTATAGGTCCCTAGTTATTGTTCAAAACAATGTTTTTAACAATTATAATTTCGATATTATGTGTGTATGTGGCGTATGTGATGGTGTGTCGTCACTTCCTGCCCCCAGTGAATGAGCTTGTGCCCACACACCCAGGGCAGTTGCCCATCATTGGGCATCTACACATGCTGACAAAAGTTGGTGGTAAGTTTTTATTGGTTGACGACACGGTTGGCGCAGTGGTTGAGCGATTGACTGCTGCGCAGCATGTCGCGGGTTCGATTCCCGCACGGAACAAATATTTGTACGACCTACAAGTATTTGTTCCGAGTCTGGGTGTTTTTCTATCTATAATATGTATGTATTTACAAAAAAAAATGTATATAAGTAATTTATCAGCCATCTCGTTACCATAACACAAGCATTAGGTTGCTTAGCTTGGGACTAGATGGCGTTGTGTGAAATGTCCAAAGATATTTATTTATTTATTTATTATTTATTTATGAAAGACGTTAATATCCTACATTATAAATTCAGAGATTGGACATGGAGTGTCCTAAACAACACCCATTATTTATTCTAAGAGTCAAACACAAACTCAAAGCATTTATTTCAAATAAACCAATTACGCGCACTTTTCAACTGTCAAGGGGTCGGTCCGTCAGAAAGATGTAGCTAGTTGCTCATTCCAAAGCGTAGTAGGTTCCTATGGAGAAGAACGGAAAAAAACCGGTGAAGAGCGAGTCGGACTCGCGCACCGAGGGTTTCGTTTCGATAACTGAATAAGTGTGGTACTTAGAGACATCGTTTTATTTTTCCTGTAATCTTTACATAAACTTCTATCTCATTGAATAATTTCAGATTTTTCTCTTTGCAAACTTCGGAGATAAGGGGGCGGGGGGGGAACGGTATTTTTTTTTACATTTTTCATCAAAAGTCGAAAACTATGCGGCCAAAAAAAAAAAAAAAAGGTTTTGAGAATGTGCAAACAGCGCTCTTTTATATGATACCCCACATGCCTTAGTAGCCCCACTTTAAATTTTTAAGATCCCATTTCAGTCCCCGTTGCAAAAAAAAGCATAAATATTTTTATTTCTTTCTTATTTGCAAAAGAGTTGGGTAAACGTTATCTAAAACTGTTCCAAATTTCAAGTGGATAGCATTAGTAGTTCTTGAGATATCCAGCTGTGGCAGACAGACAGACAGACTGAGTTACACCATAAGGGTTCCTTTTTTACCATTTTGGTACGGAACCCTAAAAAGTCCACGGACATTCTTTTAAATCAAAATAATGGTTACATAATTCATGTTGAAATTATACATGTGAGAACTATGCAGTAACTGTAAAAGATTTATTTAGAAAAATCGGCCTAGTGAGTGTCGGGTCACGTACAATGAAGGGTTCCGTAGTCGGAATTACTTTATCCCTAGAATAAACTTAACGTTGTAGTTGAAAAACATGTCCTTCTACATTCCAGCTGCAAATGTAAGTTGGTCGACTATTACTCGTTAACTTATAAAGCCTACTTAGCTGTGATAGTTTTCCTTTTAAAGGCTCTTACAGACAGAGGCGATATCGCGGTCGCGACGCGATATTTCGATATTATATCCGTAGAAAAATATCGCGTCGCGACGCGATATCGCCTCTGTCTGTAAGAGCCTTAACTTGGTTATACAACGTGTAACGTTAAATGAGCAAAACTTTTAAGGGGTCATTGTACTCATCATTATGCACAACTTTTACTATGGGAAACCTGAAATCGCTAAAAAAATCAGCTGTTCAGTACTTCAATTTTATATTCGCATACTTCGTCAAAATGTACTGAACAGCTGATTTTTTTTCGCGATTTCAGGTTTGGTCCCATAGTAAAAGTTGTTTATAATGATGAGTACAATGACCCCTCAAGAGGTTTTGAGCATTTAACGTTACATGTTGTATATGTATACTACTGCCGTGATTTTTTTCACATATTCAAAACAACCATTTAGCTGGTGGGGTGGATCCTGCTAAATGGTTGACACTTGACTTTAACAAAAATTAGCACTTTAAAGCTTAATATTACGCAAACGGATCCCTGAATCGAAAAATATTTTGGACAGATCCGCAATTTTTTGAACGGCATATCCAACGATATCCCACACCGTGGAATAGAGAAGAAAATTATACCTTCATCATCCCCACTTTATTTGCAACCCTACATTTTTTTTTTCAATATTTTATTTTAGGTCGGCGTGATGATTAAAGGCTCTTACAGACAGAGGCGATATCGCGTCGCGACGTGTCGCGTAGCGGTGTTGCGACGCGATAATATCGCAATATCGCTCGCGATATCGCCTCTGTCTGTAAGAGCCTTAATGCTCTTGCCAAATTGCAGCTTTCTAGTAATAGTCTCTGAGCTAAGCCACGGACAGACAGACAAACAAACAGGCAGACAGACGAACATGGTGAAACTATAAGGTTTCCTTTTTGACTACGGAACCCTAAAAAGGGAATTTTATGAAAATGGAATGGAATGGAATTTTATGAAATGAATGGGCGAAATCATTTATGCATCTATCACATATAATTACCAATAATAATGAATCTTTATAACCATAAATAAATAAAGCGTGCTTATGTCAAAAGTAATATAAATGGTTATTTATATTACTTTTGACATAAGCACGCTTATGAAGTTCCTTATTTATTGACAGGTGCAATAATGCAATAACCTCATGGACGCTGTTTTTTCTTTACATTTTTCTTTATAATAAAAAAATATGTGTTAATCGATATAAATTTAATATTCAAAGTCGATAGTTATAAGAAATCGAATCGTTAACGCATTAGGACCTAATGGTAATCCATTAGGTCCTAATGCGTTAACGATTCGATTACCTACTCGAGCTGTCAAAATTACAATAAATAGTTGGAAAAAATAAAAGAGCAACGTTTTGTTTTTTCAGATTTGCTTCAACCAGTGATTTCATTTGGAGAATATTCTTTAAAAGTTGGAGATGTGACCAAATTTTTTATGGGTCCGATGCCAGTTTACGGTTAGTAAAACACTAGGAGGGGATTTTGACGAGTTAAGGCTTTACAGACAGAGGCGATATCGCGAGCGATATTGCGATATTAACGCGTCGCAACACCGCTACGCGACACGTCGCGACGCGATATCGCCTCTGTCTGTAAGAGCCTTTATGCGAACATGAATGTATGGGGCTACTGATTTGTTTTTCGCGATTTCAGGTTTGGTGAACAACTTTTTCCATGGAACCAACATCGTAATCGCGAAAAAATAGTCTGCCGTCCCATACATTTGGGTCGAGTATGTATTGAAGTTTCGTATGGGGCAGTTGATAATTTTTCTTGATTACGATGTTGGTACGATGGAGAAAGTTGTTCTGTTTGATGGTCTGTACCACACCCTTCTGATACACGCTGTATGCAGTAATTGCTTCGTCGGTACGGCTTTTTGGTTCGAGAAATAGGTACTGCCGACCCGAACATGATTATGTAGCATCACATAGGAAGTAGTTTTTTTTTTAAACTACTGAAAACAATAATTTAATCTGGGCTTTGACGTCGGGAGTTAATTATAAGACAGGTTTATTTATTTGTGGAATCATGTTTGTAAATGTAATAATTGTGTTTTCTCACGGTCAAAGTAATTACATTACATGTTTCCGTTTGTTGTTAGTTTTAATTAAGTAGGCACCTACTGAACTTAACTGTTTCTGTTTTGAAATGTTAATTAGGTACAAAATTTACTTATTTTTAAAAACGGTAACTTTCTCTCTGACGAGAAAGAGAGAGAAAGTATGAATTTGGTTAAAATGAAAATCCAAGAAGGTGGCTGCAAAAATGTTCAAATTATTCAAAAAAAAAAAAAAATTATTATTACTGTACCAACTACATAGTTTATATTAGTTTATGATTGGAGCCTCCTTTTAAGCATAATAACGCCTGTGTTAGGAGACTGCGCTCTTCCACAGCTTTGGCTGTTTATACAACTTACAAATTACAAAAATTACAATTATTTTCATCATGGTTGTCGTTTTCATAGTTTTCGAGGGTGCTAAAGTCGATAGTGAGATCAAAATGTAAATCCAAGATGGCGGCTTCGAAAATTTTATAATCTTTCGTGATGGGTATCTTTTTCATACTTTTCAAGGGTGCTGAAGTCATGTGAGTGAAATCTGTTTAATACTGAGCCATAGCCATGGTTGAGCCGTTTTTATTTTCACTGTTTTAAAAACAGTCTATCTCTCCTATCTCTCCTTCCTCTTTTTTTTTTCTTTTTTTTCTTTTTTTTTCATTTTCGTGTGACCACCTGACACGAGTTTTTTTTATTCATGCCCCGTATTTATTTTATTTAATATGAAATATCTCTCAGGCACGGGTTTCCTCACGATGTTTTCCTTCACCGTTTTTTTTTTATTTATTTTCTATGCGAGCTAAAATAAACTTCGCAAAAGAGTCAGATTCAAAGTAGAAATCGTCACGTAATAAAAAAGGCTTGTGACCGAAAACATTAGTTTCAAGGTGGTGTCATGAATATGTTTTTGTTTCAAGAACCATCTGTGGCGGCATCTACATCGCCACATACGAACTAAGCATCAAAAGTGTAAAGTTCACTCATCCTCCATAGAAAAGGGAGGATCCTCCGACGGGTGTTGTGTCTGGTTGGCCACTGCCCGACGGTTGATGTCGGGACGTTGTATATATGCTAGTCGCGTAGTAAACTCTAATTGCGCGATGCAGGATTGCGTGACGTCATGTCATTGTCATGCGTAGTTCGTATGTGGCGATGTAGATGCCGCCACACCATCCATCAAGTACAAGCTATCTAGTAAAGGACTTTTACTTCTTTTTTTTCCTCTTTATTTAATTTGGTTTTTTTATCTAGACAGAAATGTCAACCCCATGAATTTTACTTTTGTTTTTTTACAGTTGTTACAGATCCTGAAGACGTGCTCACAGTACTTAACAAGTGTCTGGAGAAAATGTTTGTGTATAGATTCGTGGAACCGATGTTTGGCAATACGTTGGTTTCTGCTGAAGGTAGCCTGTTTAATATTTTTTTATTAAACATAATTATTTGTAATCGAGACTGGGGGGAAGTGGTCTATGGACCACCAATAGCAATGCGGTCTTACTACTGGTCTATACCATTGTGCAAAGGGTAATTTTGAAACGGAAATAATATGATCGCTATTGGTCCATAGACCACTTTTGCCCAGTTTTATTTCAGTAGATACTGCTTTACTTTTCTTATCACATTCGATGCAGCAGCGCGAAAAGCCAACTCATCTTCTGAGAGTTACGAGTCAAATACTTCCCGTATCAAGAAATCCAGGTATGCGTTACGACTTCTATTTTCCCGTACCTGGTCCTGACTTCAAAGGTCCTTAGAGACATGGAAAATTTTAAAAACAAATTGAAAATACGAGTACGTACGTGATAAGGTAAACTAACTGTTTCCCTTAACTGTTTATTGTTTTATAATAACTTGACCTTAGTTCAAGTTTAAAATAGCTGAAGCTATTACAGAGAGATTGTATTAGTTTCCATTGTGTTCAAAACGTTTCAGTGCCTACTTGGAAGCGCAATCGTCGAATCGCAGACCTGTGCTTCAAGCAGTATCTTTTGGATAACCATCTTGAGCTGTTCAATGATCAAGCTGGTAGATTTGTTGAGCTTCTCGCCGATGATGTCGGCAAAGGTGAAGTGGACCTCACTGAGAAAATCACTAGGAGTGTTTTGGAAACCGCTTGTAGTGAGTGTTGAAAAGAGTGTTTTTATCATTAAAAAAAGCCGGCCAAGTGCATGTCGGACCGCGCACAATGAAGGGTTCCGTAGTTCAAAAGAATTTATCCCAAAAACAAACTTAATATTGTAATCCCAAAAAAATTTTTTTAAGTGATAAAATTACAAATAACAATCTTTGAACTTTTTCCTTTAATTGTGCTGTGCCTTACTTTTTGCCAAATTTCGTGGTTCTAGGTCAACAGGAAGTACTTTATAGGTTTGATTTACTTGCGAGTATCAAAATATGTCGCATAAATGGCCGGATTTTTTTATTGCGTTGACTTAGAACCTTGATTTTTTTAGAACTTTAAGGGACTATAGACTTACGTATTTGATATTAATTTTGATAAATTTGATATTAATTAAAAAGGGTCTTGACAGACAGACAGACAGACGGAGAACGAAGTGATCCTATAAACGTTCCGTTTTTTCCTTTTGAGGTACGGAACCCTAATTATAGTATATTCTTAGCAAATCAGCTACATTCAGCTATGTAAACTCCACTTAAGGTCATGCAGCACAGGGGTCATGCGATGCAAGATGGAAGATGGGCCATTGTTTATGGGAAGGCACCGCATATGCACTTGAGATCTGAGCCAGCCATGAAACCCCATCTGTAGAGATTATCAATCATACTGAGATTTTAGATGAAATAGACTAACCGACATAGCTTGCAGACGTACCAAGCCGAAGTGGCAGTGAGTGACCAATGCTTGTCGAAGAACCGATAGCTGTTGGAGCAGCTGAGTCCCACAATGGAGACGGCATATCGGCAAGCGTAGTGTGGGACGCCCCCCAGCTAGATGGACCGACGAGCTTATAAAGATGACTAGGACAGACTAAATGCGGAAAGCGTAGAATCGGGTGTGATGGAGTAACTTAAGCATATTCTATTCTATTCTTAAATAATTATATTATTTCAGGAACAACACTAGGTGCTAGAATCGATGGTAAAGATCTTGTTAACGATAATTACAAGGTGGCAGTCAACGAGTGTCTTGATATTGTCACCACTAGGATCAACAAACCTTGGCTCATGTTCGATTTCATGTTCAACTTGTCAAGTTACAAAAGAAAACTGTCCCAGGCACTAGATATAGTTTTCAGTCTTTCGGAGAAAGTGAGTATGATAATTAAATAATTTGATGATCAATGTGACTTATACGAGAATAAAATAATATAAAGGTCAATATAACTGATGAGATTGTGTGATAAAAGGAACATAATTTATACTCTTCCATTGCCTACTTTAGGATGCATATCCGGTACGGCTCTAATAATCATTCCATATCCTCAGCGCACGTCTTCCCTACCATTACCGCGCCCCCCGGTCTACTCCTTGACATGCAATGGTCTCTGTTGCACCATGTAACATGAGGCAACAGGGGCTAGTGTGAATGTTTGGGTTCATTCGAGTCACGAGTCTGGTAACGTTCTGGAGTCAGCAATGTTTGTTAGAAATAATTAATTTTCGTGAATGGCAGATAAATTTCTCAGAAATTGGCGTGATCAAAGTCAGCTTTGCCTGCATAGTGGTAAGACTGCACTTTCACGCAAAAGTGTTTTTATAATAAGTTGCCGAAAAGTTGGAGGGAGCCATTTCTAACTGACAAAGCATACTTATGCATAGCATATTAAGAAAACATGAAAACTGACAAAAACATTTATTTTAACATGGATTTTATGAATAATTTTTATTTATTGTTGACATTTATAATGTATTATTGTTGGCTAAATTCAAGGGAAATTAATAATACTGAATCGACTATACCTAAATTATAACAATCATAATTATTCATATTTGCACGCCCTTCGCAAATATGTCTGCACCTGTATTTCTTTTATGTTATCCTGCATACCCGTTTTTATTCTTGTATGTGTATTTGAGCAAATAAATGTAAAATATTATCTTGCTAAACCACGCTGGGGTCGGTGCATTTGATTCATTCAAAATTTTGTAGATGGTGCAGCTACGAAAATCAGAACATTTACAACGGTTGAAAAACAAGGAAAACTTTGACTACGAAGGTAAGAACTGACCAGCAGGGATGTTAAAATCAAGCAATACCTATAGGGTGGTGGTAATATGAGATGGTGCAGGCAGCTACCTTAACCGTTGCAGCTATAGGCAAACGTTAACAGGAGGAGACCACTTCTATTTTTTGCAATAGTTACCGTCAATTACATTCACAGAGTTTGGATGAATGGCACAATAAGTCAATTCTCATGATTTATTTTTATGATGCCATGATTTTTGCGATGCAGTTTCTTAAAAGGATTAAAATCGTTAATGGATCAATTAAAGTTAGAATAGGTATCTACCTATTTCTTAGTTGAAATCGTTGGTTATAATACCCATTTTTTTCTTAAAGGTCGTAAATGCCAGAGCGTCTTAGATGTCCTTCTGGAGAACACGGTAACTGAGACTAGCAGCCTCTTCACAGATTTTGTCCTGAGGAACATCTCAGACAACCTGTTGTTAGCTGCCTTTGACACCACTATCTATGAGATGCTATTCATCTTCGTCTGCATCGGCAGCCGCCCTGAGGTGCAGGACAAAATTTATCAGGAGTAAGTTATATTAACAACATATAAAAATAGCATTTTGCTATGAATTCTAGACTCCAATAAAATTTCTTATATTAGAATGTAGTGAGTTATTATTTTATTAGGGTTCCGTACAAAAATGGTAAAAAAAGGAACCGTTATGGTGTGACTCAGTCTGTCTGTGTCTGTCACAGCTGGATATCTCAAGAACTACTAATGCTATCAACTTCAAATTTGGAACAGTTTTAGATGACGTTTGCCCAACTATTTTGCAAATAAGAAAAAAAGAAAAATACATATATTTCTTTTGCAACAGGGACTGAAAGGGGGTCTCAAAAATTTGAAGTGGGGTAACTAGAGCATGTGGGGTATCATATGAAAGAACGCCGTTTGCACATTCTCAAACATTTTTTTTATTTTTTTTAGGCCGCATAGTTTTCGACTTGTGATGAAAAATGTAAAAAAAATACCGTCCCCCCCCCCCCCTTATCTCCGAAGTTTGCACAGAGTAAAATCTGAAATTGAATATTCTATGTGATAGAAGTTTATGTATAGATTACAGGAAAATAAAACGATGTCTCTAAATAGCACAGTTTTTTAGAAATCATGAAACAAAAATTACATATAAATGATGGTACGGAACCCTCGGTGCGCGAGTCCGACGCGCTCTTGACCGGTTTTTTTTTATGAATCGCAGGAGTTAGTATATGTGTCGCTGGGGTCGCGGGTAGTTTTAAGAAATACCGCGGCCCTGGCATAGGCAACTGAAGGAACACTGGTGGGTTTTAGTCAGTAAAAGTCTGACACGCCCTTCCGCTCCACCCAGAGCGGGAGAAGTTATTTGATATATGTAGTATTTTTTTTAATTCTCAGAATAACTCAAGTTTTGGGCGAAGATGGAAGAGTATCAAAGGAGAATCTATCTCAATTAGTTTATTTAGACGCAGTAATCAAAGAATCCATCAGGTTATATCCGGTTGCACCGGTTTTGGGTCGCCAAGCTACTACGGATACAAAGTTACGTAAGTAATAAGATTTCTAAGTAAAAAAATAAACAAATGATTTATTTTGCACCAAACTTTTGTACAAAACAAACCCACTAAACTACGAAACAGTTTGTCGGCAGGCTTAGCGCTCATCTTAACACATTTGTTCGTTTTCAATCACAGGCGGCGCGGCGCACCGAGACGTATTGCTACAAATCTCTAAGAGCCTCTGGATCATAGTAATCACATGATTTAGGATCCAGAGTGTCCTAATTCTTACTATCAGTGCACAGTTGCGTCGCATCTTCTTTCTTGCCACTGGGCAAGAAAGAAGATAAGATCTCCATACGAAACTACCTTTTGGAAGGGGCGACTAGTATCATTTTTTTTTTTTTTTTTTGTAAATTTTGACGTTCAAAAGTGCCTTTTATGTGCATATTTGAAATAAATGATTTCACTTTGACTTTGCATAGAACGTTATCGATGATCCGACATGAAGCACTCAATAAACGACAGGCAGTTTGTAGAATAATGCAAGGATATTTAAAGTTAAGTGGTTAAAAGTGATTTTGCCATGAAAGCCTTCCACAGAGCTTGTTGGGGTTTTATTTGTATTAAACATTAGATACTCCTTTGCATACATTAGCACCTCCTACTCTTGTATTCAAGCGTTATTTGCAACTTTCGATCCACCTATCACGGGCTTATTTCGTTCCCAGCGTCATATAACTACTGGCAGAGGTTTCTCGGCGTCTGGTTATTCACGGCCTAGCCTCTCTGCTTACTGTCTAGCGTCCATCTGAACATTTCAAGCAACATGGGCAACTATGCTTGCAACAACTTCGTTTTCTCTTTCTCTAACCAGAAAGCTGCACATTTTTCTTCCAGCTCATTCACGTTTTTCTAGTGATTTATTGCACTTTTCCAAGTGTGCATACATGTATTCTAGATTAGTGCTCCAACAAATCGTCATACTTCTCAGATACGTAATCAACAATATCTGCCAACTCACTTAGCTTTTTCTCCACTTTGTTTACAACATCTATTTTCTTGTTTATATCAGCCAAGGTTACTGCAATATTCAGTTCCTCAATACTAGGCGAGCTAGGCTGCAAACTGGACTGGGAGACGCAATCCTTACATTTCTCATTTTTGAAGGTAGTCCTCATGACGCACTTTTTATGGAAGACTGCATCACATGATCCTTTTCATATAATGATCTCATTTTTCGCGATCGACACGACCTTATTACACTATTACTAAAAATAACTTCGACAACATCTAAACTAGGTATCTACTTAGTCACAATTACTTATTTGATGTATGAATGTACGAAATATGCAAAATATGTACGAAACACGTCAAATCACATCGTGAAGAAACCGGTTGTCAAAGAAACAAAAATTCAAAGACATGTGACATCTACCAACCCGTACTGGGCCTGCGTGGTAGATTACAGACCACTCCCTCTAAAAAGAGAGGAGGCCTGTGTCCCAGCAGTGGGAACATAATAGGCTGATTATGCAGTACACACAGCCAAACGCCAAACTCATGCACTAGAGAAGATTTTCTAGATTATTATTGGTAAATTGAGACAGAGGTCTTAGAAACAATATTTTCATACAATTTTTTTCAGAAAAGGAATAGCATGACTAGAAAAATATGCTGCTCCTTGTTTTGACGTGGATTAAAAATGAAGAGGAACAGAAAGTACATTTCCTAAAACTTTTTCTAGATGATCCTACTCTTGTACTTATTTATTTTTATTTGTTTAGGAAATGTGACAATTCCTGCTGGCAGTAGTATAATAGTCCATGTATGGAGCATAAACAGAAATCCCAAATATTGGGGTTTAGACGCTGAAGAGTTTAAACCAGAAAGATGGCTTAGTTCTGACACTTTTCCGAATCATCAAGCTGCATTTGCTAGTTTTTCACCGGGCCGGAGAGGATGTATTGGTAAGTATCTTTTCTCAGTTTTCACCGCCATATCTAGAACAGCAGTTGTCATTAGCAACCTGAAGTGTTTGACATTAAAAATCACTGCATATTGGTGGAATTTTAAAAGTATAGTCTTTTAAAATTCCACCAATATGCAGTGATTTTTAATGTGTTCCAAGTAGAAACTAAGATTTGCTTAGTATTGTGTAAAATTAATGTTTGTCGTCAGTAAGACATCATAAGAAAATAAATTGCTTAGTCATAGAGCAAGGGTCCCTCAGGGTAGTATATCGTCACCCATATTCTTTACTTTTACGTACAGCAATGGCCAGAAGTCCACTTACACCGCAATGAACATTATCGCCCGCGCTATACGGGCTGCGGCGCTTATACCTATACGGGCTGCGGTGACAAAGAAGTCATAAGTAAAATAATATTGCTATGCCATGGTTTTGTGAGATTGCTAGTCGACTTCTGGCTGTTACTGTACATAATTATTATTATTTTTTATTACTTATTACATTTCAATCTTTGTTATTTCAGGAAAAACGTATGCACTGATGTATTTAAAAGCAACAATAGTTCCATTATTACGCAAGTTCAAACTCACGGCGGACCGTACAAAGCTGAAACTAGAATGCAAAGTATTGATGAGACCTATAGCTGGACATTTTGTAAAAATTGAGGAGAGGTAATTTAATCGTCGCCGACCCAACGTACTACTTAGTTACTAGTGCCTAATGTTTTTATATGTATTAGTTTATTATTTTATAAATCATTTGTGTATTTTATCTATGGGCCTTAGTTGCCTGAGAATAAAGGAATAATTAATATTAATAAAATAACGTCATGAGATTCTTCTACTGTTTTTCCTTTTTTTCTCAAAACTTATTTGACAGACCTTGTTCGTGATTGAAGTGTAAAAAAGTATGAAACAATGGCTATAATGCAAATAGTATGTACTAAAATAAAATTATTGTAAAAAAACCACAAACATATTGTTCACAATATTTTTATTCGTCGAAACACATTCAGTAGGTATTTTTACAAATTGATCGAATCATAATGAAGAAATATTTATTGTTCTGAGAAGCGTAATTACAATATTGTCCTTTAGTAGAAAACAGAAAACACAGAAAACAATTCTTTAACATCACAGTTAGCTATCGGGAAAATAAAAACAAAACAATGTTTACTGGGTTTACGACAGAAAATGTTTATGAAGTAATATTAGGAAACATTACAGTAAGAGTTAGTTAAAAAATATGTTTATAAAACTAAAACAGAATTTGCAGACCTTTTGTTAGGTTAGGTTAGGACAATCAAGTACAGAAATAGTTTTCACTAAGTCTTAAAGAATACTGAGCAAAATAAATCTCTTAAAAATCAACCATACATACAATTATATTTCCCAAATGAAAAATTAACTAAGTTCAATTTAGATTAAAAAACATCAACAAGGTAGGCATTATTTCGTTGGAAAAATCAAATAAACAATTTATGTGATTACTTCGAAAATTCTAAATGGAGTTCAAAAGACTATTATTATGAAAATAAAAGAAAATTTCATATCAAGTTAGTAAAGAACAGTCGTAATACTATTATAAGTATGTCTATTTCACAACATCTGGACTATGTGGCTCTACATTAGCAAAATAAAAATATACAAAGAAAGTCTAAGGCTCACTTGCACCACAAATCACTAAATGCATTTAGCGCTAAACATATTTAAAACATCATTCTGTTTCTGTCATCTTCTAACAATTAAGAGAAACAGAGATATGTTTTAAATACGTTTAGCAGTAAACGTATATTATTTAGAGATTTGTGGTGCAGGTGGGCCTCAACCTTACAATGAACCACCACACGGTACAATATTTTAAATGTTCGACATACCCAAACCTTAGACAGGATGATTTTGAATTTTATTGGCAAGCTTTCAGGGATTTTATTCATGAGTACTTTGAACGACTTTTGCAAATAAATGCACATGTCTCATACATTTCAATTGATTATTGTATAAAAAAATTGAGAAAAAAAAAACGGAAATATCGAAAGATTTTTTTTCGATTTTTCCGAGTTGATCTCGTATTCTAAGTTATTTATATTCATGAATGGACATGGGACCTTTTACTCCCTGAAAGATGATCAATGGTTCTGAAGCAGCATAACTAAATTCAGTGAAGATTACAAACTAAATTTAGCAGCTTAGGCACAACATAACCAAAGAATAAGACAAAAACATCACTATAACAAATATTATAATGACTTTGGTCTAATACAGAAACTAAACTACTTATTTTCATTTTGCCAATGTCAAAGCAGATTTCTAAACTATTTTAACAACAGTAAAAATTGCACAATATTTGACACCGATATATTGTTTAAAGGCGTTCATAATATTTTTTATTCATTCTAAAAAAGAAGTCAATATAGGATATCAAACAAACATTCTATTTCTGTTCAATAATAATGTCTTAATTATATTCGTTATAATATTCGGACTACTTCATTGGTAAAAGACAAAGTATGACGTTTCGTTATTATTATTTTTTAATACTAAACTGTAATCCAAAAAGATTTAAAATCGAATTTAAAATCTTGCGACTCTTGCACACAATTACTCATTTTAGCGTTCATTTGACTGTCGTAACTGTAAACACCAGCTCCACCAGAGTGCATGGTAACTCATCAATGGATACTATTGTATACGGGCCATAATTATGTACTTGAACCCATGAATATGAGCCCATCTTTCTTGTACTGAAATCATTATACATTACAAGCCCTAAAATATTGCTGACACTTAAAAGTAGGTACTGGTAATAAAAATAATCTCAAATACTTTAAGACTGAATCGAATCAGCAATATAATATTGCACAAAATAAGCTTCATAAGCAAATTGGACGTAATATTACGTTCGACAGTAACATTAATAAATATCTACATAACATAACACACGACTAGCATCATAATACTTTTAGCTCCAATAAATTAAAAAAAAAATTAATTGAACGTTTATAATGTAAAATACGAAAACATCCCCTTACACACTTAGTAGTTATATCGTACACCTTATTTCACAGGCCAAGAAACGATCATTCTATTTTAAAATTTAAACAGTCAATAGATCTTATAATATATTAGAAAATATTATAATTATAACTGTTACGTTATACCAGAGCACAGAAACATCACGTGATAACAGTTAAATAACAGAACTGTTAAAAAGACTAGCGACGGGAAACACAATCTTATCCTGCATTCCAGTCTTAAACAAGACATTGAAGATATAATGCAGTGGATGCAACATAACTCGAAATATCGCACACTTAAAATACCCACAAACCTTGACTGCCAAAATAACTCGGGATTCCGAGTTACAAAAACCCGAAAAGTCGATCTAATCTGTTGTTTTTAAAATAGAACATCGTGAAGTAATACTAGATCACAGTCTATGTAAATAATACATTTAATTAGATAAACATTTACCTAAAGTTTGCTTTACAGGAAACATGTTAACGTCAAAAAGACGCGGAGATTAAAATACTAAAAATTACTTTTAGTTTTTTTTTTGTTCTCTAAAAATTTCGTTTGGCTGAAAAAAATTGTGCAAATTTGAAAATTACAGGTTATGTCTTGTATATTAGGATTCATAACCAATCTTCAAAGTTTTCTGTTATTGCATTACATACATTACCGCTAAGCGTCACAACTACATTTTTATTTACTCCTCTAATTTTTTGTTTACATACATGTTTTATAAAATCCATAATTTTGTTCAGCCAAAACAAAAAACAAGTCCCACGTAATCTACTTAATACGAAGTCTCTAACAGTAGAAATGTACAACGGTAACGACTATTAGTAAAACGACATTTGACTCACAAGAGTCGAAGTAGAGAGTACAACCCAGTCCTCTCACGTCAATTTGTAGAACGCACGTCAACTTTTTCGACGTCAGCTTGTCAAAACACAACTGTCACTGTCTTGTCAAATGCCTATTTGTTTGACATCAATTTTGCATTACAATTATTAGGCGTAACAGAAATTAACACCATTTAACTGTCGCTCAGTTTTGACTGACTAATTAATTTGTAACTCGGTTTTCCGACTTCAAACTGGCAACCGTCATTCTAAAGTTTGACGATAATGTGTTTTCTACAAAATGACGTTACAGCGACGACCCCCTTTTTGTCTAATCAATCGATTTGGACGGCTTCACTCTGTCCAGCTTATCAGGTTTTTCTGTACTATTCTGGCTACCCCTAAAAGAAAAGATAGATCAGTATTAGTAAGCTAGTCGAATGAGGGTTTTCTGAAATGACGTTTACTAGATGGCAGCACTGAGACGTCAGGTCCGGGCACCTGTCAAAAGTGTCAAAGCGCCTTCATTTTCTTTAGTCGCAACGAATGAATGAAACGAATTATGAACGTCATCATATATATTTTATTAAACCCTCATTAAGATCGCAAGTAAAGTAGGACAGAATGTTCCAGTCTTACCGAATCAGACAGAGCTCTTCATACTATTTACTATGCCTGTTTCTGCCGTTTAGCAGCAAGACGACGCTGTGATCCGGATTGAATGGTATGGGTGACCGGTGACATTTGACACACAAGTGACATTTGAGCATTGCCTATTAGAAGCTTCTGGTATTACAGATGTCGGCAGTGAATACTTACAATGAGGTGGGCCGCCAGCTTCTCTGCTACACCATTACAAATCATATTAGAGTACCACAGTACAGGGGCCGTACTATAACGTGAAAAATGATCATGAATCCATCATGGATCCATTGAGAAAAAAGGATGGTGCTATATATATAGCTCCGTCTCTCTCTGACACTGGAGCAGTTCAACTTCTGGCCTGCTCTAAGAGCTCATAGGAAGCCCTCAGCACTCACCAGTTCCAGCTCAACCGTCACAACATGTGGCACAGGCGAGCCTTGTGCTTGGCGCGCGCGGGCGCCTCGTCAGGCAGCACGCTGGTGCGCTGGCTGTCGCTCACCACGGTGCTCTTCTTCACTACTGGAGGCTTCTCGCCGTCCCGCGAGCTTGCCGCCGCGTACATTGATCTGAAACATGCTTTTGTTTTACTTTGATTTTACAACTGTTTCTTTTGGTGTTGTGTCTAACATGTGTTTATTAACATGTTCCTTTTTAAAATTTTTAATGACAAAGATGACTATAAATTACTGAAATTCCAGTGTAGGGTAGGTACCTACCTATATAACAAGACTTGAATAGTTTTATTGAGCGGCTTTTGGGTGTTGGACTCATGTTCCCGTGGCTATTGATAATATTATGACCATTGGACTGCCAAAAGATCAGACTAGGTTTAAAACGTTTGAATATCCAAGTTTTTAGGTCTGAACCATCCCACCATGTAGAAAAGTATGGTCTATGTAATTGAAGCAATAAAAATGGTAATTTTGGACGTTGGAAGATTTACTTAATTTAAAAATCTTATTCTTAAAACTAAAATGGCAGCAAATAAGAAAATGCTGATAAAGGTACGTAAGCTACGTAATTAAAAGGCATATTAAATTATTATCTGCAATATTGCTGGCATACATGACTACTTAAAGCACGTTATAAAGAATAAGATTATTCACTTTTCAGCAGCAGAACAGTAAAATATTGTATGAAAAAAATCTGATCTACAAATAGAAAGAACATCCCAACGAAACTTTTCTTAAGCATTTCAGCCAAGTAATCCCAACAACAGCACAAGAGCCTTACCTCGTCAGCTTACTCCTCGCGGGCCTCGTCGTGAAGTTCGTGCTCTTGCCTCTCCTCAAGGAGTGGAAGGAGGTCTTCAACGGCTTCACCAGTGCCATGCTGCTGCTGCACTCGGAGTTCGGCTTTGTACAGTTCAGGGTCTGGACTGTTAGCTCCACGTCTTTTATTGGCTCGTTTAATGCTGAAAAGAGAAATCAGTATAATACTTTATTAATTTATGCGAAGATGGACCAAGCATTTTTGCCAGTCGACTAGTTAGACGATTGGAGGAGTCAGAGAAAAACAAAGTCAGTAATTATATTGGATTAGCTTTTGCCAGCGGCTTCGCCCGCGTGGGTCTCGGAAAATATCCCACGGGAATGTACTACCGGGAATTTCTTCCTTATTCCTTGTCTAAATTATAAAGAGAACCTCTCTGCAAAATTTCAGCTTTCTAGATCCAAGTGTTTGGGCTGGGCGTTGATGAGTCAGTTAATCAGTCAGTCAGACTCTTTTTTTATTTATATAGATATGATCAAGTTTAATTCGTCGTTGCAAATTTAAAATCTCCTTTGTGTATAAAGTAAGTTTTCGAGAACGAGACATTTTAGTTTAAATGTAGGCTGACACCTTTTTTTTTTTTTTTTTTTTTTTTTTTTTGAGGGTGGGAAATCATCAAATAACTTCTCCCGCTCTGGGTGGAGCGGGAGGGCGTGTCAGACTTTTACTGACTAAAACCCACCCGTGTTCCTTCAGTTGCCTATGCCAGGGCCGCGGTAACCCTTTCAGACAACCCGCGACCCCAGCGGCGTCGGCCCTATTGGGCCCCGTCACTTGCTGACATCTCTTTGAGGCGCGCGTGGAACACGACGCGCCGTCGACTCGGGCCTGGTCCTTACCGGACGGCGAGCTACCCGCTGCTCACCGTCCGCAGGCCCGCGCCTACGGTGGCCGGAAATCGCCCCGCGATTCCCGCCGCCCAGGGCGTCTCCTGCGGCGACTGAGGGCGTGAGGCTGCCTCTCCCTCACGCGTTCCGCCTCCTCCTTCGCTAGCATCACTGTTTCGCAGAAGGAGGTGACGGCCTCCCATGCACTCTCGCTCCGCACCATGGCCTGGACCAGGCTCGGACGCGAGAGATCGCCGCCGCCGATCGCCTCCGTGAGAACACGGCGGTGCTCTGCCCAAGCCGGGCAGACCTCCACTGTATGCTCCACCGTGTCCTCCGGGCGATCCACACAGTGGAAACACCCGGGCGTTTCCTCCCGCCTTATGCGAAACAGGAACCTCCCGAAACAACCGTGTCCGGTGAGGACCTGCGTCAGGCGGAAGGTGAGGACGCCGTGGCGCCTCTCTAGCCACTCCTCAAAGAGGGGACTTATCGCCGCTATTGTGGCGTGCCCAGCGCTGGGTTGCGACAGTCGCGCTCTCCATGCCGCCATGAGATCCCGCCGGAGCTCTGTCCGCTGTACCGTGATTTCTCGCGGCAGCGGAGTTACGCCCCGGCGTTTCGCCTCCTCGCGCCACTCCCACACGTGCGCGAGGACCTTTGCCTCCAGATCCCACGGCGGCAATCCGGCAAGGAGGCTCGCCGCCTCCCGGGAGACCGTGCGGTATCCCCGGACTAGCCGGATGGCCATGACCCTCTGGGACGCGTTCAACCTGCCGGCTGGTCCCAGCCTTAGGGAACGCGCCCACACCGGTGCTCCGTAAAGGGCCATGGACCGCACGACCCCCGCGTAGAGCCTCCGGCAGGAGGCGTTGGACCCCCCAGATTGGGCAGGAGCCGCCTCAAGGCAGCCCCAGCCCGTGCCAGTCTGGGAGCCAAACGTCGAAAGTGCTCCACGAAGTTCCACCGGCTGTCGAGGACGAGTCCCAGGTACTTCATCGTCGACCCGACTCCGATGTGAACCCCTCCCACCGTTATTTCGGAACCCGACGGTGGCGCATTCCGAGGACCATGAAAACACATGGCCTCGGACTTGTGCAAGGCCACCTCGAGTCCCAACTGCCGGATCCTCTCCACGACTATCGCAACCCCGCGTGTCGCTAAGTCCGCCGCCGCCTGGTGCGACCTCCCTTGCGCCAGGACCAGCGTGTCGTCAGCGTAACATACTACGCTGACGCCGCCAGGGAGGTCGGCGCGCAGCACCCAGTCGTAGCCGATGTCCCACAAATGCGGCCCCAAGACCGATCCCTGTGGGACACCGCACGACATCTCTCGCCGGTTCCACTCTCCCTGATGACCGGGGATATTTTTTTTAAAGATACGTGCTTTAGCGGTTTAATGAGATATTCACATGGGAGTTTTTGCTAAGTATGGGTAAGTATTTGAAATCGCTTTTCAAATATCTGTAAAACTCATTTTCGACAAAAAATGTCACATCGGAGATTTTAAAGCAACGACGTTATGTCTTTTGGCAGGTTAAGAAAAGTAATACGAATCCGAAAGACAGTTAAGCCACATTTAACTCCAACCAACACTCAACTTACCTTTCTGAGACACATTAGACTAAGCGTGATTGTGTTAAGCTGCCACAATGGACGACTAATTGCAGAATGCAAAATCAAGGGGTTGCTCGTTTATGCGTTGCCGACCTTAGAATCAAAGCCAAAATTTTCAAAAGCTTGTAATTCCTTACCAGTAAACTCCTCAATAGGCTTATCAATAGTATCATGGTCGATCCACGTGAGCCCCATCTCCACCTTCTCCGCGAGGTCCTGCCAGCGCTGGCGGTTGTCCATGGTGCCGGAGAGCAGCGGCAGGATCCACGGGAACGTGTCGGAGAGGACCTTGTACAGCGGGAGGCAGATCATGTCGATGAAGCCCACCTGCATTTGTGGGAGCTCGTCTTTCTTTTCTCTGGAAATTAGGTCATCCATATAGTGTTCAATGATAGATTGTTTGATACTGAAAAATATTGTAGATTGTCAACCCTTATTGTAAAATATGAAAATGCAGACACTTAGGAACTAGACATAAACAACGCAATAAACAACATCACTAACAATTTGCAAATTAATATGGAGAAAACTAAAATGATCCAATTCCAAACCCATAAAATAATGCCTTTGACACTACATATTAAATATAATGATATTATCATTGAACAAGTTGCAAGTACTAAATTTTTGGGTATAAATTTGGATCAGAATTGCAACTGGAAAACACACGTCGATTACGTTTGTGATAAGCTCGACAGATTTGTTTACGCAATAAAAAGATTAAGAGTCACGGTATCAGTAGAAGCGGCTCTTTGTGCATATCACGGATACGTTTCATCAGTACTCGCCCATGGTCGTGCAATCTGTGGAGCCTGGTATACGGAAAGTTGTAAGCCCTTGTTTAAAAAGTACAATATTCTGCCATCACCGTGTATGTACATTAGAGAATTATGCCTATTTGTGCAACAACATCCGGAATATTTTACTAAACGCAAAGATGTAACCAAACGAAATGTAGTTCCTAGAAATAAAAATAAATTTAAACATGAGCTTTGTGTGCCGCAATGCAGGCTCGAAGTGCATAAAAGGAACTCTTATTTAAATGCTGTAAAGGTATATAGTAAATTACCTGACGCTTTTAAAGATTTACCTCTGACGATGTTTAAGAAAAAGTTAACACAATGGTTAAAAGAAAAATGCTTTTATGACCTTTACGAATACATGTCAGATAAAGAAAACTGACAGTAATATTGGTTATACAGTTATACCCTATTGATAATTGATTATTGTTAAAAAATTACGGAGTCAATACTTGACATTACAATAGTATCAATGGTTATGACATTATGATATTTTTATTACAATTTACAATTATTTATATATTCTGACATTGTATTAAACATTATCTGTGGAGCTTTGACATGATTTTAATTCATTTGTTACGGCCTTTTAATTAGCTGCCGATTATTATTATTATTTAATTATAACATTTAATTGAAATGTTGACATTGTAATCTCTTTCTCTGATTTTTTTTTATTTGTTGTTTGTTTTTGTATTTGTTGTGACTAATTTTATACGCCATAAATGGCAAAACATGTAGCTACCTCACATTAATATTAAGGCTCTTACAGACAGAGGCGATATCGCGTCGCGACGCGATATTTTTCTACGGATATAATATCGTAATATCGCGTCACGGACGCGATATCGCCTCTGTCTGTAAGAGCCTTTATAAGACCTGTATACTTTTTTTTACTCATATTTCACAAAATAAATATCTTATCTTATCTTATCTTTGCTATATTTCCGAGGAATAAAACTACTGGACGCGGTGGACGTCCAACTTTGCTAAAAAGTACTGTCAGCCACACGTCCAAGTCGTAGCTCAAGTATTACCACTGACGTGTGATTTACCGTACTTATTTCCTCATGTCAGTGAGTATTGTGAATTTCTCCATCTTCGCTATCGATGCTGATTTATATTGAAAACGAAAAAAAAGCAAAAATTAAAAATGTTAAAGTAAACGGTAATCACCTGTCCATCATAGCAATAGGCTGTTGGTTCAGCTGCAGTTTCTCCAGGTCTCCCTGGTCGAAGAACTCGTCAGCCACCAGCTTGGCGATCTTGTGCTGCACCTCCCAGGGCTTGGCGATCGCTGACACGTCGCACGCTGTCATCATCATGCCACATAACACTGAAATAGTATTAAAAAGACCGTTAACAACTGAAGACGGTCTAAAAGTATTCTCAGGTAGGTTCAAAACATACATTTTTATAAAATCCGGTCTCTAGTTATCGGAAACCAAATGTGGTGCGGAAATAACCTCTTCATATGTAGGTTCTTCTGCTATTTTATTTATAATTCATTATGAAATATCTTTTTAATACTTATACTTTTTAAAAATTATTATTTCCTCTCAGTCAGAGCACCTGCCATCTTATCTCTTCACCACCCTTGGTTGACTGGTAGAGAATGCCTAAGGCATTGTCCGCCTTTGTATATTATTTGTATGCAAGAAGTTTAAATAAGTAAAGTCTCACATTCTTTCTTCTCTGGACTCTGCCAGTCGAACTCCCCGTTCTCCACCAGCTCGTGGAACTTGGCTCTCTTCTTGAAGTACATCGCCAGGTCTGTGGACAGGATCGCCGTTTCCACCACCCTCATCACGTCTTTGTAGTCACATGGTGATAGCGCCTGCAAGATAAGAAAGAAGGACTTTTTTTAACAAGCTCAGATGTCCTTGCCTTTAAGCGTGTCGATGGCAATTTCAATGAAGTCAGTCTAGAACTTTGTTTCTCGCCTTCAGTAGCATCCATCAGTTCTTGTAACGTGCAGACAACAGGACATGCAGGACACTATACTAAGTGTCCCATGGTTTGTGGAACAAACCACATTTACACTCTTGCAAGGCCGGGTGGAGTTATATATGAATCTTCACCTTAAGATGTCCCTAAGAACAATAGTTAGAAGTGACTGGTGGTTTTTTTAAGTTGATTAGCAGTATAAGTAAGCTTCCATGGTAACTTTTACCATCATCTGTTCTTCAGATGGTATTAAGTCAATCGTTTTCATATTCTTTAAGCGAAAATTATTTTCGATACATCTGACTACTATAGTCTACTTTTGGCGCAGACAGTTAAACTTGAATGTTTACGTTATATTTGTAGCGGTACTCATGTAATCAATAGAAGTTACCGTATTGGGCTAGATCTCGAAGGAATGGTTATTTTGATTGGTATGTTCATAATGAACAAAGAACTAGAAAACAGTAACCAAACTCACCTGAAAAATATTATTACTCTCACTATTCAAAATCATGACACACTGATCGAAATGGTGGTGTTCCATCGTGGAAGTCGAGTACAATATCGCGAGTGGACTCTCCGTCTTCGTCTGGAATGCGTTGTTGGTTCCTCTGTGGTCCAGGTCGTGGCACAGACAGGCCACCAGTAGTCCCAGGATCTCCAGGTCAGACATGAACCGCTCCATCTTGCCAGTCTTCAGCATGGCGAACATGGTTTGAGCAACGTTGAGCGCGTGCCTCCAGTTGTGGTACTTCACAGGGCGGTAGTTTTTTTTGACGCTAAGTATCCAGCGGCAGAGTACCTGCAAAAGATAGGAAAAGTATTCTCAAAAAATTGGATAACGTGAAGAAGAAGCCAATTTTAATGTTTTAGCTTGACAATTGCCTGTTAAAAAACTGAGTTGTTGGTCTACTTATTGTCTTATTATTCAACTGGCATACAAGGATACTCCTTGCGTTTTGTTAATACGAAGTTCTTCAAGATGGTCACTTACATCGTATGGTATGTGGAACTTCTCAACCAGGTTGCACTGTAGGAACATACGAAGAGTCGCTCTACAAGTATCCTCATCTGATAGGTCGAAATCTGAAACAAAGCATTAAGATATTGTCTAAGAAAGCTTTATTGAAATGAGTTTCTGACACTTGGAAGAAACTTTCCTTTACGAGAGGCCAACAAGAGATTTGCCTTTTGATGTATCGGTTATAAGGGTCACTTTTCAAAGTTTGACTTACCGTGAAACTGAAAGCTGTACAAGTTGTAGAGTTCTGCTGAGGGGATGTTGTCCTGACATAGCTTGCTCGTGTCTTCTGTCGATGCTGTCGCGTGGTACGATAGGCATTCTAACGCCACCTGTTGAGTAAAATAGGTATTATTTGGTTGTTCCTTACGAAGTTTAGATGAAAGAAGAGCCTTTATATGAGAGTTACACGAGATCACTAAGGGGTACATGAACTTTGATAACAGTTGGTAAAAATTATATAGATTTCTAAGTAAAGCAGTCCGCGAATATTTTGACAACTTGGAACAGTTCGTACACTGGTTCTAATGACATGATCTAACGTGAGTTAAAACGTTGTCAGTACCTTTTGTTTAGCCATCAGCTTGCAAGCATTTTCGTACATCTGCGTGTTATGTATGCCGAGGCCGCAGAAGATGGCGAACGCTTCGAATATCGAAATGTCGCCTTCCGTGAACTGACACCCATTCTCCTGGAAATAACAATAGTTATGTTACTTTTAGTACTTAATGAAGATTATTCAATAGTTTTTTTCGTCATAGTCAGAATCCATTTATAGCATGAGTATGACCGATAGAACGTTTAGATCAAGTAGCATCGTTTATCATTAATTTATTGATTTTAATACTTAGGCTACCTACTGCTTGCGAAATAGTCCACCCAATGTGCACTTTTATAATTTCTAACGTGACGATTTCGACGTCCCCGCCCACGTCTATAAAATGTATGGAAACATGTGCACGTTTTAACGTTACCGTGGACGGAAATTTAAAACCGTCTTATTTATATTTCCATTCGTTTTACTTCCCTGTGTTATCGTGATGCCGTTATAATAATGTCACGTTAGAAATTATGTTAGCGCACATTGGAATGTAAAAACCAAGAATATACTTAATTGTAATTTTATGCCAATGAATTCCTGACGTAGATGAAGGTTATTTTTGTAAAAGTAATTTTATTATATCCCTGAAGCCACAATTTCCAGTACAAAATATACATGTTGTACAAAACTACTGATAAATTGTAACCGCCGTCCGTTTAGATTATGTTATATCAATCCATATTCATAAATTCTACTAAAATGTATAGACAGTGAAAACCTTGCTGATTGCATATACATACAAAGGCTCGTCAGCTTCATCTTTTGCTATGACATATTGTGTTGGCATGGATCATATTAAAGTCAAAAAAATTATGGATTTACAGACTAAATTTTGTGGTACCTATAGGGCTGGCTTATCGACATGATATCTTGAAATAAATGAAGTATACATATTTATAACCAGATGAAAAATTATAAGCATACACACGATTTAAAAATAAAACAGTAGGAGGAGATATTGTAAGATTTGTAAGTACGAAATGATTAATACGTTCGATTCCCAGACAAATTAACTCAACATTGGATTTCGACACCATGACTTCCGAACTAGTGTACTGCTCGCAAAATTTTTCGAAATGGCGACCTTCGCGATAAAGTCATTCGATAAAGCGGTTTTCGATTTAACGAGTTTTCGAACTGGCGTACCACTCGCAATTTTTTTCGAAATGGCGACCTTCGCAAAAACGTCATTCGAACATACATATCACTCCCCCTCTTCACTAACCTTATTAATAAGCTGCGCAACTCCAATGACATCTTTGTTAGCGTTGACGATGGGCATGCACAGCATGGTCCTCACGGCGGCAGCGTCGTCCGCAGACACGTCTGCCACGAACATGCCGTTCTCTCTGCGCCAGTCCGCCACGTCGGAGATGTTTAGAGCCTTGTTGGATTGGGCCACCTGGAAGAAAGCAAAGACGTGGGGTTTTTTAATAAATATAGGTAATGAAAAAACCATAAATATAACTGACTAGCTTATACTCACGACCATCCGCATGGAAGTCAACTATACCATAAAAATATTCATAGCACTTAATCAATATTTTTTTAGTCTATCACTAGTAATTGTCTAGCTTTCTATCGCATAAAGTTTTGTAATTGGATCAGTTCTTCCAGAGATTAACAAAGAAACAAACAATACAGTGCCGTGCTCTAATTGTAATTATTTAGATACATGATACGAGATCTATATTAACTCTACAAAGATTGTGGGTTAATGCTGTGTATGTATTTAGTTGGTATTCCTTTATAAATAAACTAGCTTTTTTGCGCGGCTTAGACCGCGTGGTAGTTTAAAATCTATTAACTCAAGGAATAATATTTTTCATACAAACTTTGGACGGCTGTTTCACACCTTTAGGGAGTAAATTTTGAAAAATCTTTTCTAAGTGCACCCCTAGACCTCTTAAGGAACCTACGTGCTAAATTTGGAATGTCTAGACCAAGCGGTTTGGGCTGTGCGTTGTTACATCAGTCAATCACTTTTGCCTTTTATAGATATAAATATCCTCACTGTCTAATAGTAGACATTTGAAAATTTAATGAAAAACCCCAGTTTCTTCACAAAGCAAGCTTTAATCCTTGATTTTGGAAGTTATTACAATGCATCGCAGAATATTGATGTCGACGCAACCGTGTTAGAGTGAAAAAAATGTGAAAGCGTGCAAATATTACAAACTTAATAGCACCACTTGAATCTGCAAATTTGCTATTACAAAAACATCAGGCGTTGGTGCAGACACTCACCGTGAGCGCAATACTCGCGAGCGTGGACCTGTAGTCATGTCGCGGCGTGAGCGTGGTGCGCGACTGGTGCGCGCCCAGCTCGAACAGCGTGTGGAAGCGCGTGGGGGCAGGCGGCGGCAGCGCCGGCAGGGCCGACTTCTGGCCGCCCGGCCTCTGCACTATGCGCTCCAAGTGACTCTGGAATAGACAGAAACGATTTTTTATTATGAACAAAAACATTAACAAAATCAATCTGCCTAGCCTTTTCCCAACTATGTTGGGGTCGGCTTACAGTCTAACTGGATGCAGCTGAATACCAGTGTTTTACATAGAGCGACTGCCTATCTGACCTCCACAACCAACTGCGCAATACGATACCCGTTGGTAAGACTGGTCGACTGTCAAAGATCCACGAATGACAGCAGGGAACAACGGCTTAATGTGCTTTCCGAGGCACGGAGGAGTCTCGATATGTAAAGATGGTCACCCATCCACGGACCAACCCCGGCAAGGACCCGTGAGGCTGTTATTACTTAGCCACGAGCTCCTCCTAAAAATATTAACCAACAACAACAATAAGACTTATGATTTTTTTCTCGAAGGCGACTCTGGTTGGCGCCACTACTAGCCTTAAATAAAGATGATTGTAAAAGTTATATGTAACACTGGATCCTAGGCTAAATTAACTAACAAACTATTAAAATTCAGTGTTATGTCACAGATTAATACAGATGGGACACTCCGCAGTTTATGTATGAAGCTACAAGTACGCGGCCGGCCCCTTTAACGGGGCCAATTCAGTAAGTCAGAAGATATAAGAGTTACGCGATAGAAAGAGAGGCAACTTGTAATAAGCGACCTGAATATTGCACTTTATTGTGTCGTAGCATGAGTCGCTTTTTATTTAAATGATTTTGCGGAGTGTCCCATCTGTATTAATCTGTGGTTATGTGTAATCTTTAAGTTTACCTAGTATGTAAATTATTGCCCAATTTGTGAACTAATAAAAGAAACAATATTAACTGCTGCTATACAGGGTGTAACGAAACATCGATGCGCAAACTGTTACCAATAATTCAGCACATAATTCTGGACCTAGAATTTATATGCTGGGGAAATATAAGTTTTAAAAAATCTGCTTTTTAATACATTTTGACCGTGTATTGCACTTTTGTATAAAACACCCTTTTTTTAATAACCGGCGAGAAAACGACTTGTTTAACATGGCATTTTTCTTCTAAAATACGCAACTTCTTTGAACTTACATACATTAAAGAAATCTCAATGTTTCGTTATTTCGTAAAAACCTTACGAAGTATGGGCGGGTAGCTACTGTGGCGGCATCTACATGGCCACAAATGAACTACACATCAATGACATGACGTCACGCAAACCTGCATCGCGCAATTAGAGTTTACCACGCGATTAGCATATACAAGGTGTAACATAAATAACCCACAACCTCTTAAGGGGTCATTGTACTCATCATTATGAACAACTTTTACTATGGGACCAAACCTGAAATCGCAAAAAAAAATCAGCTGACCAGTACATTTATCTACATCAAACTCGTCAAAATGTAGGGAGCAGCTGATTCTTTTTCGCGATTCCAGGTTTGGTCCCATAGTAAAAGTTGTTCATAATGATGAGTACAATGACCCCTTAAGAGGTTGTGGGTTATTTATGTTACACCTTGTATACAACGTCCCGACATCAACCGTCGGGCAGTAGCCCACCAGACACAACACCCGTCTGGTCGGAGGATCCTCCCTTTTCTATGAAGGATGAGTGAACTTTACATCCTGTTCCTCATGCCTCTAAACTATTAGCTACTAGCTAGCTACTAACTAGTTAACTAGTTATAGTTTCGAATAAACTTAAACGCGATTGTGATAAGAGTAACTTCAATACAATAGCAGTTTAAGTCAAGAATTGGAAGAACTGGCACAAATTAGTTTAATTATGTGTCAAAGTACCTACCTCAGTCTTTACCTTAGAGTTAGACCTTATCTAAAAACCTAATATAAAACTTGAAGTTTGAGCAAGCTCTATTGTAACGTTCACTCACTCACCGATTCACAATGATCCGTATCCGAAATAAACACGGCACATCGTTCACACTTCAGCAGCTCCCTTGCCTCCGTCATGATCTTCGTGACCAAACACTCCAGGTTGCTCTGCTCCTCGAAGATACTCCTGGCCAGCGCCAGCAGGATCTGGTTCCTCTTGTACTCCAGGACAGAGGACTCGAAGAGCTGCGCGTTCTGGATACCTATACCACAGAAGGTGAGGTACCGGCGGAAGACTTCCACGTCTCGGGGGGAGAATTCTTTGGATCCTGAAACAAACCACTATTGTGTAAGTAAAGTTTTCGTCTATAATCAACCCCTGCTTGGGTGAAGTTATTAATAGAAAAGTCTAGAAGGAAAAATATTATGAATGTTTTAAAACTGAAGCAGATACAAGTGGTTCTAGTAATTTTAATAAAGTTCTTAATCAAGATCAAAGTGCATCTATAGACAAGACAGTCGCTTTCAAAGCGTCTCGTATTTCTGCAACGACTTATAACAGGATTGAAATAAGCTTTCCGGTAGCTTATATCTGTCCCATACATTTTTGACTTTTCCATCATCGTTATCACTTTCGGGGCGGCTTCGAACCCGTGGATGTCGTAAAACATCCCACGGGAACAAAAATCCTTTCTTATTCCTTGTCTACATTATAAAAGGAACCTCTGTGCAAAATTTCAGCTTTCTATGTCCAAGGGTTTGGGCTGGGCGTTGATGAGTCAATCAGTCAGTCAGGACTTGTTATTTACCCAAACGGGATATTTACCATGTTCAGTCAGGACTTCTCTTTTTTTTTATATGGATGGATAGAATAACACATTGCCTAGGCCGTAAGGGCCTCCTTGGTTTCACCCATATATAGTACCTACTCTATCTGGTTTCACCTTATCATAAAATGCCGGAAAGGTGCTCGAAGAAAACTTAAGATAAAACACTTATTGAGGATAAACATACGGATACCTATGAATCCGACAGAGGAAACGCATAATGTGACTAAAAGAGTAAATGTTAAAGCATGGAGAGGGAGAGGCAGGCCAAAGAAAAGATGGATGGAGAGAAGGGAGTGAATGAGTGCGTGACGGTTGACAGGGGAGAATGGAAAAAGAAAACGTGTTGCGCCGACCTCAAGTAACATGGGATAAGGGCAAGGTGATAAATGTCCGAGATTATAATTATGTTGTAGTGTTAGTATGTAAAGTTTTGGATTAATAATAATAATAATATAGCTTGGACCCTGTTCCCGATACCGGTGGGGTACTATTTTTATATTTTTAAATGTTTTTATTATTCTTTTTATACTAATATTTAAAAATGTAACAAATATGTGAAAAGTAAAATAAAAGAAATAATAATATAACCTCTTTATTACCATATGAATAACTTATAAAAAAATAAATATTTCATAGGATTAATATTACATATTAATGTGCATGCATAAAAAATTAACAAAATAATACAATTCATAATCATCATCATTATTTTGTGATCCAATTGTAACCGGCTTTTCTTATTATTTCATCAACCCACTTTTCTTTCGGTCTACCTCTTTTTCTTTTGTTTGCTGGTCCATGCCAGGTAGTTACTCTCTGTGTCCATTTTTCCTTGTCCATACGTGCAATATGACCCGCCCATATCCATTTTAGTTTTTGAGAAAGTTTTGGATTATTGAGAGCATAATTATTATGCTCTCAATAATCCAAAACTTTAAAGCTCGTAAAATGAACACAACAAACTTTAAAAACCTACAAAATAAAACAACTTTCTTTAAAAATAAAGTACGAAGCGTGGCTCAGTCGCTAGTCTATCATAAATTTAGTTTACAACAGTTAGGAAGCAACAAAGGCTTTAAAGTTGCGAACGTCGGAAACTTGGTGAAAAGTCGATGCGGCGGAATCTGCACCAAATTCAATAATGATTAACTGGAGAAGATACAACTTTACGAGGAACAGAACTAGCTTGATGGAATTTCATTTTAAGTTGATGTTTTGTTGTTTAATAAGTAACAGTACAGTACAGTATATTGGAGAAACCAATATTGAATAATTTGCAATAAGAATTTAAGGAATAATATCTATCTATACATATAATAAATCTGTAGACGAGGCGTTTCTGTACATTGCAAATATTAAAAAAAAAAATTGTTGGGGTGTTAAAGAATCACCAACAGATGCCATTTCTACCATTTTTGTCATTTTTGTCTGTTTGTCTGTTTGTCTGTTCGTCTGTTTGTCTGTTTGTCTGTGAGAGTTCATAAATGTTTGTGCAAGTATCACGTCAAAAGTACAAAACCAATGTGGTTAAATTTTATACTCAAATATTGTGTGTAACTCAGAGTTTTACTTAGTTTTTGTTTCATCGCAATCGCTTCAGTCTATCAAAAGATATATGTATTTAAAGTGTTCAAGAAGAACTTTTCATTACGGTGTCTTCATACACGTAACGACATCTATTGATACCAAATGGTACTAACAATAAAAATCGCTTTATAGGGGTGGTTAACCTGATGGGTCGATCCAGCAGGTTCAGCCGCTACGCTTCCCGGGGTTGGTTAGTGGATGGGTGAGCATCTTTACATACCGAGACTCCTCCGTGCCTCGGAAAGCACTTTAAGCCGTTGGTCCCGGCTGTTATTCGTGGATCTTTGACAGTCGTTACGGGTCGTCAGAAGCCCGAAAGTCTGACAACCAGTCTTACCAAGGGGTATCGTATTACCCAGTAACTGGGTTGCGGAGGTCAGATAGGCAGTCGCTCCATGTAATATACAGGTATTCAGCTGCATCCAGTTAGACTGGAAGCCGACCCCAACATAGTTGGGAAAAGCCTAGGCAGATTGGTTCTATTGATGGTTGATTAGTAACGCTAAAAGAATTTCAAATATAAAAAACCGGCCAAGTGCGTGTTGGACCACCCACAATGAAGGGTTCCGTAGTTGGGATGAATTTATCCCAAGAACAAACTTAACATTGTAGTTGGAAAACATATTCTCCCATACATTCCAACTGTAAATGTAAGTTTGTACTCACAATATTAAGAGATTTACCATGTTATTTTATGACCACAGACTATTCTTATAGATTTTCCTGTAATCTACAAGTAAAGAACTATTTTCTGTATTTTTTTTTCAAAACTTTAGGCTCAGTAGTTTCGGAGTTCAAAACTTTAGGCTCAGTAGTTTCGGAGATTAGGGGATATATTGGTAAATTTTCATCTATTTTCTTAAATAATTAATATAATTAAAAAAATATATATATATTTGAGACCCTCATATTAACTAAGCCCTTTCATCTGATATGTCACACGGTACAGTTTGCAAAACTTTTTTTTTTTAATTTTCTTATTTGCCCCACAAGTGACCCTCATATCCAAAATCCATTTATTTACTTTACCTACCTGTCCGCGTTTGGGTCACAGAAATTCGTAATTTTTATATGTACCAAATTTTAACATAATGGGTCCAATAGATTCGGAGCAAATTAGGTGTGACAGACGGACAGACACACGAGTGATCCTATAAGCGTGCCGTTTTTAGTGTTCCGTACCAAAATGGTATAAAAGGAACCCTTATGGTGTGACTCAGTCTGTCTGTCTGTCTGTCACAGCTGGATATCTCAAGAACTACTAATGCTATCAACTTGAAATTTGGAACAGTTTTAGATGACGTTTACCCAACTATTTTGCAAATAAGCAAGAAATAAAAATATTTAAATTTTTATTGCAACAGGGACTGAAAGGGTGTCTTAAAAATTCATAGTGGGGCTACTAGGGCATGTGGGGTATAATATGAAAGAGCGCTGTTTGCACATTCTCAAACAAACATTTTTTTTTTAAGGCCACATAGTTTCGACTTTTGATGAAAAATGTAAAAAAAACTACCGCCCCCCCCCTTATTCTATGTGATAGAAGTGTATGTAAAGAAAACAGGAAAAAAAGAAAGGAAGAGAGAGAGGGGAGGGAGGAAGGAGGAGGGAGGAGGAGATGTCTCTAAATAGCACACTTTTTCAGAAATCGAAACGGAACAGTCGGTGCGCGAGTTTGACTCGCTCTTGACCGGTTTTTTTTCTTTTGAGGTATGGAACCCTAAAAATGGGCATATAATTGTAAGATGATAGTTAATACTAATAACTGATGTGGTGTTCTGAGTGAAAAAGAATGCAATGTCAGATATAATAATCCAATCAACTTTTCATACACAGAGAAGGTGAGGGGGAGGGTTTGAGAGGGTAGGGGCAGGGGGACGCGGTGAGATCCCTCTCACCGCGTCCCCCTGCCCCTAGGAGAAGCAGTAAGGGTGTGAGGTGGAGGAAGGGGGAAGGGGATGCGGTGAGGGGTATTAGAGGGGAGGGGGAGGGGTGGTGGTAAGATATGGTTGAGAGGAGAGTTAGAGGAGGAGGGTTGAGAGGTTGGGTGAGAGGGGGGTGACGAGCGCCTTAACACCTTAATGTTACTTTTTGACCGAAAAATAGAAAGTCGGAACGGCACAAAAAAAAAGGAAACGCCAGTCGTCGTCAGAGCTGACACACACACTTTTTTTTTAAATCAAACTGGGTACCTTTGTAAGTTTATATATTGTACGCAGAGTGAGCTTCCAGTTAACCACTGTATCTGATAGATGTTGTATAGACGGAATCGCGGTGTCAAGATTTTCCGCAGAAGAGTGACACTTTTTCAGTCATAAAATAGATGCTGTCCTGGAATTCCGGTCTCTGGACCTGGATTTCTCTCTAGAGGTCGAGATTATTTTGAGGCATCTTTATAACCAACTTCAAAAAGAAAGAAGTTTTCAATTCTTCTGTTTTTAGGGTTCCGTAGCCAAATAGTACATAGAAAGGTAAGTCTTATCATTACGTCCTGTCCGTCTGTCCGTCCGTATGTCACACACCTTATGTTTGAAAGAGTTTTCTCCAGAGATGGTGAAGATCTGACAATTGAACTCCTCAATAACTTACAGTAGGTATACGTACTGTGATTTGGTACAGAAATCAAAGAAAATTACTGGCTATCCGTGGTCAACTAATTATGGACTTCGATGGTTTTTAAAAGTTTTGCCTCCATAAACATGGATGTTCACGGTATAAACGAAAGACAGTTTGATGCGCAGTCCAAACCGCACAGATCCATCCGCGGTTTGGAACGCAGTCCACAGATCCGTGGTCCAAACTGTAGGTACCTACGTGTAAACCCCGCTATTCGTTCTTTCCGAAACGATAGTTTGGAATGGCGCGTTGTGTTTCCAGCAGTCCGAATACGTGTTAAACCCCGCTATCATAAACCGCAGTAACTGCAGGGCTGTGGTAGAGAACCCCAGGTAGCGGTTCCCACCTGGCAAGATCGCAAGATTCTTCATTTTTATTGGAGGAGTGATACCTACACCATATCTAAGCGACACGTTATGTATTGATTTCCGACATGCACGCGAACGAAGTCGCGGGCACAGCTAGTATAGGTAATAATAATAATGTTTATTTTTCCAAAAGAATACATAGATATAGGTTGAGCACAGTGTTAGATAAACTAAAATTATAAGGCTACAGAAATCTATATAAACAAAATAATAAACCCTGTCTCGTAAACTAGGAGGCCTGTATCTTAAGAGACAGTGTTCGGCCAGATGGTTGCGTAAATTAAGTTGTACCCTTTATGAGTGAAATTGTGTCGATCTATCTATCTAACATTACATAATAGACAACATTATATTTTGTAAATTAAATTAAACATTACATGTGATCACTTCCTGCAGTTGTGATTAAATTAAATCTGTTTGGAATGGGCTGTTTGTGTGTGTGTGTGTGGGTGTGTGTGTGTGTGTGGAACGTGTGAGGAACGATTTAAACTGAGAGTGGTTTGCTTGTGATGATCGGCGAAAATATTTGTAGTGGACAGGGTGTTGTGGCGCAGCCTGGAAGAGGCTTATAATGTCCAGCAGAGGACTGCGATATGCTGAGTTAATTTTGATTGAATATTTGAACATTAGTAAAACAACCAAGTTGAAGTTTCAAGGGGGTTACCAAAATACCATGACCAATAATATCTATGTCACTGAAATCTCTACGATCCATCTATGGTGGTATTTTAGTGTTAAAGCTAGCACAGATGAGGCCCCGGCCCGCACCCTAATTTTATAAAGCAGCTTACAGATAGTCGACATTTTAATATCATCTCATCGAACTCACCATCAGTCTTGTTGATAATCTGTGCTACTCCGACCACGTCACCCTCGTAATTACAGATGGGCATGCAGAGGATCAGTTCAGTCTTGTAGCCCGTGCGAGCGTCGATCTCACTGTTGAACCTGAAATAACGAATGTGTAAAACAACTTTTTGCAGTTGACTATGACGGTTGACGGATTCTCTAGTAAATTCACTAGAATCTATATCGTTTTCTTTATTGCAATAAGGAAAGCCTCTGATGACACATAATGTATCTCGAAGATAATTAAACCACTTTTTATTTGATATTCTTATTTCTATTCAAACTCAAACTCAAAGCATTTATTTCAAATAAACCAATTATAGGCACTTTTGAATTGTCAAAGGGTCGGTCTTGGGTCGGTCAGTCAGAAAAATGAAGCTAGTTGCCCATTCCAAAGCGTAGATCCTGGAGAAGAACGGGCAAGAAACTCCACGGACACTCTTTTAAATCAAATATTTTACATAATATTGGTTACATCGTTCATATTGAAAATATAGATGTGAGAACAATGTAGAAAGACGTGCACGTTACAAGCGTCCGTGATAAAAACTAAAAACAACTAAATTAAAAATAAACCGTGGCAGCTAAGAGACGACCAGTCCCAACTGACGGCGCCCGTTCACGAACATGACGCATGTATCAGCACCAATTAGCTCAACCATTTTGAAAGGAACTTAATGATCCAACACACACGCCACCACCAGCGAGACATTTGAGTGAGGATGACATACTCTCAACCGCCAGGGCACATTCAAGTCAGTGAAAGACGAACCCAGTAAAAGGTAGCTTTATATTAGCTACATAGTGCTCACACATGTACTATGCAATTATACAATACTAACATACTATTTTTCTTTCTTTTCTTATTTTTTTTCTTCTTTTTATTTCTTTTTTTTATTTTGTTTTTTTTCTATTTTTCGTGATTATGGGAACTGGTACACTGCCGAATTTGCTGCCTATGCTTTTGTAGACTTTTCAACTCGTGAGTTTATTAGGTGGTTTCCTTGTCGATATCGTGTGTTGCTGGTGAGTTTGTTCCGCCAATTTTTCTTCCCAGCTAAATCACTAGGAGTGGTGAAGGGTGGATATTTTGGGAGACTGTCTTATGTAATTTTCTTTTAGGATGTATCTTATGTAATTGTCTTATAGGAGCTCGTGGCTAAGTTATAACAGTCGCACGGGTCGATCCATCAGGTTAAGCTACGTTTGCCGGGGTTGGTCCGTGGATGGGTGACCATCTTTACATACCAAGACTCCTCCGTACCTCGGAAAGCACGTTAAGCCGTTGGTCCCGGCTGTCATTTGTGGATCTTTGACAGTCGTTACGGGTCGTAAGAAGTCCGAAATTCTAACAACCAGTCTTACCAAGGGGTATGTATCGTCTTGCCCAGTGACTGGTTTGTGGAAGCCAGATAGGCAGTCGCTCCATGTAAAATACTGGTATTCAGCTGCATCCGGTTAGACTGGAAGCCGACCACAACGTAGTTGGGAAAAGGCTAGGCAGATTGAGTCTTGTGTAATTTTAAAGTTTTATGAGTGTTGAGTCTCAGCGTAATTTGAATCACTACAACCATGACTTTTTTTTCAAGTCACATTGTTGTCAATGTTGTGCTTCAAACTAAAATCATTTTGCTATAAGGCAGTTAATGCCATGGGCCATACGAGTACATACCTTTTTTTTTTTTTTTTGAGGGTGGGAAATCATCAAATAACTTCTCCCGCTCTGGGTGGAGCGGAAGGGCGTGTCAGACTTTTACTGACTAAAACCCACCCGTGTTCCTTCAGTTGCCTATGCCAGGGCCGCGGTATCTTCTTAAAACTACCCGCGACCACAGCGGCGTCGGCCCTATTGGACCCCGTCACTTGCTGACATCTCTTTGAGGCGCGCGTAGAACACAACGCGCCGTCGACTCGGGGCTGGTCCTTACCGGACGGCGAGCTACCCGCTGCTCACCGTCCGTAGGCCCGCGCCTACGGTGGCCGGAAATCGCCCCGCGATTCCCGCCGCCCAGGGCGTCTCCTGCGGCGACTGAGGGAGTGAGGCTGCCTCTCCCTCACGCGTTCCGCCTCCTCCTTCGCGACCATTACTGCTTCGCATAAGGAGGTGACGGCCTCCCATGCACTCTCGCTCCGCACCATGGCCTGGACCAGGGGGTCTACTCCCTAAGCACGAAGTCCGTAGTTTCGGCCTTCGTTACGGGCGTTTCCTACTCCGTATCACCTACGGACGTATGAATGGTTCGGGGCCCAAACGAAGTATGAATGGCAACACAATACGACAGTTGTCCCTACTCCCGATGTGCTTTAGCCCGTCCGAAAAAATTAACATTTACACTTGTTTTGATGGATCGTTAAGTCAGATGGACGGATAAAAGGACGGACAGATGAACGGAAAGCCTTAGGGAGTAGGCCCCCAGGCTCGGACGCGAGAGACGAGTACATACCTGGGGTCAGAGTACGCGTTCTTGATGTTGATGGGGTGCTTGGTCTGCGCGGCCAGGCCGGCCACTCCCACGCCGAACGGGATCTTGATCTCTTGCGAGCGCGCAGTGCGGAGGGCGTCGTTTAATTCTGGTTAAACAAGGTAGGATTATTTTCAGGTGTTTGCTTTGTAGTGTTAGTGAGGGATGATGAATTTATTTTGGACTCGTGATATCACTATGTGGTCCTTTTAACACAGAGGTTGGCTGATGGAAAATGCCTTGTGGTATTAAGTCCGCCTATGTAAATACTACTAGAACACTGTACAAGTATATCTCACTAGTTTTACTATATAAGTTTGTTACTTCTTCACGCTCGAACGGCTGAACCGATTTGGATAAAATTTAGTACGTAGATAGGATACACCCTGAATTAACACATAGGCTACTTTTTATTCCGGTCTAATGGGGTGAAACCGCGGGGTGTAGCTAGAGTAAATAAATATGAATGAAAACGGGGTGAATGATATCGTGACGGTTATCAGGGGAATTGGAAAAGGTTTTTTTTTACCCGATGAAGGGCAAGAAGGACATTATTTAGGGTGAATAGAAAGCTGATTATCACATTATAATAGTCAGCTTATTGCAATCACCACCTGTATTCTGTGCGTTTTTTCCCGCTATTTTCACCCACCCAGGTTTCCACGAAAAATACTAGGTACTAGGCATTGATGGTAATGGTTGGTTGGTTGGTTGGTAATATTTTTCTTTTTTCATTTATTTTCTTTGTATACTTAATAGCACAACATGGATATATCACAGAGCACGCAGAACCCTCGGCAGCTGTTACAGGAGGAACTGTCAACCTGTTTATTTGCACTACGACACATGACATAATCCTACTTATCACACTAATAATACACAAAGGCGAAAGTCTGTGAGTGTGTGTGTATGTTTGTTACTTCTTCACACTAAAAAGGCTATACCAATTTTAATAAAATTTGGTATGAAGGTAGCTGACACCCTCGATTAACACATAGGCTACTTTTTATGGACATATTATAAATGTGAAAGTTTGTGAAGATGTTTGGATGTTACTCAATCACGCAAAAACGGCTGAACGGATTGAGATGAAATTTGGCACACAGATAGTTTATAACCTGGATTAATACATAGGATACTTTTTATCGTGGTAGTAGGTTTCCGTGGGATAATGTCCGACATCCACGCGGGCGAAGCCGCGGGCAACGGCTAGTTACGTATATAAACCGACGGCTTTGAATGGCATAGATGACACAGAAGTTGTACGCTCAACACACAGTTCTGACGCCACGAATTTTATTAGTACCTAATTCCGTCTCAAGATGGCGATGCGGTAAAATGTCCGTACGTTGTGGGACCTATCCCTAACCTGTACGAAACAGTACTACTGTTGCGAAGGGTACAAAATTAGAACAACAAGGTTCTGACCCAAAATAGTTTCCTGGAAAAACTGAAAGGTCATCGACACCATTAGTTTCATGTTTCAGCAGTTAGGCGGACAATTAGCCTGATTAGTGTTCAGTCCTTGGAAGTACATTAGAGTGTGTCGCTGACCCTAATGGGGTAAGAAAAGACTTTTACGGGGTCTGACCTCATAATGATGACGTCATCGAGAGATCGAACTTAGCAACAGGTGCTTGTTAGTAAGTTTAGTCAGATCTGGGTGTCAACTGTACTGTAGGAGTACTGTCCATGCCATATCATAATATGAAAACTATTAATATTAACTGTCAACGATATTTTATTTTAAATACATTAAAATTCTTATAAACAATATGTAGGTACAGTCAGCAACAAAAGTCGATTAACACTTGTGTTTTCTAAATCTTAATTATTGAGAAAAATACTTCATTAAAATCGGAACAGATGTAAATTTTAAAGAAAATTAACTCTTATCTAATAGATGAAATGCTAAACAGCAGGATATCGTATCATTTTGTGTTAATTTAGATGATGTCAAAAAGTAGCAGTGTTAACCGACTTCTGTTGCTAACCGTACCTGGTACCAGGGTGTGGTACAGAACATGAATCCGAATTTAACTTTCTCCATGGGACCAACATCGTAATCGCGAAAAAAATTTCAACTGTCCCATAGAAAACTTCAATACCTACTCGACGCAAATGTATGGGATGGCTGATTAGTTTTTCGCCATTACGATGTTGGTGCCATAGAAAAAGTTGTTCGGTTTGATAGTTCCACACCCTTTTTAACGAGAATGCAAAACGATACCTTGTATAACACAACTAACTAATTGGTCGGGGAAAAAGTTTTTTCGTATTTTATAGGTATAAAGTTATAATAAAATCTCTTTGGCTCTACTGTTTGTATCTGGCTGGTTTTGATATCATTGAAAGTTTAAATTTTAAAGAACATAATTCCAAATTCAAATTAGGAAAATGTGTGATTTTCATTTGTTTTTCGTACTGTCAAGATGAGTGAATCTAATGAAGAAATTCGATACATTTTAAAATTTTACTACAAAACAAAAAAGGTAAAAATGCAACGCAAGCCGCGAAAAAATTTGCGATGTTTATGGACCTAGTGCAGTGTCTGTGAGAGTAGCACAAATTTGGTTTAAGGGTTTTCAATCCGGAAATTTTGATGTCAAAGATGCACGTCGCTCTGGTCGCCCTATTACGGATAAAATGGATGCCATTTTTTAAAAAGTGGAGCAAAATCGTCATATCAGTAGTTACGACGTAGCTAAAGAACTGGGAATTGACCACAAAACAGTTTTGACCCATTTGGCAAATGACACATAACTAAATAATAAACTATGAAAAAAAAAGTGTCTTGAATTTGTATAAAAAATACGAAGGAACTTTTTCCCCGACCTAATATTTACACTACCAAATTAAAAGACTTACTGACATACTGTACCAATAAATACAAAAATAAAAGGACGCTTGACGTCGAAGTTACACTAGTCCGCATCGCTGACATCCGGAAACGTGGCCAGAAGACTGGCAGCACCGTGCACCGCCACGTTCAATAGCAATGCTAATTCTTTGGCCAAAAAACGAGCCCTCTGGTCACGTGAAGTGTCGAGCAGATGGCGAGAAATTCCTTAAGGTCCTGGTTCCAAGCTTGGTTTAGCTCGGTGTGTAAGTGAAATGGCTTTATGGCTGGCTAGTTTGACGCACGAGATAGAAGATTCTCACGCGCACCGGAATTATGTCGTAAAAGTGCAAATAAAATCGTATAAAATTAGAAATTAACTATTTAATAAAAAGTAATCCATCACTGGATGCAGTTTGGAATTTGACATTTCATGGTATATTTTTAATTATAATTATAATTGCTAATGAAGGGATAAACAGCTTTTGAAGATTTTTAAGAGTTATGTTTAAATATTTTTTTGGTGCATTAAAGTATGTTTAATTATATTTTGGCTTCCATCACTGTATGCGAAAAGGACTTGAAAATATCATATTTTTTTTACATCTCAAAATTATTTATGGTTTATGAGATACACAGCTTTAAAAAACCACCTTTTTGATCGTTTTCAGGAAATCTGCTCCTTAAAAAGGAGACGCGAACTCGGGCGCCATGACCCGAGCCTTTCGACTCCAAACGGTTGAGCCGTTTGAAGTCGAAAGGCTCGGGTCATGGCGTACCTTATGGGTAACTGTAGTTACCCATAAGGTAAGGTATCTGCACCGCTTGAGGGTCTCAGCAGCCGCAGCAGCGGCGCCAGCACTACGTGAACATTTTTACATTTTAAATGTTATAATTTGGGCTTCTGTGCCAAAAGTTTTTTTACATCATCGTGACAATATCACAGTAGATACCTATGTATTCTTACTGGATACGTGCATCTTGTTCTTTGAAACTACAAAAGTTTATCACAAATGTGCAAAAAGAACCATTATTAACTGTGTCCTTTTTAGGGTTACGTACCAAAATGGTAAAAAAGGAACCCTTATGGTGTGACTCAGTCTGTCTGTCTGTCTGTCTGTCTGTCACAGCTGGATATCTCAAGAACTACTAATGCTATCAACTTGAAATTTAGAATAGTTTTAGATGACGTTTACCCAACTATTTTGCAAATAAGAAAGAAATAAAAATAATTATATTTTTTTTGCATCTGGGACTGAAAGGGGGTCTTAAAAATTTAAAGTGAGGCTACTAGGGCATGTGGGGTATCATATGAAAGAGCGCTGTTTGCAAATTTTCAAACTATTTTTTATTTTTTTTTAGACCGCATAGTTTTCGACTTTTGCTGTAAAATGTAAAAAAATACCGTTCCCCCCCTTACTTATCTCCGAAGTTTGCAAAGCGAAAAATCTGAAATTATTCTATGTGATAGAAGTTTATGTAAAAATTACAGGAAAAATAAAACAATGTCTCTCAGTAGCACACTTTTTCAGAAATCGGAACGGAACCCTCGGTGCGCGAGTCCGACTCGCTCTTGACCGGTTTTTAATTTTTTTTCTTAGTTTCAAAAGTCTCTAATAACTTCCGTAAACACATAGGTAGTAAGCATCTTATGAAAACCGTAACATCTATTTACTGTTGCTATAACTTCTTTACTTCATTCAGTATCATTTAATAACATAAATAATGGACATTAATTAATCGCTCCGGAGACCAAAGTTGACTGTTTTATTTAGTTTATTAGAGTATTTGCATAATGTCTTAAATATTACAATTTAACAATATAAACTAAATATAAACTAAAACTAATTTAAAACTACTATAAACTAATCTAAAATTAAAACTAAAACTAGTAATAACTAACTTTTTAATTTGATAAAAAAATTCAAAAGGACATATACTACAGGATATTTTTTTAAGCAATGCGCAAATTTTCACACGGTTTCTACCCATGAATATGAACAACTTTCACTATGGGAACGAAATCGCGAAAAAAAAAACTGCTGTTCAGTACATTAATCTACACCAAACTAGTCAAAATGTAGGGAGCAGCCGATTTATTTTTCGCGATTTCAGGTTTGGTTCCATAGTAAAAGTTGTTCATATTCATGGGTAGAAAACCCAGTACAAAGCGCACTGCTTAAAAGATTATCATGTAGGTATAATAATGTACCTAATGATAATAATATCAGTATCACTCAGCCGACGTTCGCACGGACGGAAAAATATCGCAGCGATTATTTTTCGCGCACAGGATTTTCAACGCTCTGCTTAGCGCCGAGAGTTGAAAATCCAACAGTGTGTTTTTTCGTCGCGCTGGGATGCACTCTGTTATTGTTAGGTTGGATTCTCGAAGCTCGGCTCAACACCGAGAGATGAAAATCCAGTGCGCGATGAAATCCCGCCGCGATATTTTTACGTCCGTGTGAACGTCGGCTCACTCTGGATCTGGATGTTGCTCTTTTTAATTCGTCTTCCAGCGAATATGTTTCATCTGAGGAAAAAAGCCTACCAATCTCTCTATAAGTTCCAATTTATACTTTACGAGTTCATTCTTAGCAAAAGAGCGTCGAAACATGAAACCAATCATAAAGGGGCCAAGCAATGTCTGACGCATAAAATCTTGATCGGAAAACACCCCCGAAGCTGAACGGAATCCGTGCGGAGCGTTGACGGGGTGTGGCTGATACTGGCTTGGCCACCATCAGGGATTTTACTTTTGATAACACAAAGATTTAGTCGCTAATTGCTATTGGTCGCCAAGTCACAGATTTAGTCGGGTCTTAGTTTAGAAGATATAATTAGTTCAATTTTTAAGTATAGTTCAAGAGCTAGATTGAAGAGTTTACGATAAAATCTTTGATCTAGCTCTTGGTCTATACTTAAAAATTGAACTCATTATATCTTCTAAACTAAGACCCGACTAAATCTGTGACTTGGCGACCAATTTCGACTAATTAGCGACTAAATCTGGGAGAAAACAGATCTTCGCTAGGTGCCCTAGTTTTTGAGATATAAATGTGGCCAAGCTGGGGAGACTCTCCCCAGATCGGCCACCAATGACCCCTTATAACTTTTGAACCAGTGACCGACAAATTCTGATATTTGGCGACAAATTTCGACTAATTAACGACTAATTATTTGTGTTATCAAAAGTAAAATCCCAGATGGTGGCCAAGCCAGTGTCAGCCACACGTTGACGGGAACTTTCTAATTTTAGATAAGCCATAATTATTTTGTCCCTGTAGGTACTTCCTTAGAGACGTTACATCAGTAGGCTTGTAACGTGTGCTGGTGGTGGTGCTTAGGTATATGTAGTGTAATGATCGTCCGGTCCGATGCAAAGATCGTCTGTTTGACCAATGTTTCAAAATATTTCATATTCACTTTTCACAAGTCACCCAAAAACAAACAAAAAGTAATAAATAACCTAGTAATTAAGAATGCACAACATCACAGACACCAGGATTCAAAACAGCTTAATTACAAAATGAACAATGACCCGACATTTTAATAATAAAGATAATTGTCTATTGAAACTTTTATTGCGTTTGAATGGAAGGACAATAGCGCATCAAAATAACGTTAGAACTACCCGCTTATGGCGACCACACACCAGATGCACGATGACCAGCATGAGAAGTCTGGTAGGTTACCTGGAGGACCCTGGTTCAATACCCTTGTTACTTATGGTTCTTTGACAGATTAAACGCAATAAACGCAATAAACGATTATTTTAATCATAACATTTTGCTGTACCTCAATCATTGTAGTACATTACAGTCTCACGAAAGCGGGCGAACCATACTTGTATGTGTAAATGTTACATGCACATTGTCTTTGTGTGCGTAAGCTCGGGAGCACGCTACCTGCAGTACGCACACAAGAGCGCGTGTCTATACGCAGTACATCTACAAGTATGGCTCACCCGCTTTCGTGAGATAAAACAACCGTACCTACGTTATTTTTCGTTGAAAAAAATCAAAATAAGTAGGTACGTTGTTCGATTTTGCGAAAATATTTTTTTAATAAAGCTCATGAAGCTCGTGGCTAAGTAATAACAGCCTCACAGTCGATCCATCAGGTTAAGCTACGCTTGCTGAGGTTGGTTCGTGGATGGGAGACCAACTTTGCATACCGAAACTCCTCCGTGCCTCGGAATTGGTCCCGGATTTCATTCGTGGATCTTTGACAGTCGTTACGGGTCGTCAGAAGCTCGAAAGTCTGACAACCAATCTTACCAAGAGGTATCGTATTTCCCAGTTACTGGGTTGTGGTAGGTCAAATTTGTATTTGAGTAAGAGTAAAATTATAGAATTATTCATACTGAAAAGGTTTATTATTACAATTTTAGTTATTTCACGGTAAAACATTTTTTCACGTTCATGTTAAACCATGTTTTTAACTACCACAAGAACTTAAAATACTTACTAAATCGAAATTATCACAAGAATCTTCTCGTGCCCTTTACCATCCCAATCGACTCGTCAATTTAGTCCTACATACCTACCTACACCTAAATGATTGCCTCCAAATGTATCGCCCTTCTGCCTACGCTCCCTATTTTCATGAATACTCTCTCCTTAGAGTAATTTTCACATTCGGGAAAGGAAAAACGTGAAATGCTTCAGATCCCTCGCGTTCCCGAGAATTGGCGACGGAGCGCGAAGGGTTATTACCGTGACGTAACCTAATTTTGTGCCTCTGAAATTCAGTTTTTAAGCATAAAGTAGTCTGCTTTAAAGGAATTGTCTGGTTGGTATTTAATTAACGTTCTCTATGAACTTATTGAGTAATACGATACCAACCTATGTGGCGGCATCTACATCGCCACATATGAACTACGCATCAATGACATGACGTCACGCAAACCTGCATCGCGCAATTAGAGTTTACCACGCGATTAGCATATATACAACGTCCCGACATCAACCGTCGGGCAGTGGCCCACCAGACACAACACCCGTCTGGTCGGAGGATACTCCCTTTTCTATGGAGGATGAGTGAACTTTACACCCCGTTCCTCATGCCTCTAAATTGGTGACCCCGAGCATGAACGTCAGCGCAGCCTTCGTGCATCTACTTCAGCGTGACGTCATCAGCATCACTTCCTCAAGCTTTCGAGCGGCGAGTCACACAGCCAGCCAGCATCCACGGCTTCAACGGGTATCCTGACCACAGCATGCAGCGGACACGCATTCCTGGTCATCACCCTCAGCCTCAACCTCAACCCAGCGCTGTACACTCCGACTCACTGGAGCATAACGCAGTGCCATCGCCACCCCGACTCACTGGGGAATTACCGCAGACAGTTCCGACTCACCGTGAACTATGCGGCACCCGGTTCCGACTCACTGGAACCACAACTGGCACTGGCAAGCATCGCAAGATACACGACTCAGCCCACTATCGACCTCCGGTCTCCGGAGGGGAGTGATGTGGCGGCATCTACATCGCCACATGACATGACGTCACGCAAACCTGCATCGCGCAATTAGAGTTTACCACGCGATTAGCATATATACAACGTCCCGACATCAACCGTCGGGCAGTGGCCCACCAGACACAACACCCGTCTGGTCGGAGGATCCTCCCTTTTCTATGAAGGATGAGTGAACTTTACACCCCGTTCCTCATGCCTCTAAACCTATTCTGCTTGTGAATATGATACGCAAACAATCATTTAAAAGCTTCCTCTTGTGCCAATATCCTATGATTACTAACCCGCTTGCGTTGTTTTTATCTCAAAAATACATTAAGGGCCTGGTTCCAAGCTTGGTTTAGCTCGGTGTGTAAGTGATGGCGTTATGGCGGTCTAGTTTGGCGCACGAGATAGAAGATTCTCACGCGCACCGGAATTATGTCGTAAAGTGCAAATAAAATCGTATAAAATTAGAAATTAACTATTTAATAAAAAAGTAATCCATCACTGGATGCAGTTTGGAATTTGACATTTCATGGTATATTTTTAATTATAATTATAATTGCTAATGAAGGGATAAACAGCTTTTAAAGATTATTAGGAGGTATGTTTAAAGATTTTTTTGGTGCATTAAAGTATGTTTAATTATGTTTTGGCTTCCATCACTGTATGCGAAAAAGACTTGAAAATATCATTTTTTTTTTCATGTCAAAATTATTTACGGTTTAAAAAACCACCTTTTTGATCGTTTTCAGGAAATCTGCGCCTGTTGTGAGGAAGAGACAACCTCACGCCAGTCGATTCCCGGCCACCGTAGGCGCGGGCTTGCGGACGGCGCGTTGTGCTCCACGCGCGCCTCAAAGAGATGTCAGCAATGATAGAGTCTGATAGGGTCGATGCCGCCGGAGTCGCGGGGTCTGCGAAAGAGATACCGTGGCCCTGCCATAGGCAACTGAAGGAACACGGGTGGGTTTTAGTCAGTAAAAGTCTGACACGCCCTTCCGCTCCACCCAGAGCGGGAGAAGTTATTTGATGATTTCCCATCCACAAAAAAAAGAAAGGGTCTATTGCACCACCTACGATTAAGTTGCTATTAACTTACTTGGCAGATAATTTCATACAAATTCTGTTCCATTTTTAAATTTATTCGGTGAATAGTGGCAATTCGGACACCGTGAAATAGGCCCTTAGATTACCTTGCCTTTATCTACAATAGCTGCAAGACCTCGTCAGTCATGTACAACACACGTGTGCAAATACGAGTTCAATTGCTTCTTGGATGACATATAAAGAAGTTTGAAGTCTCCTGTTATTATAGGTACAGGACATTTCGAAATGGTTAAAAGGTCCCCAGTCCCCACAAACCGTTTTTGGATTTTTATGACAGGCCCATCAAAACGTTTCTGCTATCCCCTTTTGATATGACAAGTGTTATTAACATTTATTTCCAGCAATTCTACAGACATCGCGCTCAGCGCTCAGGGTGCGACGAAATCGATTGCCGTGTAATTTTCCGGCGGAGGGTAGGAATTCATGAATCATAACAATTTGGGAGCGCCACCCCTTACGGAATTATCTGTTTATTTGGACAAGGATTTTCAGGTTATGTAAGTACCTGAACTATTGATTTTTGGAGTAAAGTCGGGGTTGATAATGTGGGTCTCGAGCTGATCAAAAGGTGTGACCCAAAAATATTATCTTACTTTGAGCGAGTCTGATTCCACGCCTAGGTATATTTTTTTCACGATATTACGTAAAAGAAAACATTTGCCATAAACACAATTCTACCTGATGAGACCTTATAAGAGACACTAGCTTTTGACAGTGGCTTCGCCCACGTGGATGTCAGAAAATATCCCACGGGAACGTGCTACCGGGAATTCCTTCCTTATTCCTTGTCTACATTATAAAGGGAACCTGTGTGCAAAATTTCAGCTTTCTAGGTTCAAGGGTTTGGGTTGGGCGTTGACGAGTCAGTCAGTCAGGAGTTCAGGACCTGAGGACTTCTCTTTTTATTTATATAGATAGATAGATATCAGCTGTATGTGGAGATGGGAACACATCTACAATGCCTCTGATATTACAGATGACTGTAATATTGAAGTGGGTTTACATACGGTGAGCAATCTGCGTGTTTGTTATTCAATATCCTTTAGATAAATGAGAAAGTAAGTTTGTTGGTTACCTTTTCACACCTTTTGCATATACGTTGTCAGGTGCACAGAAACGGACATAGGGTACCTTTCATACCGAAAAGCAGTGCTGTTCCCGACGAAAACAACAATAACGTTCTTATGATAATAGATGGCGCCACGTGTCTTCCAATCATGCTGATTGAATTATATTATTACAAGCAGAGTAAAACACCAATTAATTGTCAAATTCTAAATTAAAAGAGTAAAGGGCATGAACGACCGACCTGTGTCTCTGGTCACATCGAAGAGTTTAGCCTGCAGGTATCTGTGGGGGGGCATTCCTTTCGCCAGGAACAAGCTGCCTCGGTCTGCTGACGTTAGTAGGCACACGTTCACCAGGATCTGAGAACAAGAGTGACATGATAAATATCCAGTCTTCTTCTTCTTTACAGTCGATGGTAAATTAAATTAAAATTAATTTATTTCGGAACCAGTCCAAATTATGCATATACGTGAAATTAAAAATATTAGATCACTTTAAGAATTCATTAAAAGATTACAATTAGACCATTAGACAATCATCAAAAACAAACAAAAAAAAGAAACATCATTCAAATGTCATCAATAAAAACATTATTTAAATTACAACTTTACAATAACAAAAAGATAATTATGATGATAATTATTGTTTCATCTTAGCTTGATAGATGTAGGTAACTATTTTATGGAAATATAAACTTTTTATTACTTTGTAACGAACATTTCAAGTTTTGATAGGGTCACGATGAAAAAAGTCAAATATGTATTTAGTATCAGACTTATCAGTTGCACAGTTCTAAGCTACCGGCACCAAAAATCAACTCCAAACAGGATCCAATGTAAAGATAAATAAAGACAGCACTATTCTATAACATCCCCAAGACAAATCGATACAGCTCTCATTTGACTAAATCAGTCAGTAATTTATATGCAATAGGATAAGGGAAGGTTTTTCCTTTTGTTTTCTAGCTTATTGGTCGCTCCCGCTTCGGAACGAGCGCTTATTTGCATCCGACGACTTAAGAATGGTTATTTTCGAGATTATAGTTTTTGTAACGGAACGCAGTTCTTTATCTGGCTTAGGGATTAAAACGAAACTATTATCTTGTTTTCTTTATTCATAGAGTATTAATGATCTAGAATATTCTGCAATTTAAATATTTAGTTTTAACTATCTACTAAATGTCGGAAAATATCCCACAAAATGTACTACCGAGAAATCCTTCCTTATTCCTTGTCTACATTATAAAGGGAACCTCTGTGCAAAATTTCACATGGCTGGGCGTTGATGAGTCAGTAAATCAGTCAGTCAGGAGTCACTTTTTATTTAGTTTTAATTACGGCAAAAACTAGACCCAGGATCTAGATCCTAAATGCAGTCCGCAAAAATATACACATGCAGAAGATGTAGCGATAAAATATAATGCAACCCAAACATGAACGATTTTACTGTCATGGATTTCCGAATTCCATCAAATTGATTTCAGAATTCTGTGGATGTGTGCTCCTGAGCTCAACCTCGGGACGCGGCAACGTGATTATTTAATTATTCATACTGGGTATTTTACAGTACGCACCAACATAGAAATAAGCTCGCTTCTATTAAAAGTGGCTGTAATGTATGCCTCCGCTTACCCCTTTAGGGAAAACAAACGTGATTATGTTTATGTTCTATGATGCTTGAGAATAGAAACTTTTAAATTCCGACAACCGCAATACCTGAAACATTTTATTGATCAAATATTTTACTAGTGGAAGTACAACCAGGAGTTGGTTCAAAGTAAACTTCTTGGTGCTAGCTTGAAGATATCTTCTGCAAGGAAATGCGCTCCTGGTAACCGTCTTAGAGTTAGTAGGTAGGTTGGCATCATAAATTTCAATAACGTCCGAGATTATTAGGGTTCCGTTACAAAATGGTAAAAAAAGGAACCCTTATGGTATAACTCAGTCTGTCTGTCTGTCACAGCTGGATATCTCAAGAACTACTAATGCTATCAACTTTTATAAAATTGGAACAGTTTTATTTGACGTTTACCCAACTATTTTGCAAATAAGAAAGAAATAAATAATAAATAAATATTTTTGGACATTTCACACAACGCCATCTAGTCCCAAGCTAAGCAACCTAATGCTTGTGTTATGGTAACGAGATGGCTGATAAACTACTTATATACAATTTTTTTTTGTAAATACATACATATTATAGATAAAAAAACACCCAGACTCGAAACAAATACTTCTAGGTCGTACAAATATTTGTTCCGTGCGGGAATCGAACCCGCGACATGCTGCGCAGCAGTCAAGCGCTCAACCACTGCGCCAACCGTGTCGTCAATAATAAAAACATTTATATTTTTTTTGTAACAGGGGCTGAAAGGGGGTTCTTAAAAATTCAAAGTGGGGTTACTAGGGCATGTGGAATATCATATGAAAGAGCGCTGTTTGCACATTCTAAAACATTTTTTATTTTTTTTTTAGGCTGCATAGTTTTCAACTTTTGATGAAAAAATGTAAAAAAAAATCCACCCCCCCCCCCCCTACTCCCAACTTTGCAAAGGGAAAAATCTGAAATTATTCTATGTGATAGAAGTTTATGTAAAGATTACAGGAAACATAAAACGATGTCTCTAAATAGCACACTTTTTCAGAAATCGGAACGGAACCCCCGGTTCGCGAGTCCGACTCGCTCTTGACCGGTTTTTGATTCATAGTGAGGCTTATAGAAGGTTCCACTCGAAAACAAAAACGAAAAAAATGACACCTCAATTTTGTTATAATTTATTTTATTCTTTGTAACAACTACACAATATAGTAATGGATAATTACACAAAACAACTTGTATTATAACCAAATCTCTCCCAATTTTGACGACACGGTTGGCGCAGTGGTTGAGCGATTGACTGCTGCGCAGCATGTCGCGGGTTCGATTCCCGCACGGAACAAATATTTGTACGACCTACAAGTATTTGTTCCGAGTCTGGGTGTTTTTCTATCTATAATATGTATGTATTTACAAAAAAAAATGTATATAAGTAGTTTATCAGCCATCTCGTTACCATAACACAAGCATTAGGTTGCTTAGCTTGGGACTAGATGGCGTTGTGTGAAATGTCCAAGGATATTTATTTATTATTTATTTATTTCTTTCTTTCTTATTTGCAAAATAGTTGGGTAAACGTCAAATAAAACTGTTCCAATTATATAAAAGTTGATAGCATTAGTACAGAAAAGAAATTAAAATAATCCTGTAAGATAGTAGGTATTTAACAAATCGACTAAGGACCTAGTCTAAATCATCCTTTTACAAGGCTGCTTACAAAAGGGTCTCCCGTATATCACTTTACCTACAAGGGATCGTATTATGTGGAATAAAAATAGCCTAGCTTGAGTTATAGCGGGGAATTAAGGGGCTTTTACGGGCACTAACTTTTTCCTTAATAACGCCATCTATCGAGGTGAAGAGTAAATTGGGTCGTATGTTTACGTGATTGAATTAAGTGGTGCTCGATAGATGGCGTTGATGGTAAAGAATATCACATTTTAGTGAATAAATTGCCTATAATAATTATTAAGTAGATTTTAATAATACTTTAAAAATAGCGCTGCTAGGATTAGACGGACGAAACAATTTTTTAAATTACACTCCCGGATAATTGAATCAAGCTACCCTATATAACATTTTTTTTTAAGTCATCTTTTTAAATAATGGTAGTTTAGAGAAGAAAAACTATTTTAAATTTTAATCATATGGACGAAACCTTGAAAGTAGGTATACAGGGTGTCCCGTAAATAATGGATAATCTCTTAAGGGGTCATCGTACTCATCATTATGAACAACTTTTACTATGGGACCAAACCTGGAATCGCGAAAAAAAAATCAGCTGCTCCCTACATTTTGACGAGTTTGATGTAGATAAATGTACTGGTCAGCTGATTTTTTTTCGCGATTTCAGGTTTGGTCCCATAGTAAAAGTTGTTCATAATGATGAGTACAACGACCCCTTAAGAGATTATCCATTATTTACGGGACACCCTGTATAATAGGTAGTTTTTCAAAGTCAATCTCATGTCATGAATCTTATGTGTCATCGAGTTATTCAATCTATCTACATGGATCGAAGTATGCAATGCAGGTGACAAATGGAAAATATTAATTGCCTACATCCAAAACTTATTGTAGGTATAAGTCATAATACGGATTCAACATAAATAAATAAAATGTTTATTCATCAAAACAGCATTGTAGCACGCACGGCTACAGATCAAGCTATACATTTCCAGTATAAGGTGATCTGGCATTGTATAGGATGTCGTTACAGTGAGAGTTCAGTTTAAACTGGAAATGTATAGCTTGATGTGTAGCCGTGTGTACATGGTAGTTTACAGGGTTGACAAATTAGTGTACTAAAACTACAACTGAAATGGTGGTGAGGTGCTGCATTCCCAGCTAGGTTACAGAATAACCTGTATAAAGGAGTACACAGTATGTGGCTTAACAACATTCCCAACTAGGTTACAGAATAACCTGTATAAAGGAGTACACAGTATGTGGCTTAACAACATTCCCAACTAGGTTACAGAATAACCTGTATAAAGGAGTACACAGTATGTGGCTTAACAACATTCCCAACTAGGTTACAGAATAACCTGTATAAAGGAGTACACAGTATGTGGCTTAACAACATTCCCAGCTAGGTTACAGAATAACCTGTATAAAGGAGTACACAGTATGTGGCTTAAGGCGGTGAGAGCCGTAAAAACGTCGTTTTGTTTAGTGTTTTATTCGTAGATAACACGTATTTAAATTTTGAAAAAAATATATTACTTAGTTCAGACTTCGATCTAGAAATTTCGGCCGTCCGATACACGATTACTTGCACTTTACTGCATCCAATTAAATCGCAAAGACAAGTCTAAATTATGATCTATATCTTATTTCATTTGATTTATATTAGGCTTTGAACAATAAAACTTATGCCATAATAAAGGTCGTAAAAAATGTAATTTATAACGGCTATCATAATTTGAAATATCAAAATATTTATATCACTAATTCCAATGTCAAGTGTTTTCAGCTTCGCAAACGCTCGCCCTGCCTGAGCCGTTTAGTCCCGAGCGGAACGTGACGGAGGTCGGACGTGTGCCAATTTTTCGAACCCGCCACCCCCGCTAACTTCTGTCACCGGCTGCGACCGGCACAAATTAGCATGTGTTGAAAACAGTTGAATTTGAACGCTATGCCTATGTAAATAAAGACGTCACGCGCGCAAAAGCTTTATTGGTATTTATTTTTATCACGGCCTATGTTTACCAATCGCATCAAGTGTGTAAAACAGTTGAATTTGAACCCTACACTGGAGCTTATAAAGCCGCCTGACGCGCAAATTTTTGGTTCACTATTTTAAAATCTGAAATAGGTAGGTGCCACAGAATAAAGTTAGTACGGGTGGTTTTATAATGAATATCGGATAGGAAATGAGATTTCTTCATAACATCACGCCTGAATTCTTTCAAAGGGTTGGGCAGGGATGTTCAGAAAATAAGTAGGCCCTCAAATGTATTTTTCTGTATACCTACATAAATAAGATTTTTTTTTTAAATTAAGTTTTTTTTCTAATTAGGTATCTTCTTATTTTTTTTGTATTTCAAGGTCAAAATGAAAATCCAAGATGGCGGCTGCAAAAATTTCCAATTTTTCGTCATGGGTGTCGTTTTCGTGATATTTTAGGTCGCTGAAAATGATAGTGGGGTCAAAATGAAAATCCAAGATGGCGGCTGCGAAAATTTCCTAATTTTTCGTCATGGGTGTCATTTTCGTGATATTTTAGGTCGCTGAAAACGATAGTGGGGTCAAAATGAAAATCCAAGATGGCGGCTGCGAAAATTTCCTAATTTTTCGTCATGGGTGTCATTTTCGTGATATTTTAGGTCGCTGAAAACGATAGTGGGGTCAAAATGAAAATCCAAGATGGCGGCTGCGAAAATTTCCAAATTTTTCGACATGGGTGTCATTTTCGTGATATTTGAGGTCGCTGAAACCGATAGTGGGGTCAAAATGAAAATCCAAGATGGCGGCTGCGAAAATTTCCTAATTTTTCGTCATGGGTGTCATTTTCGTGATATTTTAGGTCGCTGAAAACGATAGTGGGGTCAAAATGAAAATCCAAGATGGCGGCTTCGAAAATTTCCTAATTTTTCGTCATGGGTGTCATTTTCGTGATATTTTAGGTCGCTGAAAACGATAGTGGGGTCAAAATGAAAATCCAAGATGGCGGCAGCGAAAATTTCCTAATTTTTCGTCATGGGTGTCATTTTCGTAATATTTTAGGTCGCTGAAAACGATAGTGGGGTCAAAATGAAAATCCAAGATGGCGGCTGCGAAAATTTTCAAATTTTTCGAAATGGGTGTCATTTTCGTGATATTTGAGGTCGCTGAAACCGATAGTGGGGTCAAAATGAAAATCCAAGATGGCGGCTGCGAAAATTTCCAAATTTTTCGTCATGGGTGTCATTTTCGTGATATTTTAGGTCGCTGAAAACGATAGTGGGGTCAAAATGAAAATCCAAGATGGCGGCTGCAAAAATTTCCTAATTTTTCGTCATGGGTGTCGTTTTCGTGATATTTTAGGTCGCTGAAAAGGATAGTCGGGTCAAAATGAAAATCCAAGATGGCGGCTGCGAAAATTTCCTAATTTTTCGTCATGGGTGTCATTTTCGTGATATTTTAGGTCGCTGAAAACGATAGTGGGGTCAAAATGAAAATCCAAGATAGCGGCTGCGAAAATTTTCAAATTTTTCGTCATGGGTGTCATTTTCGTGAAATTTTAGGTCGCTGAAAACGATTGCGGGGTCAAAATGAAAATCCAAGATGGCGGCTGTGAAAATTTCCAAATTTTTCGTCATGGGTGTCATTTTCGTGATATTTGAGGTCGCTGAAAACGATAGTGGGGTCAAAATGAAAATCCAAGATGGCGGCTGCGAAAATTTTAAAATTTTTCGACATGGGTGTCATTTTCGTGATATTTGAGGTCGCTGAAAACGATAGTGGGGCCAAAATGAAAATCCAAGATGGCGGCTGCGAAAATTTCCTAATTTTCGGTCATGGGTATCATTTTCGTGATATTTGAGGTCGCTGAAAACGATAGTGGGGTCAAAATGAGAATCCAAGATGGTGGCTGCGAAAATTTCCTAATTTTTCGTCATGGGTGTCATTTTCGTGATATTTTAAGTCACTGAAAGCGATAGTGGGATCAAAATGAAAATCCAAGATGGTGGCTGCGAAAATTTCCTAATTTTTCGTCATGGGTGTCATTTTCGTGATAGGATGAGGTCGCTGCAAACGATAATGGGGTCAAAATGAATGCCTATCGTTTTCAGCGACCTAAAATATCACGAAAATGACACCTATGACGAAAAGTTAGGAAATTTTCATAGCCGCCATCTTGGATTTTCATTTTGACCCCACTATCGTTTTCAGCGACCTAAAATAACAACAAAATGACACCCATGACGAAAAATTTGGAAATTTTCGTAGCCGCTATCTTGGATTTTCATTTTGACCCCACAATCGTTTTCTGCGACCTAAAATATCACGAAAATGACACCCATGACGAAAAGTTAGGGAATTTTCGCAGCCGCCATCTTGGATTTTCATTTTGACCCCACTATCGTTTTCAGCGACCTAAAATATCACGAAAATGACACCCATGACGAAAAATTAGGAAATTTACGCAGCCGCCATCTTGGATTTTCCTTTTTACCCGACTATCGTTTTCAGCGACCTGAAATATCACGAAAATGACACCCATGACGAAAAGTTAGGGAATTTTCGCAGCCGCCATCTTGAATTTTCATTTTGACCCGACTATCGTTTTCAGCGACCTAAAATATCACGAAAATGACACCCATGACGAAAAGTTAGGGAATTTTCGCAGCCGCCATCTTGGATTTTCATTTTGACCCCACTATCGTTTTCAGCGACCTAAAATATCACGAAAATGACACCCATGACGAAAAATTAGGAAATTTACGCAGCCGCCATCTTGGATTTTCCTTTTTACCCGACTATCGTTTTCAGCGACCTAAAATATCACGAAAATGACACCCATGACGAAAAGTTAGGGAATTTTCGCAGCCGCCATCTTGAATTTTCATTTTGACCCGACTATCGTTTTCAGCGACCTAAAATATCACGAAAATGACACCCATGACGAAAAGTTAGGGAATTTTCGCAGCCGCCATCTTGGATTTTCATTTTGACCCCACTATCGTTTTCAGCGACCTAAAATAACACGAAAATGACACCCATGACGAAAAATTAGGAAATTTTTGCAGCCGCCATCTTGGATTTTCATTTTGACCCCACTATCGTTTTCAGCGACCTAAAATATCACGAAAATGACACCCATGACGAAAAATTTGGAAATTTTCGCAGCCGCCATCTTGGATTTTCATTTTGACCCCACTATCGGTTTCAGCGACCTCAAATATCACGAAAATGACACCCATGACGAAAAGTTAGGGAATTTTCGCAGCCGCCATCTTGGATTTTCATTTTGACCCCACTATCGTTTTCAGCGACCTAAAATATCACGAAAATGACACCCATGACGAAAAATTAGGAAATTTTCGCAGCCGCCATCTTGGATTTTCCTTTTTACCCCACTATCGTTTTCAGCGACCTAAAATATCACGAAAATGACACCCATGACGAAAAATTAGGAAATTTTCGCAGCCGCCATCTTGGATTTTCCTTTTTACCCGACTATCGTTTTCAGCGACCTAAAATATCACGAAAATGACACCCATGACGAAAAGTTAGGGAATTTTCGCAGCCGCCATCTTGGATTTTCATTTTGACCCCACTATCGTTTTCAGCGACCTAAAATATCACGAAAATGACACCCATGACGAAAAATTAGGAAATTTTCGCAGCCGCCATCTTGGATTTTCCTTTTTACCCGACTATCGTTTTCAGCGACCTAAAATATCACGAAAATGACACCCATGACGAAAAGTTAGGAAATTTTCGCAGCCGCCATCTTGGATTTTCATTTTGACCCCACTATCGTTTTCAGCGACCTAAAATAACACGAAAATGACACCCATGACGAAAAATTTGGAAATTTTCGTAGCTGCCATCTTGGATTTTCATTTTGACCCCACTATCGTTTTCAGCGACCTAAAATAACACGAAAATGACACCCATGACGAAAAATTAGGAAATTTTTGCAGCCGCCATCTTGGATTTTCATTTTGACCCCACTATCGTTTTCAGCGACCTAAAATATCACGAAAATGACACCCATGACGAAAAGTTAGGAAATTTTCGCAGCCGCCATCTTGGATTTTCATTTTGACCCCACAATCGTTTTCTGCGACCTAAAATATCACGAAAATGACACCCATGACGAAAAGTTAGGGAATTTTCGCAGCCGCCATCTTGGATTTTCATTTTGACCCCACTATCGTTTTCAGCGACCTAAAATATCACGAAAATGACACCCATGACGAAAAATTAGGAAATTTACGCAGCCGCCATCTTGGATTTTCCTTTTTACCCGACTATCGTTTTCAGCGACCTGAAATATCACGAAAATGACACCCATGACGAAAAGTTAGGGAATTTTCGCAGCCGCCATCTTGAATTTTCATTTTGACCCGACTATCGTTTTCAGCGACCTAAAATATCACGAAAATGACACCCATGACGAAAAGTTAGGGAATTTTCGCAGCCGCCATCTTGGATTTTCATTTTGACCCCACTATCGTTTTCAGCGACCTAAAATATCACGAAAATGACACCCATGACGAAAAATTAGGAAATTTACGCAGCCGCCATCTTGGATTTTCCTTTTTACCCGACTATCGTTTTCAGCGACCTAAAATATCACGAAAATGACACCCATGACGAAAAGTTAGGGAATTTTCGCAGCCGCCATCTTGAATTTTCATTTTGACCCGACTATCGTTTTCAGCGACCTAAAATATCACGAAAATGACACCCATGACGAAAAGTTAGGGAATTTTCGCAGCCGCCATCTTGGATTTTCATTTTGACCCCACTATCGTTTTCAGCGACCTAAAATAACACGAAAATGACACCCATGACGAAAAATTAGGAAATTTTTGCAGCCGCCATCTTGGATTTTCATTTTGACCCCACTATCGTTTTCAGCGACCTAAAATATCACGAAAATGACACCCATGACGAAAAATTTGGAAATTTTCGCAGCCGCCATCTTGGATTTTCATTTTGACCCCACTATCGGTTTCAGCGACCTCAAATATCACGAAAATGACAGCCATGTCGAAAAATTTTAAAATTTTCGCAGCCGCCATCTTGGATTTTCATTTTGACCCCACTATAGTTTTCAGCGACCTAAAATATTACGAAAATGACACCCATGACGAAAAATTAGGAAATTTTCGCAGCCGCCATCTTGGATTTTCATTTTGACCCCACAATCGTTTTCTGCGACCTAAAATATCACGAAAATGACACCCATGACGAAAAGTTAGGGAATTTTCGCAGCCGCCATCTTGGATTTTCATTTTGACCCCACTATCGTTTTCAGCGACCTAAAATATCACGAAAATGACACCCATGACGAAAAATTAGGAAATTTTCGCAGCCGCCATCTTGGATTTTCCTTTTTACCCCACTATCGTTTTCAGCGACCTAAAATATCACGAAAATGACACCCATGACGAAAAATTAGGAAATTTTCGCAGCCGCCATCTTGGATTTTCCTTTTTACCCGACTATCGTTTTCAGCGACCTAAAATATCACGAAAATGACACCCATGACGAAAAGTTAGGGAATTTTCGCAGCCGCCATCTTGGATTTTCATTTTGACCCCACTATCGTTTTCAGCGACCTAAAATATCACGAAAATGACACCCATGACGAAAAATTAGGAAATTTTCGCAGCCGCCATCTTGGATTTTCCTTTTTACCCGACTATCGTTTTCAGCGACCTAAAATATCACGAAAATGACACCCATGACGAAAAGTTAGGAAATTTTCGCAGCCGCCATCTTGGATTTTCATTTTGACCCCACTATCGTTTTCAGCGACCTAAAATAACACGAAAATGACACCCATGACGAAAAATTTGGAAATTTTCGTAGCTGCCATCTTGGATTTTCATTTTGACCCCACTATCGTTTTCAGCGACCTAAAATAACACGAAAATGACACCCATGACGAAAAATTAGGAAATTTTTGCAGCCGCCATCTTGGATTTTCATTTTGACCCCACTATCGTTTTCAGCGACCTAAAATATCACGAAAGTGACACCCATGACGAAAAATTAGGAAATTTTCGCAGCCGCCATCTTGGATTTTCCTTTTTACCCGACTATCGTTTTCAGCGACCTAAAATATCACGAAAATGACACCCATGACGAAAAGTTAGGGAATTTTCGCAGCCGCCATCTTGGATTTTCATTTTGACCCCACTATCGTTTTCAGCGACCTAAAATATCACGAAAATGACACCCATGACGAAAAATTAGGAAATTTTCGCAGCCGCCATCTTGGATTTTCCTTTTTACCCGACTATCGTTTTCAGCGACCTAAAATATCACGAAAATGACACCCATGACGAAAAGTTAGGAAATTTTCGCAGCCGCCATCTTGGATTTTCATTTTGACCCCACTATCGTTTTCAGCGACCTAAAATAACACGAAAATGACACCCATGACGAAAAATTTGGAAATTTTCGTAGCTGCCATCTTGGATTTTCATTTTGACCCCACTATCGTTTTCAGCGACCCCAAATATCACGAAAATGACACCCATGACGAAAAATTAGAAAATTTTCGCAGCCGCCATCTTGGATTTTCATTTTGACCCCATTATCGTTTTCAGCGACCTCAAATATCACGAAATTGACGCCCATGTCGAAAAATTCGAAAATTTTTGCAGCCGCCATCTTGGATTTTCATTTTGACCGTAATCACGTCCTCTCAAGAAAAAAAAACTAGAGCATAAGAAGTTATGCCCCTCCGTTTTTTTTTTGTGTTGACATAACGAATAAAATAAAAAAAGAACTTTCCAAATCGACTTCTAAATGACGGAGTACTGCAGTAACAAACATAAAAAAAAAAAAAATACAACTGAATTGATATTCTCCTCCGTTTTTTAAGTCGTTTAAAAATAACACATCATTGTTACGTTTAAAAATTAGCTGGACATCACTCACAATGCAGTCATTGTTGTCGTGGGGAATACTAGTTTCTGTCATTCCCGACGACACCACCAGTGGTGTGAACGGTCATTTCGTAGTATTTAAGTTCGCTGAAAACGATAAAGGTCTCAAGCTAATTTCGAGCTTATTGACATTTTACAAACCCTTTGTTTTTTTGGTCCAGAATACTCGGTAAATGATCTGGAAGCTGAATTTAACACAAAAACATGAATGTCAATAAGGTCTAAATTCGCTTGACACCTCAGAAAGTGTCTAGATTATTATGCACATCATTTTTAGGGTGTCAAGCTAATTTCGACCTTATTGATATTTTACAAACCCTTTGTTTTTTTGGCCCAAGATACTTGGTAAATGATCTGGAAGCTGAATTTAACAAAAAAACATGAATGTCAATAAGGTCTAAATTCGCTTGACACCTCAGAAAGTGTCTAGATTATTATGCACATCATTTCTAGGGTGTCAAGCTAATTTCGACCTTATAGACATTTTACAAACCATTTGTTTTTTTGGTCCAAGATACTTGGTAAATGGTCTGGAAGCTAAATTTAACAAGAAAACATGAATGTCAATAAGGTCTAAATTGTTATGTAACACATCATTGTTATGTAGCTGGACATCACTAACAGCACAATACAGTCGGTGGTGTCGCATGGCGTGGGGAATAGTAGTTTCTGTCATTCCCCACGATACCACACCAGTGGTATCGTTTTCAGTGGTGTCGCTGTCGTGGGGAATGAACGTAAAGTAAAATGGTGCGCGGCGCTTAGTTTTGAATCGTACGGGTAAAGGTCTTCGTGTCAGTCAGATTTTAAATCCACCTTATTCACAAAAATAAATAAGTATAAGTAGTTATTTTTATTTATTTTAACTTTTCAAGTTTACAATGAAATAATAATCTGTCTAAAACTTTCAAAGAAACAAAACAACTACTTTACTTTACTAGAAAAATAAAACAAAATAAACTTGTATACTAATCAGTTCAAGTTTATCTACTGCATTGCTCTATTCTGTGACGCAACATAGTACCTACTCGAGTTCATGAACTCATGAGCGGTGCGCTTGGCGCGCGTTTCCCGCGTATCGTAATTTATTACGTATCGCTACTCCTTGCGGGGGCTGCGGTAAGCATTTAATACCTACGGCGCTTGCTTGCACCCCGCCTTAACAACATTCCCAACTAGGTTACAGAATAACCTGTATAAAGGAGTACACAGTATGTGGCTTAACAACATTCCCAGCTAGGTTACAGATTAACCTGTATAAAGGAGTACACAGTATGTGGCTTAACAAGATTTAAGGATGACATCATAATATCAGTTCAACCTACAACTTCAAAACATTGAATAAATCTTCTTCCCTCCGCCTCGGAGGAACCCAGAGCCCTCTCCAACGCTTTCTAACTACATAATCCCTCTCAGGAAGAATTTACGGCAGAAAAACTTAAGGTCCAACCGTTTTATTTGTAAAACTCCATCAAGACAAGCTCGGGATTAGGGAAGCGATGAACAGAACAATTCTTGAAGAGCCGTCTTTATACGGGGTCGGGGGACGAAATAACTTCTTTTTACTTTTAATTAAAAAAGAAGCTTTGTCTAATAGTTGTTTGGTTTGTTTGCTAAAGGTGGAGATAAATATTCAAGCATGAGATTAGATGATAAAGGCAGGAAAAAAAGGATTTTCAGAAGCCTGGCATGGCCCAGATTCTTTCTTCAAAAAAAGGCATCGATAATATCTACCTCCATAAAAAAAAAAATGAGGTAGAAAAACTTCATTATCACTTCATCAGTCTATGAAGCTTCACTACAAAACGTTGTTTGTTGTAAATGTAAAAGAGTAAATTTTAATATTATTGAGATGTTACAATATTGTTATTCGAATATTCAGGAAGAGTTTCCTCCCTACCTGCTGTCTTAGCACCAAAAATTCGAAGACATGTGACATCCACAAACATGCACTGGACCCGCGTCGTGGATTATGGCTCACTCCGTCTCTCCGAGAGGAGGTCTGTGTCCCAGCAGTGGGAACATTATAGGCTGATTATGCTATCATCATCATCATAATTTCAACCGAAAGACGTCCACTGCTGGACATTGGCATCCCCCAAGCACAGTTGTACCGATGACATTCTAAAAACCGCAGCATCCGCTGGATTCGGGAAGCACAGAACCGGTCAAAGTGGCGATTATGCTATAAATGCCGCTATAAAAATGCCTAAAATTCTTAAAGCTACTAATAATGAAGGGGCCATCTTTGTCATCGTAAAACCACACGTCAGTCTCCATCTTGTACTTACACTATCTTGTTTCCCCTACTTTCGAACTAGCTAGCCTGAACACTGAACAGTACAAGACTAATTGCGTTGTTCCAGAACTTTCGAGTTTGTAACTGGACTACTAAATGCGCTTCACACGTATACTTTAGTTAGTAGATAGATTATTGGTTTCTTAGATTTATTTATTTATTCATCAAACAATTTACATTGTGTTCGAATTTTACAAAATAATAAATACAAATAACAATAATAAAATAATTACATTCAAATACTAATAATTTAAATAAATGAAAATTAAATACTAAAAAGATTTAGATTAAATGCCAATTAAATGACCATTTACATAATTATCCAACCACATAATAATAATAACCACATAATTATCTAATCCATGTTCAACAAACATTACACAAATGTAAATTAAATGCCAGTCAAAATTAATCAAAATGTTAATTAAATGCAAACCGAGTGTCAATTTAATGCAAATTAAATGTTATAAAATTAGATAAGAGAGACAACTTTCTCGGCCTTTAAAGGCGCAGACTGACTTGTAACGTTTGCTTGTAATGTATCGAGTTTTTGTAACGCGTTACAGTAATCAGTGCAGGGAGCGAGAAGATTATCAGTATATCAGTATATTTGACAAAAGCATTGGATGTTTCTAGTATATTCAAAGCACGTGTATTAAAAAGATTGAAAAACACAATGGAAGTTAGAAAAGATTTTTCACGACAGACAGTTCTAATTTATCGACATATTGTATCATGCCAAAAACCCAACTGTAGCGAAAGAGAATTTATTGCTTCTGTGTCGGCACAAACTTGGATCTAGACCACTACGACTGCGACCAGATTAAAATTGGGCAGAAAGCTTGTATGTGTAGGAATTTTATGTTGGATATTCACATTCTTTGGAAGGATCATAATATTCGTCGGATGATTATACATCTGAGGTCTTTGGTATAAAACAAAGACATGAAATATTACTTAACAATAGACGGGACATAGCGAAAAAAATCGTAATCCGATACTTATGTCCTAGTGGTCAAAAGTCGCTCAGTCTTGTGTGGTAGGTACTACATGTCACGTCACATTCGTGTCCACCAAATGAAAATTATTTTCAAAGAAAATATACCTAATTGTACATTGTGGTATTGCAAACCTCGTAGTGATATAATGACTCGATTCAACTATTGTTTATTTTCGTTACTATTTTATAATTTATAGAGTATTGAGATAAATTAAATAATTTTCTTAGTTAAGTCAAACTACCTGACGGTTGCTAAATCAAAGGTTGGTGTCGGTAAAAGTGTATCGGATATTCATGTCATACTTGGCTATTATGTAATTTTGGTATATTATGCTAGATGGCGTCACTGAGACATGGGATAACAGTTTTTGTATGACATTTCTTCTGATAGCCTCTTTATAGTATCTTAAATCACTTTGGTATAAAAGTAATGTTGGTTGGAGAGTTTCATAAGCACTCATATTCATGTTTATAGCAATGGCGCTTAAAAATTCAAGATGGTGGTGGGCAGATCTTAGAATTTATCATTTCATGAAATGGCTAGCTAAACTTACCCAACGTTTATTGATATCAGTCGACGTTTGTATCTGTCGTGGTCCGATCGTAGAAATGACTATCATGACGAAAGCAACCCATTTATCGACATTCCCACCTGACCACTGGGCATATCGCAAAGTAATTGCATTTCACGCGCTAGTGACACCCCGACCAAATGGGTTAGGTTAGGTTAGAACTGTGTGTGTGGGCCATCACCAGTGCGGGGCAGCGGAAGTCACACTCGCACCCGTAGCCCCCGACGCAGGTGTAAGAGGGAACACCGGGGTGGTTTTAGTCAGTAAGAGTCTGACAGACCCATCTGCCCACCCCAGGGCGGAGGACATCCATGAGGATTTTCACACCGACAAAAAAAAATCTATTAGAACTGTGACCAACCACGCGCGAGCCAAGCGAGCGAAGCGAGTGGTGCCGCAGCAGCAGCTGGCGAGCGCTGCATCCAAGGTTTTCTTCACTAAAACTGTAACTTTGAGCGTGAATAACAAAGAGAAATACTACTTTTGAACATTTTTATAGCAAGAACTTATCAAAACCCGAATAAAAAAAACCGGTCAAGAGCGATTTGGACTTGCGCACCGAAGGTTCCGTAGCATCATTTATATGTAATTTTTTTTGATGATTTCTGAAAAACTGTGCTATTTAAAGATATCTTTTTATTTTTCCTGTAATGTATACATAAACTACTATCACATATAATAATTTCAGATTTTTCTCTATGCAAACTTCGGAGATAAGGGGGGGACGGTATTTTTTTACATTTTTCATCAAAAGTCGAAAATTATGCGACCTAAAAAAAATAAAAAAATGTTTGAGAATGTGCAAACTGTGTTCTTTCATATGATACCTCACATGCCCTAGTAGCCCTACTTCGAATTTTTAAGACCCCCTTTCAGTCCCTGTTGCAAAAAAATCATAAATATTTTTATTTCTTTCTTATTTGCAAAATAGTTGGGCAAACGTCAGCCAAAACTGTTCCAAATTTCAAGTTGATAGCATTAGTAGTTCTTAAGATATCCAGCTGTGACAGACAGACAGACAGACAGAGTCACACCATAAGAGCTCCTTTTTACCATTTTGAAACGGAACCCTAAAAACTGACAAAGACGAAACAAAAACATGACAAACGCACAGACATAACCATTATTCGAGACATCTAATCGTAATATCGTACGAGATGTTCCTGCATGTCGCTCATATCGCGACCATAACTGTTAACGTTGGCGTCATGTGGCGCAGACGTATTGTTCGAACGTCATGCGATTATGTGCCTTATTTTGTGTTTTTTGATGTGGAAGTGTGGATGTACTTATTAGAGATAGATAGGAAAGGTAACTTGGAAAATAACACATTTTTTTTTTTGTGGATGGGAAATCATCAAATGACTTCAGTCTCCCGCTCTGGGTGGAGCGGAAGGGCGTGTCAGACTTTTACTGACTAAAACACACCCATGTTCCTTCAGTTGCCTATGCCAGGGCCACGGTATCTCTTTCGAACAACCCGCGACCCCGGCGGCATGGGACCTATCGGACCCCATCAAGCGCGCGTGGAACACAACGCGCCGGCCGTCGACCTGGCACACACAGACACTTGACACTTAGAAGCCCTAGCACGACCGCCGAAGTAATCATAACGTGAACCACTTTTGAGTCCAAAATGCAACTGTTCTAAAGTATTGCGACAAGTACAATTAGATACGAATAATAAGTCTTAGAACTAAGTACGAGGAGTTCGTGGTTAAGGAATAACAGCTGAACGGGTCGATGTCGGATGTGTGACCATCTTTAACCCCTCAAGTGTCGGAGTTTGGCTAATTTTAGACCCAAAACACCAGCGAGTGGGGAGGGTTGGGGGTTAGTGGCGAACCCCATAGGTTCACAACTACTGATGATGATATGTTTTCTATCGGATGATGTTTTTTTACGTTTATATATATGTGATCTAAGCTTATATACCTATTATGTAAAGTTCTGTCCTTTTGCACACTTGGGGTGCATTTGACACGCGGGGGGGAGGGGGAGTTAGCTGTGAACTCCATAGGTTCACAAGTAATGATGATTATTGGTTTTCCATCAGATGATGTTTTTTACATTTATATATATGTGATATAAGCTTATACACCTAACAAAAAAAGGGTTTTTCTTATGCACACATGGGGTGCATTCGACACTTGAGGGGTTAACATGCTGAGACTCCTCCGCGTCTCGGAAAGAACGCTAAACCATTGGTCCCAGCTGTCATTCGTGGATCTTGGACAGTCGTTATGGGTTGTCAGAAGCCCAAAAGTCTGACAACCAGGCTTATCAAGGGGTATCGTATTAGATGAGTGTCCCCGTATAGAGTGACGGGGCCAAAATGGCCAGAAATCACCCAAAACAGACAGGTTTGGAAGGAAAAAAGGAAGCCTTTGCCCAAAAGTGACAAAAAAAAAAAATCCTTACACTTTAATGACCTGTAGAGAAAAATGTTCTCGTAAATTCTACAACTGATATTATTACCAAAATCGACAGAACAAAATTACTGCAACTTTAAGCTTAGCGTAGAGAAAATCTTGCAAAAATCTTACTCTAAAATATATTACCGGACTTTTCCACGAACATTCTCAGAGTTGCCAGTAACAATTATGTGAGATGACATGCACTTAAAGTTTCTTTCTTTTGCAACACTGACAAGGGATGGTACCTATCTCAGGAGAACGTGGTTCGCATTTATCGTGCAATCCCTGTGAGAGATATTTTTCTTTATTTCTTTGTAGCTTGTGTTGTAAGCGGTTGACGGTGAGTTGAATTTAAAATACGTTATTGTTGATCATTGTGGTGCTTGGTTTGCAGTGTGTTAGGTACTGTGAGGGCTCGAACCTCACAGCGGGAGGCTAACTACGTTATATATAAATAGACAGTAATGCACTGTAGTAATGGGGCTGAAGCCCGCTATATTAAATCAGAATCAAATTATAATTCACTCCCTAGGTCCTACGCGGAGCCCTAGCTATCAGCTTTATGACAATCCTTATAAAAAACAACCATCACTTTTTATAAGAATATTCGATGTTTGAATGATCGGAATGTCAGTCAGTTATACATACTTTGGCTTGTACATAATAAAACCTCTACAGTACTGAATACAGACAATTAGCTTTAGCCCGCGACTTCACTCGCGTTAATTTAGAATTTGACAATCAATTCGGGTTGTACTCTGCTTGCAATAATAAAATTCAATCATGATCTGGAAGACACGTGGCACCATCTGTTAACGCAAGAACGTTATTGTTGTTTTCCTCGAGAACAATACTTTTTTTCGGGATGAAAAGTACCCTATGTTCGTTTCTGTACACCTGACAAAGTAATGCAAAATTTCAGGATAATCGGTTCAGTGGTTTAGGCGTGAAAAGGTAACAAACAAACTTACTTTCGCATTTTTAAGATTAGTTAGGATTTTGTTACAAAAACTTGAGCTTTGCCTTGCTTGTAAGCGCCTAAAGATTCTTCATAATATATATAGGGTGACTAGTGACCGATACCTAAACACATGATTGTGCTCATGATAACAAACAACTTTTACTATGGGACCAAACCTGAAATCGCGAAAAAAAAACAGCTGCTCCCTACATTTTGACGAGTTATGCGAAAATGAATGTATGGGGCAGCTGATTTTTTTTTCGCGATTTCAGGTTTGGTCCCATAGTAAAAGTTGTTTGTTATCATGAGTACCTACAATCATGTGTTTAAATATCGGTCACTAATTATAGGCCAGTCACCCTATTATACAGCGTCAAAATAAATTTAAGAAAGAAAATTCGCAAATGTGACGGTTATTGATATTGAATAATGTTAAAACATGATATGAAAAGCAAGATTCTTTTTAAATTATCATTTTAAGTTTATGTTCAAAAGTTGTAATACAAAAGCTGATTCTCACCAACAGTATAAAAGTTAATAAAAAGAACCATAAATTTTCTTTTCAATTTTAAAACTTAGGTAACTCTTTCTAAACCTCCACAACCAAAACAGTTTGACCCATATTTGTTTAATAAACAAAACAAAACGTATAGAAAAGGCCCAATGCCAACCCGCTCGCTAACCAATTTAGCTGAATTGACTTCCCGGGGGTACAATGTACTCTATGAACGGACAGAGTAATATTATCATTGGGTTTGAGACCAATCGACACGAACTTGGGACCCAGAGGGTTAGTTTTGACAGAAAGTTTTTTTGTTTTATAGTTCGGTAAAGTGTTTGAGGATATGAAGTAGTGAAGGGTTGAAAGATAACATTTAACCATATTTATTTCAATCAATCTGCCAATCAATTGGGGTCGGCTTCCAGTCTAACCGGATGCAGCTGAATACCAGTATTTTACATGGAGCGACTGCCTATCTGATCTCCACAACCCAGTTATTGGGTAATACGATACCCTTTGGTAAGACTGGTTGTCAGACTTTCGGGCTTCTGACGACCCGTAACGACTGTCAAAGATCCATGAATGACAGCCGGGACCAACGGCTTAACGTGCTTTCCGAGGCACGGAGGAGTCTCAGTATGTAAAGATGGTCACCCATCCACTGACTAACCCCGGCAAGCGTAGCTTAACTTGACGGATCGACCCGTGCGGCTGTTATTACTTAGCCACGAGCTCCTCTAACTTTAACTATATTTATTTATATAATACTTTAAGCACACAAATGTACAGAGATGGACATAGTGCCCTAGACATTTTCTATCAGAGTAGGTACCAGTCAACCTTTGGGTGCTGCAGAGACAAACATAGGTATGTAAATGCAACGACGAAATTAGTGGAAAAGGACATAAATTGGTGCCGATTCTGTGGTGCATAAACTAAACTTAATTTAGGCTATTGCTAATTTTTTCTTTCTAATAAAACAAGCAAGAGACGGACGTAAATTAGAGCTGTCATTAGTTGAACTAATATTTCCATACAGATTTAGACGACACGTAAAAACATGTCGACTAAAAACACGGTGAAGCGCAAGGGTAAACTAGTTTGACATTTCTAACTTAGTTCATAGCTACAGCCGTCCTTTTCTCGCGCAGCCTGTTAGTAAAACATAGCGATTCTCTAATTTCGGTTTAGTTATTGAACAAGAGAATCGGCACCCATGACGACGAAATAAAGACGAAATTAGAATATTTATTGGATAATACAATATACATTAAACATAATATAATACCCTCAAGTGTCTGAGTTTGGCTAATTTTAGACCCAAAACCACAGCGAGTGGGGAGGTTTGGGGGTTAGTTGCGAACCCCATAGGTTCACAACTAGGTACTGATGATGATATGTTTTCCATCGAATGATGTTTTTTTACGTTTATATATATGTGATCTAAGCTTATATACCTATTATGTAAAGTTTTGTCCTTTTGCATACTTTGGGTGCATTTGACACGCGGGGGGAGGCGGGGGGGGGGGTTAGCTACGAACTCCATAGGTTCACAACTAATGATGATGATTGGTTTTCCATCGGATGATGTTTTTTTACATTTATATATATGTGATATATATAAGCTTATATACCAAACAAAAAAAGGGTTTTTCTTGTGCACACCTGGGGTGCATTCGACACTTGAGGGGTTATATAGACAGAAATAAATACACATAAATACACGAATATACTAAAACAAACAAGACAAACAATAGGACTAGTATCTTGATTACTGCAAAATTTTTCGAGGATCTTATGACTGTGTCAGTGAACGAAGTTCGAGTGGCAGAATTTTGGGCTAAAATATTTGAATTTTCACAACCTTATTTGCCATCGATACGCTAAGTAGAAAATTGAATGAGACATAAATACCAACAAACAAATTGATCCCAAGACGAGTTTCACCGCCATTTTGTTTCATCACCATAATTTCGTTATAATACAAGTCATTTCCAGAAAATTGTACAACAATGTAAATTGACGTTTCATCTCCATCTTCTGAAGAAAACAGTATACTAAAAGATAATAAGTCAATTTAAAACCTTCCCGTTTGGCCAATAAAAGAGACGTTATACTGATGAACAAACAGGATGTTGTTTTTGTAATTTAAACTGCGTTTTTTATGACGAACGATAAAGGGGAACTGTTTATTTGTGAGACTAGACTCGTGAAACTGGTACTCTCGATAAGATGTGGAATTTATTTGTGAGACTAGACTCGTGAAACTGGTACTCTCGATAAGATGTGGAATTTATTTGTGAGACTAGACTCGTGAAACTGGTACTCTCTACTGGTACTGGAATTTATTTTCACATTTTATTTGTTTTTCAGATTATTGAAGAAAAATGGGTAGGAAACCATTTTTGAACACTTGTAAAATAAACCGCGTGAGAAATTGACTAAAGGTAAGTACTAACGAAGACAGAAGTGCATGGAGAATTCCAAACCAAAATCGTTTGTACAGGGTTTCATATTTCTTTGTATTATTATTTCTTAGTAATTAGTCGTCTCTTGAAAAGTAATGAAACGTAATGCAAAACCTCACAGTCAAAAGTCGACCTTAGGCTCTCCATGCACTTTTGTCTTCAATAGTACCTATTAATATCTTGAATAGTCTGTAACTTTTCGGGATGTCTATAATGTCTTTGTCTTTGATAACACACAAATATATGAAACTGAAAGAAAATAAGGAAACTCGTTTTGTGAACTTAAGCAAAAAATTTGTTTCCTTATTTTCTTAGAGAATGAAAATAGCTTTTTTAGCGCCTAACATAAAAAAGAAAGACCATGCTGCATAAAACAAAAGAACTAGTGTTCAAATCTAGACCAAAGGGGAATTCTAGACTGTTTTTTTGTCACTCCATCATTCGCCTAACCTAATATTGCCTTACCTTATAAAGATTTACCTTACCTCCCCTATTATCCACCAAAAACTACTCTCACTTACATCTCCTAAATAATTCCTCTAAGGCATGTAAGCCAATTTAAAACTTCTCCAATTACTAAGAAGGCACTCGTATCGCAAGAACAGTGTAGAAAATAAAACAACTATTTTATTAAGTTAAAAACTTCTTCTGTTACTTATTTATCTAATAAAATATTCAGCTCAAATAAAAGAATTCAAAGGTTTTGTATATTTAAAACTTGCTCTTTTCTACTGCTTTTATGGTCGTATTATATTCCCATTTTAAATGTAAAAATAACGTGAAGACAACTTTATAGTGAGGGTTAAAAGTTTTTATTAATTCACCCTGTACTGTCCCTCTGCAGAGCAAAGGCATCCCTTTCCGTTTTCCAATCAACTCGATCCTGAGGCAATGTGGACCAATCCCGCCAATCAATAGGTGTCAAGTTCGTCCCGCCATCTACGACCGGGTCTGCTGCGATGCCGCTGGACGCTTTTCGGACCCATGTTGATGGTTTGCCCACAATTATAGTTATAGATAATCTTTAACTTGGAGTACTTGTCACTGTATTTTATTTCGTTAAGTTTACTTCGTTGAGTTAAAGAGAAAGAAAGAAGAGTATAAAGAGTGTAAATGTTTGTTTTTGAAGTGAAAACTTCTTTAGGAGCGTTGAGCGATTTTTGGTTGGGGGAATCTTCCTCGACACCGCGACATGTTATTAGTTTTACGTTTGAGTTTTTACTTCTGTCGGCAGTCCCCATGAATGCCAATTTCTTTTTAACCGACGAAAGGAAAGGAGGAGGTTCTCAAATCGACACGTATATTTGTTTTTTTTTTGACCACGCATAACTTTTTACAGGAGTCGTCCGATTTGAAAATTGTTTGTATTATTCGAGAGGGTATACCTACCTAATAGTTGGTCCCATATATTTTTTTTTGCTTTGCTTTAGTAGTTTTTGAGTTAGCTAATAATATGTATTTTTTCACAAAAAAATACAATCGACTTCCAAAAACAACACTACAAAGTGAAAAATAACTTTAATTTCGGAAGTCTGTGGCAAAAAATGAAAATACATTATTTTAACTAGACACCGACTTCCGAAATTAAGTTATTTTTCACTTTGTATTGTTGTTTTTGGAAGTCGGATTTGTATTTTTTTGGAAAATAGTTTTTTTTCTAAGTGATCACCAGCGAGATTCTTCTGTAATCGTCTGACAGTGAAAACACTCGTCTTACTATAGTTTCAGCTAAATTATTTTTGCTTGATTGTTCCTGACTGCAACTTGTTAATAGATGGAAACTTTCGCAATAAAACCTGCAATGTATATCGTGCTTTTTACTACGAGCCCTAAGCTAAGACTACTAAGCTGGTGTTATTTCGCAAGTCTCCTCGCATTCTGTATGAAGCGAACTTAAATCTCCGAAGTTTCGCCAGCTTACGAAGAAGTAAGATTAAATATAAAATCTCAAGTCCCTCGCTACCACTACAAGTTTGTACATAAAAATAACAAAACAACGCCATTTTGCATTTTGTAAGATTTACAGAGAAAAGCTATAAAAGTCCCATTGTTGTGAATTGCTTTAGTAGATTTAGAAATAATGTAGTCTTGAAAACTAAAATACCTAGCGTCCATCACCTAGGATCAATTTACCAAAACCGGTATTTTTACGACAAATAAATCAAACATACCTACAGAATAACTTTCCACGTGAATCTTTATAAGCTAGAAACTTAAACCGAGCTTATTCCAAAGGCTTCTGCTATACGTAGGGATTATAAATTGAAGAAAAATAAATTGAAGCACTAGATTCGATCCCCAACCCAGGACGAATAAGATGATGCAAAATGAAATGTTACGAAGATGACTCGACTTGACAGAAAAAGATGATGCAAATTGAAATGTCACGAAGATGAATACAGACTTGACAGAATAACTTTCCACGTGAATCTTTATAAGCTAGAAACTTAAACCGAGCTTATTCCAAAGGCTTCTGCTATACGTAGGGATTATAAATTGAAGGAAAATCAATTGAAGCACTAGATTCGATCCCCAACCCAGGGAGAATAAGATGATGCAAAATGAAATGTCACGAAGATGAATACAGACTTGACAAATAAGATGATGCAAAATTAAATGCCACGAAGATGCTTTACACAATAAATTGATGCAAAATGAAATGTCACGAAAATGCTTGACAGAATAAGATGATGCAAAATTAAATGCCACGAAGATGCTTGACACAATAAATTGATGCAAAATAAAATGTCACGAAAATGCTTGACAGAATAGGATGATGCAAAATTAAATGCCACGAAGATGCTTGACACAATAAATTGATGCAAAATGAAATGTCACGAAAATGCTTGACAGAATAAGATGATGCAAAATTAAATGTCACGAAGATGCTTGACACAATAAATTGATGGAAAATGAAATGTCACGAAAATGCTTGACAGAATAAGATGATGCAAAATGGAATGTCAAGGCACAGCATGCAACTAGCATGCCTTTTTTATAGAAAACTTACTAAAAGCTCAACTGTACGAACAAACAGTCTTCTGCCATTATTTCTGTATGAGCTCTTGAACCCGTCGGGGTGTACCGTCGTAAACCGAAGTTTAAATTAACGCCCTGCTCTGCGTAGGTTTTGCTTGATATACAGTTAAACTTTTTAGTAGGTACTGAAGTTAAAGTAAGTGTCGGTTTTGTATGAGCATGTATTAGGGGGACCAAAAAAAATTTATACAGATACAGATCTGGGCGGAAAAATGCGTCGCCAATATGCCTTTTCAGGGTTACGTACCAAAATGGTAAAAAGGAACCCTTAGGGTGCGACTCAGTCTGTCTGTCTGTCTGTCACAGCTGGATATCTCAAGAACTACTAATGTTATCAACTTGAAATTTGGAACAGTTTTAGATGACGTTTGCCCAACTATTTTGCAAATAAAAAAGTAATAAAAATATTTTTATTATTTATTTTTGCAACAGGGACTGAAAGGGGTCTTAAAATTTCAAAGTGAGACTACTAGGGCATGTGGGGTATCATATGAAAGAGCGCTGTTTGCACATTCTCAAGCATTTTTTTCTTTTTTTTTAGGTCGCATAGTTTTCGACTTAAAAACATACCGTTCTCCCCCTTATCTTCGAAGTTTGCAAAGATAAAAATCTGAAATTATTCTATGTAATAGAAGTTTACGTAAAGATTACAGGAAAATAAAACGATGTCTCTAAATAGCACAATTTTTCAGAAATCAGAACGGAACCCTCGGTGCGCGAGTCCGACTCGCTCTCGACCGGTTTTTTTTTCTCTTAGCCTAAAAGGTTCAGTGTGTATACACGATGTATTCATCTTGATGAAGTCAGTCAGATAGGAACACAAGGTCTGAGAGGCAATTTCAATCGTCAATGCCTTGTTTTGATGATTGAGATGGCAGAAAGCCATCCAACAATCACACTAATATTATAAAGGCGACAGTTTGTGAGTGTGTGTGTGTGTGTATGTTTGTAACTTCTTCTCACTCAAACAGCCTGACCTACTGAATCGGCCCCGTGAAAGGGGCCCGCCGCGTACTTGTAGCTTCATACCTAAACTGCGGAGTGTCCCATCTGTAATAATCTGTGCTGACACCGAAACAATAACACCAATTAAAGTTCCCTGATTTGAATTCGACAAGGTTTACACATTTTGACACCCCTGTACACCAGGCGAGCTCATTCCATTGTTTGAAAAGCTAAATCTCTTGGTATGCAGATGTTGGTGTTGGAGCCAAATATAGGTGTTCCACGAATTGTGCTATTTTAGGTGGAAGGTTAGCTTGGGTTCTGAATTATTGTGAATTATTTATCATACCTGCCGACTGTGATATTTTAGGCTTTTAATTTCAAGTTGGATGATAATAATTTGAAGTTGGTTACAGGTTATTTATTTATTTATTTTATTTTGTTTATTTAAGGACAACCAACAAAGCATACACCAAAAATACATGCTAAAAATACCCATATTATTTTTACATTTTATAGGTTATAGGTATACAGGGTGAAATAATTGTTCCGTGCCTCGGAAAGCACGTTAAGCCGTTGGTCCCGGCTGTTATTCGTGGATCTTTGACAGTCGTTATGGGTCGTCAGAAGCCCGAAAGTCTGACAACCAATCTTACCAACTAGTAACGTATTATTCCCCAGTAACTGGGTTGTGGAGGTCAGATAGGCAGTCGCTCCATGTAAAATACTGGTATTCAGCTGCATCCCGTTAGACTGGAAGCCGACCCCAGCATAGTTGGGAAAAGGCTGGGCAGATTGATTAAGTAGTATGGCAGTACCTATAACAATTTATCCAACTTCTTCAGGGATCACTTACAGGATAGTTTAATCCGTCGGAACACTTACGGAATTATTACAAAACGAGGTTTTTCTTCTGTCATGGTTTAAACCACCGAGCCAGTTTTTGTAATAAGAACCTAGATGTGATAGAAATACAGTTCTTTATACAAAACTGAGAACTTAGTCCGGTACGAAGTTGTTTGTTGTTTTGTAAAACTGACAACTAAATGTGTCGGAATAAAGTTCAAAATTCGAAAAAGGGTCCATGGTTTAAACCTGGGTTTGAAGATGAACCTTGTTTTGTAATAAGACGCTTAGTATTATGATGATGATAAAAAAAAAAATAAAATAAAAAAGGTTTATTGCACATTAAATATCATACATGGTTATGAACTCTTGACTTCCAAACTAAGTAAAACTTGTATTATGGAAATCAAGGCGCTCTCTCATTCTATATGCATAATTAAGTACAATAAAAGTAAAGGATGCATGCAGCAGACAACAAATTAAAATAAAATAAAACCAAAAAGAAACACTAACAAAAAAAAATAAATAAAAAGTAGGTATAATAAAATTATGTTCTACGACTACCTATGAAGTGCAGAATTGTCATAGTGTGAGTCAGTGTGGTGAATGTTATGTGAGATTAGTGTAATGTGGTGTTATGCGTGGTGTGTTACGTGTGCTGTGTGTTATGTAGTTAATAAGTGTTAAGTATGTTATGTATGCGGCGAGTTTCGTGGGGTGTGTCATATGAGGTGTTTTGTTTAATATAAAAAATGCGTGAGTCTGTGGTTTGGAATGTGTGTGCGAATGTTCAATACTCAAGGTGGTTTCAGTAGCTTTTCAATTTCTTCATAATTTAAGCTCATTAACCATTCAGTCATACAAGCCTTGACATTAGATTTCGTAAGTTGGAATATTTGGAGCATTTTATGACTAACATTGTACAAAAGAATGGATGTGACATTGTAATGTCTCCGCGCTAATGCGGTGTTGTGCTTATAAGAACGAAGAATATTTGTTACATGACGTCTATTTGAGATGAGTTCATCGTATTTAGATGATGAAAGTACAGTCATCATAACTCAGAGTAGACAAAAAAAAGAATGTGAAAGAACAAGTCCTTACCTTATGACACAGCACATCGATGTCCAGCTCGTTGGCGACGTCTTTGATGAGGTCCATGAACAGGTCTGCTTCATCCAGCTGCTTCTGTGCCGACCCACTTGGTGACCTGGACCTCTGCAATAAAGAAATGGGACTTTTAGATCATTTTGTAAGAGGTTGTTCATTGTTAGAATGTGGAAAACAGGGTCCACGGGGTCCATAATTGTGACTAATATAATCATTTCCCTACCAACTGACATTTGGTACGCAATAAAGAATTGAGAATTGAAAGAACGGTTGTGGTTCCTGTCGATCGATAGCAATTAAGTAACATTTTATTTGATCCATGCGTCATGTTCGTGAACGGGCGCCGTCAGTTGGAACTGGTCGTCTCTTAGCTGCCACGTTTTATTTTTTATTTAGTTGTTTTTAGTTTTTATCTTTTTCATTACGGACGCTTTTAACGTGCACGTCTTTCTACATTGTTCTCAAATCTATATTTTAAATATGAACGATGTAACCAATATTATGTAAAATATTTTTTTTTAAGAGTGTCCGTGGAGTGTCTTGCCCGTTCTTCTCCAGGATCTACGCTTCGGAATGGGCAACTAGCTTCATTTTTCTGACTGACTGACCCAAGACCGACCCCTTGACAATTCAAAAGTGCCTGTAATTGGTTTATTTGAAATAAGTGCTTTGAGTTTGAGTTTTTGTTTTTGGAAATTCAGATCTCTACTAGCAAAATATTAGATAGCACTTTGGAACTTCTAGTTTCTGAAATTGTGTGAAAAGTCAAAGTCAAATACAGAGAGTTTCACCCAATTACATATTCTGCTGTTGCGACTACATAGTGAGTATTATCATTAAATAAATTACGTTTATTGCATACTAGTTTTTGACCGCGGCTTCACCCGCCTGGATGTCAGAAAATGTCCCACGGGAACTTACTAGCTGGAATTAAAAGTATCCTATGTTATTCATGTGTGTGATTACATACAAGTCCGTTCAGACCTTTTTGCGTGATTCAGTAGATAACAACTACAGTTGCACTTTCAAATCTATGTATACAACGTGTAACGTTAAATGCACAAAACCTCTTAAGGGGTCATTGTACACATCATTATGAACAACTTTTACTATGAGACCAAACCTAAAATCGCGAAAAAAGAATCAGCTGTTCAGTACATTTATGTTCGCATAAATCGTCAAAATGTAGTGAACAGCTGATTTTTTTTCGCGATTTCAGAGGGGCAATTCTCGTAATTTTAAGAACGTTCGCATTCTAATCTCCAGTCGAAATCTGTCAAAAAAGCTTCTAATTTCCCTACATTTTTGACATTGATTGTCGCTGAGATGACACTGCGTCTTGAATTTGAACGTTTTTTAAGTACGAGAATTGGCCCTCTGGTTTGGTCCCATAGTAAAAGTTGTTCATAATGATGAGTACAATGACCCCTTAAGAGGTTTTGCGCATTTAGCATTACACGTTGTATAAATAAAAATCTATTTTATGTAAGCGCATCACTGCAGAACTGTTGCACCTGACCTGTTGTATGACAGATTTTTTTTTGGAAAATTCAAAGGAAAAGTCGGAGGATGGTATGAAAACATACAACACACAGCCTAAACCACTGGAGATAGAAACATGAAATACACCCGAGTGGCGCCGGGCACGAACACCTAGTTAATAATAGAATTATAATAGAATAGAAGATGATGTACAGTGCCTAAGACACCGTTCGAAGGTTCCATCGTTTATTTCCGGAAAAGCCGAACTTTGCCGAATTAAATGTGACTGGTAGTATCCAGTATAGAATTATACGGAATTAGAGCTTCAATAATTAAATTGGGAATAAAATTAATTTCTATTGGACGATAGTCACATTTTATTCGCTATATTTCGGCATTTCCGAATATTAACGATGGAACCATTGAACGTTGTCGTACTTTAGGAGTAGCTACATTTATTACATTACATACATTTATTTATTTATTTATCATATACCTGCTTACATATTTCTTGTAGAACCAAGTAAGGTGTACAGACTGTAGAACCTTACACGGTTATTATCATAGATTTATACAAGAATAGAGTATGCAATGTACGTAGCTTGAGCTAAAATAATGAATATTCTCCTTTTACAAGAAATATGCAAGCTACTTTCCAATCTCCGTGTCAGACGAGTAAATTCTACAGAGGTATGAGTACCTAGTTGTAGCAAGAAAATGAGTTGTGTTACGTGGAAATACAACAATATTACTGCTAATAGGATTTATTCTAAAATAATCTTTATTTAAAACGAGACGGATTATTATCCTAAGTAGTTTCTATTCAAAACTTGTCTCTGTTCAAAAGATAGCCCAGAGACAGGACGGACAGCGGAGCCTTAGTAATAGGGTCCCGTTGGGCACCCTTTGGGTTCGGAACTTTACCCAAAGGGTGCCATCGGGACCCCAATTTTCACAGAGTGTGTATTACTATAGCCGATATAACAAGAAATAATAAACAAAATAGAGTTAAAAAATTATGGAATATTAATATACAAGAAACGTGTTTTTTTCTGCGTTTTTTGCTCAATCTTAATAATGGCAATAAATATTGTAAGCGTACGGGTAGGTACCCTTTGTGTGTGAGTACGACTCTCACTTGGCCGCTTTTCCTCTTAACAAAAGGATGTGACTTTTTTGCGAATGGTTCTTCGCGTTTTTGTGACAAAAGTCGAATGAGTTTTCTCTCTGTACGTACGGAAAGTTAGACAAAAAGCCATCATGACGGCTTTCCACAACTTCCATCCATATCCATAGAAGTATAAAAAAAACCGGTCAAGAGCGAGTCGGTCTCGTGCACCGAGGGTTCCGTTCCGATTTCTGAAAAAGTGTGCTATTTAGAGACATCGTTTTATTTTTCCTGTAATCTTTATATAAACTTCTATCACATAGAATAATTTCAGATTTTTCCCTTTGCAAACTTCGGAGATAAGGAGGGGGAACCGGTATTTTTTTTTTACATTTTTCATTAAAAGTCGAAAACTATGCGGCCTAAAAATATAATGTGCAAACAGCGCTCTTTCATATGATACCCCACATGCCCTAGTAGCCCCACTTTGAATTTTTAAGACCCTCTTTCAGCACCTGTTACAAAAAAACATAAATATTTTTGTTTCTTTCTTATTTGCAAAATAGTTGGGTAAACGTCATATACAACTGTTCCAAATTTCAAGTTGATAGCATTAGTAGTTCTTGCCATATCCAGCTGTGACAGACAGACAGACAGACTGAGTGACACCATAACGGTTCCTTTTTTACCATTTTGGTACGGAACCCGCGCCACGAAAAAAAAGAGGACTCCGCGCCACGCATATTGAAAGTGAAGCACCGTACCGATCTATGTGTGCATGATATGAGTACCTGCAAAGACGCCGTCGCTCGTGTCACGTAATGGCGGCCGGTCGGCATACTATGATGTAAACGTGTGCGTGAGGCGTGCTTGTACAAACGGTCCCGACATACTGTGCTTCACTTTCGATATACATGGCGCAGAGTCCTCCTTTTTAGGGTTCACCAAAATGGTAAAAAAGGAACCCTTATGGTGTGACTCATTCTGTCTGTCTGTATGTCTGTCTGTCACAGCTGGATATCTCAGGAACTACTGATGCTATCAACTTTAAATTTGGAACAGTTTTAGATGACGTTTACCCAACTATTTTGCAAATAAGAAATAAATAAAAATATTTATATTTTTTTTTTGCAACAGGGACTGAAAGGGGGTCTTAAAAATTTAAAGTTGGGTTACTAGGGCATGTGGGGTATCATATGAAAGAGCGCTGTTTGCACATTCTCAAACTATTTTTATTTATTTTTTAGGCCGCATAGTTTTCGACTTTTTATGAAAAATGTAAAAAAAAAATACCGTTCCCCCCCTTATCTCCGAAGTTTGCAAAGAGAAAAATCTGAAATTATTCTATGTGATAGAAGTTTATGTAAAGATTACAGGAAAAATAAAACGATGTATCTAAGTAGCACACTTTTTCAGAAATCGGAACGGAACCCTAGGTGCGCGAGTCCGACTCGCTCTTGACCGGTTTTTTAATTTGTAAGTCTATGTTTCCATCCATTTGATTCAAATTGTCAGGCATTTTCAACCTTTGGGCGCGGTTCAAATAAAAACCGGACCAAAATTTGAAAATACAGTTTATGAAGACTAGTTCACGGTTCCAAATGAGCCTTTAGTAAACAGTTTTCAACCGTGAAAACGCTCGAAGAGTCAAAGAGAACAGCTTCTACTATAGAGGTGTCGTCGGTCTGAAAGAAAAAACCAGTTTGCACCGGTTACGACCGCATTTTTCCATTTATTTCCAGGTAAATATTCAGAATAGCAAAACAAATATGGGCTATGAATAGAAATGGAAATGTTTAGTTCGTGTTTTTTCAAAGTGGGTTTATTATTAGATCATGCACTGGACTTTTCTATTTCAGATAAAAGCCATGGGTCTTTGATATTATAACACCCACGAGGTCAGTTGTTATTAAAATAAATGGAAATATCATCACAGTATATTTGTTAGGGTTCCGTACCTCAAAAGGAAAAAGCGGAACCCTTACTCACCTCACTTGTATGTCCGTCTGTCTGTCAGTCTGTCAAGACCATTTTCCTCTTGAACGTGTGAAGGTATCAAGCTGAAATTAATATCAAATACGTAAGTCTATGGTCCCTTGGAGTCCTAAAAAGATCAAACTTCAACGCAATAAAAAAATGCGGCCATTTATATGACATTTTTTGATACTCGCCAGTAAATCAAAACCTATAGGGTACTTCCCGTCGTCCTAGATTCATGAAATTTGCCAAGAAACAAGGTCTCACAACACAAATAAAGGAAAAAGTCCGAAAATTGTTAATTTGTAATTCTATCACATAAAAAAATATTTTCAAAGTTGTCAGTCTGTCAAGACCCTTTTTCTCAAGAAGGCGTAGAGGTATCGATTTGAAATTAATATCATTTACGTAGGTCTATAGTTTCTTGAAGTCCTAATAAACTCAAGCTTCTAAGTCAACGCAATAAAAAAATACGGCCATTTTGCGACACATTTCGATACTCACAACTGTCGCAAGTAAATCAAAACCTATAGGGTACTTCCCGTTGACCTAGAATAATGAAATTTCGTAAGAAGCAGTGCAAGTAAAGGAAAAAGTTTGAAAATTGTGAATTTATAATTTTATGACATAAGTTTTTTTTTTATATCCAATGTTAAGTTTGTTTTTGGGATAAATTCTTTTCAACTACGGAACCCTTCATTGTGCGTGGTCTGACACGCACATTGCCGGTTTTTTTTATGGTTATTTGAATTCAAGAAATATACACAATAATATCTGAGTTTATGTATGTATATTCAACCCTTTTCCAAGCTGGACTATGCAGGTATATAACGCTTCATTAGCAGTGCCATAATCGGGTTAAAAGATATTGCTAATGTTTACGTTTTCAATGAAAGAAATAATCTGAATGTTTCATCTATTTATCTATATTAAATTAATCAATCTGCCTAGCGTTTTCCCAACTATGTTGGTGTCGGATTCCAGTCTAACCGGATGCAGCTGAATACCAGTATTTTACATGGAGTGACTGCCTGTCTGACCTCCACAACCCAGTGGACAACATCAAGACAACTGGGTATTAGGGTACTTACTCCTTGGTAAGACTGGTTGTCAGACTTTCTGTCTTCTGACGACCCGTAACGACTGTAAAAGGTCCACTAAAGACAGTCTACGGTTTAACGTGCTTTCCGAGGCACAGAGGAGTCTCGATTTGTAAAGATGGTCACCCATCTACGGACCAACCACGGCATGCGTAGCTTAACCTGATCGATCGACCCGTACCGCTGTTATTACTTAGCCACAAGCCCCTTCTGTCTATACAACGTGTAACGTTAAATGCGCAAAACCTCTTAAGGGGTCATTGTACTCATTATTATGAACAACTTTTAGTATGGGACCAAACCTGTAATTGCGAAAAAAAAATCAGCTGTTCAGTACATTTTGACGAATTATGCGAACAATGTACTGAACAGGTGATTTTTTTACGCGATTTCACTTTTGGACCCATAGTAAAAGTTGTTCATAATGATGAGTACAATGACCCCTTAAGAGGTTTTGCGCATTTAACATTACACGTTGTACAAATAAAAAAAAAATCTGTTTGTTGGTAAGCAGCACATAGCTTTAGAACAGCGGGACTTATTTGGCTATTTTAGGGTTTCGTACCAAAATGGTAAAAAGGAACCCTTATGGTGTGACTCAGTCTGTCTGTCTGTCTGTCACAGATGGATATCTCAAGAACTGATAATGCTATCAACTTGAAATTTGGAACAGTTTTAGATGACGTTTGCCCAACTTAATTTGCAAATAAGAAAGAAATAAAAATATAGGTAAATGCATTTTTTGCAACAGGGACTAAAAGGGGGTCTTAAAATTCTAAGTGGGGCTACTAGAGCATGTGGGGTATTATATGAAAGAGCGCTGTTTGCACATTCTCAAACATTTTTTAATTTTTTTTTAGACCGAATAGTTTTCGACTTTTGATGAAAAATGTAAAAAAAAATACCGTTCCCCCCTTACTTATCTCCGAAGTTTGCATACAGAGAGAAAAATCTGAAATTTTTCTATGTGATATAAGTTTATGTAAAGATTACAGGAAAAATAAAATGATGTCTCCAAATAGCACATTTTTTCAGAAATCGAAACTGAACCCTCGGTTTGCGAGTCCGACTCGCTCTTGACCGGTTTTTTGTTTTTCCCAAACTTCTTATCTGCAGTAATAAAGTATTAGTTTAAAATGTGCAGAGGTGCACCATCCGGGACTGTGCTCCCTGGCAGGCTGCCATCCACCGCTCTACCTAAGTGTAATACCTGGGGTCACTACTTCTGATAGTAGCTGTTCTATTTTAGAGGAGATTACGGAAATTGGAAAATGCAATGTGAGATGTAGGATGATATTGAAATTTTGGTGTCGGCTACTTGCTGGTCTAGCCAGATGCTTTGGGGTTGAACGTGTCTTCTATTTTGCTTACACTTTAAACAAAATAATTATTGCTAGAAGAGAAAGGCGACTAATAAAAGTTATTTCTTGTAAATAACTTTTATTAGTCGCAGCAGATGTGAGTGGAAACGACGGGAGGGGACGCCCTAGGACACAATTATAGTGACCTAATTGGTGATGTTCTTCAGAAAGGTCAGGTGCGTTAGTACTCGCAACGGGAGTGCGTGTGTGACGCAGAAGGAGTAAGGAGTAATGTATATCAGGTGGCGTTCTGCAGTAGTTCCTGCTTACTCACTTAGGAAGACAGTGAGAGTTCATAATATTATGTAGGTATAAACTTTATGTTCTTAGTTCCAATAGACAAAGCTCTGCCCTGAAAACCAACTATCAAATAGAAACGTTAATTTTGTCTCTATCTTACATAACCTATTATTTCTACTTTGTACTTCATGTAGGTACATCTTTTCAATGTGGTCATTTATTAATTATCAAAAGGTTGAATAAATTATTTCGCTTTATACAAATACACGAAAAGGGCAACAGAGTAGTTAGGTAGGTACTTTAATAATATCAATATTAAATATCTAAATAATAAGTAAAAGGACTGAATAAAAGGTTCCCTTTGATTATTTTCTCGGATTAAAAAATATATAAGAACATCAGATAAACTAAGGAGCTGAAACCAGCCAAGCAAAAATATACTTAAACTGAGCAGAAATCGCTACGCTTTTCCGAACGAACGATTTCTTTCAGATGTAATATTTTTAAATAGAATCCGTAGCCTTTTTCAAATAGGTTTTTTTGGGTTCCATACCTCAAAAGGAAAAACGGAATCCTTATAGGATCACGTCATTGTGTCTGTCTGTCAAGACCCATATTCTCAGGAACGCGTGGAGGTATGAAATATAGAAAGTAATATTAAATACGTAAGTCTATGGTCCCTTAGAGTTCTAAAAAAATCAATCTTCTAAGTCAGCGCAAAAAAAAATACTCGCAAGTAAATCAAAACCTATAGCGTACTTCCCGTTGTCCTAGAACCATGAAATTTGGCAAGAAGCAAGGTTTCACAGGACAAGTAAAGGAAAATGTCCGAAAATTGTTAATTTGTAATTTTAATATACTTACTTTTTTTTGGATTACAATTTTAACTTTTTTTTTTGGATATTTTTTTTCACCTACGGAACCTTTCATTGTGCGTGGTCCGACACGCACTTGGCCGGTTTTTATTTTTTATTTTTGGCGAAGCTTATTGAGAATTAATATTCTTCGTTGGATTGGACGCCAGCACCCTAATTGCGTAACACACTATCGATCGGAATATGAATCATTTTGAAGCAAATTGCTAATCCATTGCCTTTAGTCATATCGGTCTTATTACAAAACCAGGTTTTTCTTCTGACATGCTTTAAACCATCGAGCCAGTTTTTGTATTAGAACCTAGCTGTGATAGAAATACAGTTCTTTAAACAAAAATGACAACTGAGTCCGGTACTAAGTTGTAAATTTTTTTAAACTGACAACTTAATGTTTTGAGGAGCTCGTGGCTAAGTAATAACAGCCACACGGGTCGATCCATAAGGTTAAGTTACGCTTGCCGGGGTTGGTCAGTGGATGGGTGACCATCTTTACATACCGAGACTCCTCCGTGCCTCGGAAAGCACGTTAAGCCGTTGGTCCCGGCTGTCATTCGTGGATCTTTTGACAGTCGTTACGGGTCGTCAGAAGCCCGAAAGTCTGACAACCAGTCTTACCAAGGGGTATCGTATTACCCAGTTACTGGGTTGTGGAGGTCAGATAGGCAGTCGCTCCATGTAAAATACTGGTATTCAGCTGCATCCGGTCAGACTGGAAGCCGACCCCAACATAGTTGGGAAAAGGCTAGGCAGATTGTTGATTGACAACTTAATGTGTAGAAATAAAGTTCGAAATTCAAAAAAGGGTCCATGGTTTAAACCTGGGTTTGAAGATGAACCTTGTTTTGTAATAAGACGGAATAATTATGTTCGAAAAATAAGTTTTCTCAAAAACGTAAATAACGCAATAAATGTTGTTGAATTGTCAAAATTAAACCGATTCCGATTGATAATGATATAATCGTGAGAAATACCGTTTTTTTTTTTATTTATGCATAAGTACAGGTTTATTACAGGTTCACGTTTGCATTGTACCATTAAACCTGAGATGGTTTGTATTGGTACTCACATTCGTTATAACAACATCAAAACAAATACACACAAAGCCAATACAAGTAATTAAAATAATAATGTAGGTAGGGTAATATTTTTCACGCGCCGTAAACATCTATCAGTAACTAAGGTCCGTATTACAGAACGTCACTCAATACTCAGGCATTACTTAAAACTAGATTCAAGCCATTTGATTGGTTGAAACTAGTTTTAAACTAGATTTAAACGTTTTGACGTTTCTGTAATACGGACCTAAGTGAGTCACATGTAGGTAATGTTTCAAATCTGAGCTGCTCACTATTCATATACAGGTTGCTCCGATTTTACTTGTTTTTGTTATTAGTGTTTATTAAATTATTTTACTAAACTAAGTTATATAAGTAGTTGTAGTAGTATTTTTTGTATCTTTGCTTATCGTTTTTCGAGTTTATTTCGCGTTTAATAGATTTTGGTATTTGATTGATTATTGTGGGAATTAAAAATTGGTTATGCTTTGGTAATCTATATAAATAAAAAGAGAAGTCCTGACTGACTGACTGATTGACTGACTCATCAACGCCCAGCAAAAACCCTTGGACCTAGAAAGCTCAAATTTTGCACAGAAGTTCCCTTTATAATGTAGACAAGAATTAATAAGGAAGGATTTCCCGGTAGCATATTCCCGTGGGATATTTTCCGACATCCACGCGGGCGAAGCCGCGGGCAAAAGCTAGTTAAGTATTAAGTTTAGTTCTCGTAATGGGCTCAGGACTTTGTCTCTTATTTCAAAAGTTACAATTTACCGAGCTTCAGTTTTTGATACTTGTCTTGTATAATATTCGAGTTTGTTGAACTTTTGTCTGAACTCAACTTTTGTGAAGTAAGAGATGATGGAGCTGTAAGTTTTGTAAGTCTTTTGAGTTTCATAATAATTTTGAAACTCAAAAGACTTACAGTAGTACCCAACTAATATGGCTTATCGATGTACCTGCGCAGAAGATGAATTTTCTAAGCTCGGGAAATGCTATTGACCAATCGGCACGCTCCACGCTTTTTCCTGTACCGCTATTGGTCGGTAGCTGCCGCCATGTTAGCGCGCGCCGCTTGACAGCCGCCATACTTGCAAGTGAGTCGGAACTAACAGCTGCAGTTATAGTAGTGATCTAAGGTTGATTGTAAGTTATAAGCATTCTCGTTAATTTTCGGGGCCATACTTTCTTTTCTGTGCGAACGAAGATTCACGACGCGCCTTATCAGTTGGGTACTACTGTACAAAACTTACAGACAAAACTTAAACAAGTAATTTATGATCAATTATTGATCTTATATTACTTGCTTATGTCGTTAGAATATTGGTCCTTTTTAGGGTTCGGGATCAGTGCCCGGTTGAGGGCTATAGGCTTGCCCCCCGTTACATGGGACTTACATAACGGGTGTACTATATACAAGGTATAACATAAATAACGCACAACCTCTTAACGCCTCAAGTGTCTGAGTTTGGCTAATTTTAAACCCAAAACCCCAGCGAGTGGGAACGGTTGGGGGTTAGGTGCGAACCTCATAGGTTCACAACTACTGATGATGATATTATGTTTTCCATCGGATGATGTTTTTTTACGTTTATATATATGTGATCTAAGCTTATATACCTACGTATTATGTAAAGTTTTGTCCTTTTGCACACATAGGGTGCGTTTGACACGCGGGGCGAGGGGGTTTAGCTGCGAACTCCATAGGTTCACAACTAATGATGATGATTGGTTTTCCATCGGATGATGTTTTTTTACGTTTATATATACAAGTAAACAGTAAGTCTATACAGAGCTGTATAAAATGGGATAGTTGGGTTATTGCCACCTCGCAATCAACGAACCAATTTAGCTGTTGAAGCTGGGGTGACCAGAGTGGATTTTATTTTTAGGATTATAGCGTCCAAAATTTTGATAAGGATTGCATGGCAAAAATAAAAGTGATAGCTTATTTTTAGATTCTGAATATCTAAAAATGCACTGAAGGGGACAAAGTTCTTTCCACCTGTATTGGTCTTCTGTCTGCGACTTCGTCCGCGTGAAATTTCTTGTCCCCCCGACCCACCCCTTTGCATCACTGATGCAGTCTACAGATGTAGCAGTACCACAGATTAATACAGATGAGACACTCCGCAAAATCATTTAAATAAAAAGCGACTCTTGCTACGACACAATAAAGTGCAATTCACAACGCTTATTATCTACAGTTATATTCAACTACAAGTTGCTTCTCTTTCTATCATCTGACTTACTGAATTAGCCCCGCGGACGGGGCCCGCCGAGTACTTGTAGCTTCATACCTAAACTGCGGAGTGTCCCATCTGTATTAATCTGTGATAGTACACCTGGTTGGAGCGTCATTCTTTTTGCTTTTGAACTCTTGGCGAATGAGAGCTAGACCGAATAGGTGTAATAGCGCTCGTCTCGTCTCGTCTCGTTCTTCTCGACACGCTTCCGAGAGCGAAGAGATCCGTGAGGCGCAACGCGACGAGAGCACCATGTACACACTCGTACTTAGACTGTCTCGTGGTGTTTTGAGTGACGTGTACAGCCGCCATAACATTTCGATTTTGACAGTCTAGCCCGACTAACAGCCAGTTTCTTCATCAAAAGTAACGTCACAAAGTCAAAGTAACGCTTAATTTTGTTTCTTCACAATTATAGCCGTTGCAGTTATTTGCCTCTAACTTTTACTGATTACTTTAGTTGTTGTTGAAGAAACTGAGTGAACAGCCAGTTTCTTCATCAAAAGTAACAGTCAAAGTAACGTCACAAAGTCAAAGCAACGGTTATTTTGTTTCTTCTCAATTTTAGCCGTTGGTGTTATTTGCCTCTAACTTTTACTGATTACTTTAGTTGTTGTTGAAGAAACTGAGTGAACAGCCAGTTTCTTCATCAAAAGTAACAGTCAAAGTAACGTCACAAAGTCAAAGCTACGGTTATTTTGTTTCTTCACAATTTTAGCTGTTGCTTTTGTTGTTACTTTTGCCTCTAACTTTTACTGATTACTTTAGTTGTTGTTGAAGAAACTAACTGTTACTCTCATTCGCCAATAGTGTGCAGAGTGTATCGTGCGATAAGGAATTTCGTTCCATAACCGGACTATCTATTTAAACACGGGATATCATGGTCAGCCTATTAGAAGCCCAATCTAAAGTGGTGCTGACAAAATTGCATTTCACTTAGAATCACGAGTCCAAATTAATTGAGTTCCCTTTTCTATCAATATTTAATACCAGGAGTAGTAAGTTGTTTCAGTGATTGGCTCCATTTTAGGCGTCGGATGAACCATCTGCTGTTTGATTTACTAAACATAGATTCATAATGAAAATATTAAGATGCACTTAATGTAATAAATGTGAAAGTATATCTGTCTGCCTGTTACCTATTATTATACACGCTTTTTCTTTATTGGCAGAGAGCTGCAACGATGGTGTTGTACTCATCAATAGGAACAACTTTTATAATGGGACCTAAAATCAGAGAACAGTTGATTTTTTCAACATAAATGTAGGGAACGGCTTAATTTATTTCACAATTTCAGGTTTGGTCCCTTAATAAAAGTTGTTCATAATGATGAAATATCACACCCCACCCTGTCCTCGTTATGGTATATTCCAGGGTTTAACAATATCTAATTCTAAAGAATAATAATTATTGTTTAGGTATGCTCAAACACAAAATACATACAGAATTTTAGGGAAATTGTAATTTTCTCTCCAAACAATTCGTATTCAAGTTAATCCCGTCCACCCAAAATGGCTGACGGAATAAAATCATAACATTCGGATTCAGCAAATCTGATTACTATCCGAATCATTATTACAAGCACGTACTATTCGAAATTTCTTGGAAAAAATGTAATTCAATCTGCTGTGGGGAGTAATTTGGATGCTCTAACTGTCAATATTTTTTATTTTTTATGGTAAAGAGAGGATAGAATACATTTGGACATTGGACAATATAAACTGGGAAGTAAGTTTTCGGTTTGAAGGGATTTCGTTTTCCTGTCGTTGTTGGAGTGGGACTGTTAAATGATTTAGTATTATTAGGAGTGAACCAGCAAGTCTGATTTCCATTAGTTATTTTTCTTCATTGTTTATTCGATCCATAATGTTACCCAGTAATTGGGTTGTGGCGGTCAGATAGGCAGTCGCTACATGTAAAATACTGGTATTCAGCTGCATCTGGTTAGACTGGAAGCCGACCCCAACGTAGTTGGGAAAAGACTGAGGCAGATGATGATGACTGTTTCTGACAATTGAAGACATGAGTGGATGAAGGTGATATGTCGCAAAATTCTAATTTCGAGAAAATTGAGCTCAAAGTTTCGCATAAACATTTTAGGATATTTCAAAACGCCTTTAATGTATTTTTATTCCATAAGGATGTCTGGCGGCGTTTAGTATTTTTAAAATAGGGGAGAAATTAAAGAATTGAATTCAATTCCACATTCTTCCAATATTGATTAAAAATAATAGTGTACATGACACCTTCAACTTCCACAATTTGTAAAATAGCCACAAACGTGGTTGTTTTAAGGTTTAAAATTGTTTGTATGTACACAACACCATCATTCATGCATAAAACAGCGAAAATCTAAAAATGTGTCATATCACCTCCATCCACTCATGTCTTCAATTGTTTGAAGATGACAGAGACAGAGATGTTTTAAATACGTTTATCGTTAAATAAATAAATAAATATCCTTGGACATTTCACACAACGCCATCTAGTCCCAAGCTAAGCAACCTAATGCTTGTGTTATGGTAACGAGATGGTTGATAAACTACTTATATACATTTTTTTTTTTGTAAATACATACATATTATAGATAGAAAAACACCCAGACTCGGAACAAATACTTGTAGGTCGTACAAATATTTGTTCCGTGCGGGAATCGAACCCGCGACATGCTGCGCAGCAGTCAATCGCTCAACCACTGCGCCAACCGTGTCGTCGAAATGTATTTAATTATTGCTGGCGTAGCACCTGATGCAGCGTTGCTACTCTTTTTTTTTGAGTCGATGATGAAATATTTGTGTTATCTATACGTATACAGTGTGTAAGTGGCAATATTTTAAGGGGTCACTGTACTCATCATTGTGAACAACTTTTACTATGGGACCAAACCTGAAATCGCGAAAAAAAATCACCTGTTCCTTACATTTTGACGAATTATGCGAACATAAACGTACTGAACAGCTGATATTTTTCGCGACTTCAGGTTTGGTTCCATAGTAAAAGTTGTTCATAATTATAAGTACAATGGCTCTTTAAACTATTGCCACTGTTTACACTTACACCCTGTATACTAATAACAAAGCTGAAGAGTGATTTTTTTATGTTTGTTTGTTTAAACGCGCTAATACAGGGTGTCCCGTAAATAATGGATAATCTCTTAAGGGGTCATTGTACTCATCATTATGAACAACTTTTACTATGGGACCAAACCTGAAATCGCGAAAAAAAATCAGCTGACCAGTACATTTATCTACATCAAACTCGTCAAAATGTAGGGAGCAGCTGATTTTTTTTTTCGCGATTCCAGGTTTGGTCCCATAGTAAAAGTTGTTCATAATGATGAGTACGATGACCCCTTAAGAGATTATCCATTATTTACGGGACACCCTGTATATGGAACTGCCAGTCGGATTTCAAAAAATATTTTTGCATTTGATAGCCCAATTCATGAAAAAGGGTATTTAACGTCACGCTAGGACTCTTAGGAGCCGAGCAGAAAGAAAAAAGTAACAAAGAACAGTACGTGAAAACTAAGTAATAGCGCGGGCAGGCGATACGATGCGATAGGGTGGGTCGGGGAGCATAATTTCCCAAAGTATCAGTACACCTGCACTTCTGAGGACCTAAATAATACCACTGATGCTGTAATTGGCGTGGTCACCTAATGGGCTCAATCTTCTTACCTAAAATTATACAGTGTACGAAAATGAAGAGTGTGGTCATAAACGTATAAAAAATGGAGGACTCGGCGCCACGCATATCGAAAGCGAAGCACCGTACCTGTACCTGCTGCTAGCGAAGCACCTATGTGTGCGTGATTTGAGTACCTGCAAAGACGCCGTCGCTCGTGTCACGTAATGGCGGTCGGTCGGCATACTGTGATGTAAATGTGTGCGTGAGGAGTGTTTGTACAAACGGTCTTACTTACTAGATACTTACTATGCTTCACTTTCGATATGCGTGGCGCGGAGTCCTCCTTTTTAGGGTTCCGTACCAAAATAGTAAAAAAGGAACCCTGACGGTGTGACTCAGTCTGTCTGTCTGTCTGTCTGTCTGTCACAGCTGGATATCTCAAGAACTACTAATGCTATCAACTTGAAATTTAGAATAGTTTTAGATGACATTTACCCAACTATTTTGCAAATAAGAAAGAAGTAAAAATATTTATGTCTTTTTTTGTAAAAGGGACTGAACTGTCTTAAAAATTCAAAGTGGGGCTACTATGGCATGTATATGAAACAACACTGTTTGCACATTCTCAAACATTTTTTTTTTTAGGCCGCATAGTTTTCGACTTCTGATGAAAAATGTAAAAAAAAATACCGCCCCACCCCCCCTATCTCCGAAGTTTGCAAAGAGAAAAATCTGAAATTATTCTATACATGTGATAGAAGTTTATGTAAAGATTACAGGAAAAATAAAACGATGTCTCTAAATAGCACACTTTTTCAGAAAACGGAACGGAACCCTCGGTGCGCGAGTCCGTCTCGCTCTTGACCGGTTTTTTTAAAAGTCTATGGGACGACTGATAACTTTTCGCGATTACGATGTTGGTCACCGGGAGAAAGTTGTTCAGTACCACAACCTTAATTTTCGCCAGTCCGTATACAGACACACCGTAAAATTTTATTATAGACTTTTTTAAATTTTGGACACTTACAAGTATCAAAGGACCTATTTTAAACAAGGCTTTAATACACAAAGAAAACTATAAAGAAAGGAGAACATTCCCTTTGCTGTTAATAAACCTTTTCAATAACAACCTTTTATACCTGAAGCCTGAACAGCAACCTTTGTACTAACACAAAAGCCTCGGTACTCCGGTACTCCGGTATAAAAGAAAATAGCAATCTATTCTAATTCTATTACAAAGAACCTTACTTACTGGAATGGACATTAATGTTAAATGTTATTTTTATTCTGTAATTAAGCTGACTTTAACTATCTGTATATTACTAATTGTATTGTATTAATATTATTGTGTATTGTATTGTATTTATTAGGTTGTAGCGTAGCGTTTCAAACTTACAACAGCTGTTTGAGTTTTCCAAAGGTGATTAGGATCGTCTTCAAGAGTAACTAATTAGACTAAATCATTCAAACTCAAACTCAAAGCATTTATCTATACTTATAATAAATCTGTAGAGAGGTCAATTCTGTACATGATATATATTTTCAAAATAACTATCAGGGGGTAATTAGTGATCGATACTGATGCCAAAAATGCAATCAGTAAAATTTTTGTCTGTCTGTCTGTCTGTCTGTCTGTCTGTATGTTCCTTATAGAAACAAAAACTACTCGACGGATTTTAACGAAACTTGGTACAATTATTCTTCATACTCCTGGGGAGGTTATAGTATACTTTTCATCACGCTACAATCAATAGGAGCAGAGCAGTGAAGGGAAATGTTGGAAAAACGGGAGAAGTTGCTCCATTTTTTAAGCTTCCGTCGCGTGTGCAGCCTTAATGGTTAAAGCTACATAGAAATCATTTATGACGGAAATGTTCTACATAAAATTATCTAAAAAATATCCCACAACAGCATATGTCTATCTTTTATGGTTGACTCACAATAACACGTGTAACTCCCGATAGCTTAGCAGTCCAATACATTAACTTAATAACATACAAGGAGTTACACGCTGACGGAGTCGCGGGCACAGCTATTAATAATAATATTCTGCGGTTCCTTATTGCGATATTTTTCAACAGTATTGTGCATTGACATATTACTAAAATACGAAAGTTAATCTGTCTGTTACATCAAAACCACTGAACCGTGAGGAAGGACATACGGTACTTTTTTACGAAAAACGACGGAAACGCGGACGAAGTCGCGGGCAAAAGCTAGTTTCAAATAACCCAATTACAGGCACTTTTGAATTGTCAAGGGGTCGGTCAGTCAGAAAGATGAAGCTAGTTGCCCATTCCAAAGCGTAGTATGATCTCTATGGAAAAGAACGGGCAAGAAACTCCACGGACACTCTTTTAAACCAAATATTTTACAAAATATTGGTTACATCGTTCATATTGAAAATATAGATGTGAGAACAATGTAGAAAGACGTGCACGTTAAAAGTGTCCGTAGTAAAAAAAAATAAAAACTAAAAACAACTAAATAAAAATTAAAAATAAGCCGTGGCAGCTAAGAAACGACCAGTCCAAACTGACGGCGCCCGTTCACGAACATGACGCAAGGATCAGCACCAATTAGCTAAACCATTTTGAAGGGTCTTCCAGTCATTCTTTTTACTACAAACAAGAAAATATAAATCATTTATTTGCTTATACAACGTGTCGAACATCAAAAAGAAACATTTTCTCCATGGGACCAACATCGTAATCGCGACAAAATGTTCAACTGTTCCATAAAAAACTTTAATAGGTACCTACTTGACGCAAATGTATGGGACGGCTGATTGTGTTTTCGCGATTACGATGTGGGTGCCATGGAAAAAGTTGTTCGGTTTGATCGTCTAAACCACACCCTTAAATTTGACGAAAATGCAAAACGACACATTGTATATATATTGTATTAGGTTACCAATTCAGATATAATGCAATTTTTATAAAAATAGTCTCGGTACATTTTGCCTTAAGGCGTGCAATTTTTTTAAATAATACAATTTTATAGAAATAGAAGAATTGAATTAAGTAAAAGATATAGAAAGATTAATACGAATCTCTTTTGGGTGACGTCAGCGACGACAGTCATGAGTTTCATGTTACAAATTGGATCGACGAATAAACTTATCTTTGGGAATTCAATCTGCCTAGCCTTTTCCCAACTATGTTGGGGTCGGCTTCCAGTCTAACCGGATGCAGCTGAATACCAGTATTTTACATGGAGCGACTGCCTGTCTGACCTCCACAACCCAGTAACTGGGTAATACGTTACCCCTTGGTAAGACTGGTTGTCAGACTTTCGGGCTTCTGACGACCCGTAACGACTTTCAAAGATCTACGAATGACACCGGGACCAACGGCTTAGCGTGCTTTCCGGGGCACGGAGGAGTCTCGGTATGTAAAGATGGTCACCCATCCACTGACCAACCCCGGCAAGCGTAGCTTAACCCGATGGATCGACCCGTGCGGCTGTAATTACTTAGCCACGAGCTCCTTTGGGATACAATTACATACTCAAATTGAATATATCTACTTTTCGAACGTACAAAAGAAAGGCTCCAATAAACCTGTGTGATAAACGGACAAAAAAATGATACCTAAAAGTTCCGTTGTCCCATAAAAGGTTAGAACCCTAAAAACGTCCATGTTTTACGCGCGGTTGTGACGCCATTATTTTTCATTCTCGATTGTCATTTATTTCAGCCGCTCCTCCTAAAATGTACAGCTCAATAATACTAAGTAGCACGAATAAAATTCTGTTTATTGATCCAGAAATGGAATGTATGCAGAGCCCTTCAGGTTCGCTTACAGCTGTCCAGTTCGGATCCGGAATCCGAACATTCGATATTGGAATTCCGGCTGAAATCGCGACGGGACACATTTTTGTGTGTCCAACGGATATTTATCGAGTTTCTCTGTATGATTGGCTATGTGATTTGTATGTTGACGCAGTTTTTGTATGTTGACAAAGTTAAAACTCTTTTTTTCAGCCGAAATATGTAGGAAAAATACTAGTCTAAAAAAGGCTTGTTTATTTTTGTTTTCTTATATTTTTCCTCGTCGTATAAAAGAAAAGTAAACAAAAGATTTTCCTCAAAGAACTTGCTAACGTTTAAATGATAAATGATTGGAAGTGAGTTATAGCTGTTGAGAACGGGGTTTAAGTAAACTTGTTTGATGTTTGGTAAACGAGGAATACTAAAGCGCAGGCCATACTGGGGGCGAAGCGAAACGAAGAGAAGTTCGCTTCGTTTAGTACGCGGTGTGAACCGAAATATGAAAAGATGAGGAACGAAGCGAAACGAACTTTGCTTCATTTTGCTACGCTCATAGTGTGACCTGCGCACAGAAATTAAAGAAAAAGACAAACATTAAGAAGTCATTTACGAAGTCATCGACAGTAAGCTTACTTGGAAACCCATGATAGAAGAACTCTGTAAACGCCTGAGTAAATCTGCTTATGCACTCTTTCAGTTATCGAAAAAGGTAAATAAAGATACGTTACTGGTAGCATACCATGGACTTGTAGCTTCTGTGTTGCGATATGGCGTAATTTTTTGGGGGCAGTCGACTGACCGTGAGCTTGTATTTAGGATGCAAAAAAGATGTGTCAGAGCAATGTGTAATGTAAAAACAACGGATAGCTGTAGACCCTATTTTAAGTCTTTAAAAATACTGACCCTTCCAGCATTATACATTTTGGAAACTGCGTTGTTTGTGAAAAGAAACACACAATTATTTGAAAAGATATCTTCCACTAGAAAAACTCCATTGCGCGCCCAATACGTAAATAAACTATGTCATCAAAAATGTAAGACCGCATTGATGCGAAAAAGATTTTTTGGTATGGCACCTAAAGTGTTTAATAAAATTCCTGATGACATAAAAAACATGACATTACTTATATAAGTTTAAAAATGCTCTTAATAAATTATTAATTGACAAATGTTATTATACTGTAGACGAATTTTTGAATGACCAATTATAATAATGACTTTACATTTTGATAATTATGACTATGACTATTTATTGTATTTGCTTTTCATGTATTTAATTAATTTAAAATATTATTATTCTAAGGACACCTAATGTGTAACTTATAAATTTGTATGTCATTTATGACAAAACATAGCGCACCTATATAAGTTAGGTAACACCTATGCATGTAAATACCTATGTTTCACGAATAAACTGATTGATTGATTGATTGATTGATTTATTCAGGCCGAGAATCAACAGTTTTTGAACGTCAGCTTTCCGTCTAATTGGATGAAGCTGAATATCAGTATTTTACAATGTTCCATGCCTAATCTGACCTCCACGACACAGTTACTGGGTAACACGATACCCCTTGGTAAGACTGGTTGTCAGACTTTCGTGCGTCTGACTACCTGTCAGTCAAACTGACGAAGATCTACGTATGTCAAGCGGAACCAACGGCTTAACGTGCTTTCCGAGGCATGGAGGGGCCTTGATACGTAATGGATGGTCACCCATCCACGAGCCGACCGCAGGAAGTGTAGCATAACCTTCGATCGACCGTGCGGTTGTTATCATTTAGCCACTAGCCCATCTATTGCTAACCTTAGATGGACTAAAAAGTTAAAAATCCCACGAATCCGTAATTTCACCACTACCCGAACCCAAAATCAGGTACAAAAATCTTCCCAACCTTGCTGATTTAAAAGTAATTTTTACCCAAATTGAATCGTCGATTTAACCCGTCAATTCAAATAAAGCTAAGACTTCTCTTATTAAAATTGACGGCAGGAATCTTCCTATTATGTAGCTATCGTACATAGTTACGTTAACGACAATCAATTGTAAGGAAATTACAGATAATACAATTTATTTGTGTCTTTTCTGTAGATAAATTATTTGTGGTTCTGTTGAAAGGTATTGTTTTTTGTTCATAGAATTTCGCCGCTTCTACATTTTGAAATTCGTTTATTTATCGTAACGTCTTTTAGGGACCTTTGGAGTACGCCTATGTCCAGCGGTGGATGTCTTTGGGGACCTTTGGAGTACGTCCTATGTCCAGCGGTGGATGTCTTTGGGGACCTTTGGAGTACGTCCTATGTCCAGCGGTGGATGTCTTTGGGGACCTTTGGAGTACGTCCTATGTCCAACGGTGGATGTCTTTGGGGACCTTTGGAGTACGTCCTATGTCCAGCGGTGGATGTCTTTTGGGACCTTTGGAGTACGTCCTATGTCCAGCGGTGGATGTCTTTGGGCACCTTTGGAGTACGTCCTATGTCCAGCGGTGGATGTCTTTTGGGACCTTTGGAGTACGTCCTATGTCCAGAGGTGGATGTCTTTGGGGACCTTTGGAGTACGTCCTATATCCAGCGGTGGATGTCTTTGGGGACCTTTGGAGTACGTCCTATGTCCAGCGGTGGATGTCTTTGGGGACCTTTGGAGTACGTCCTATATCCAGCGGTGGATGTCTTTTGGGACCTTTGGAGTACGTCCTATGTCCAGCGGTGAATGTCTTTGTGCTGGTAATATATATGGTATATGTCTGTCGTTCTATCGCAAACATTTCCCACTGTGACATTAGTTTGAAGCTCGTGGCTAAGTCATGAAAGCCGCACAGGTCGATCGATCAGGTTAAGCTACGCTCGCCGCGGCAGTCCGTAGTTGGGTGATCTTTACATACCGAGACCCCTCCATGCCTCTAAGCCGTTGGTCCCGGCTGTCATTCGTGGATCTTTGACAGTCGTTACAGGTGGTCAGAAGGCCCGAAGGTCTGACAATCAGTCTTAACAAGTGGTAGGTATCGAGTTACCCAGTACCTTGGTTGTGGCGGTCAGATAGGCAGTCGCCCCATGTAAAGTACTGGAATTTAGCTGCATCCGGTTAGACTGGAAGCCGACACCAACATAGTTGGGAAAAGGCTAGGCAGATTGATTGATTGAAACAGTTTGATGCATGATAAAATTCATTTCACGAAAGCAGGTACCGACTTTCAATACCTGCTGTGTCACTTCGTAAAATTATTAGTGTGTTCATAAACACAATATGTCCCATCTTCTAGAGTACCAACAAAAAAAACAACTTAGTCCAGTGCTGGACATAGGCCTCTCCCAGGCTGCGCCACAACACCCTGTCCTCCGCCTTCCGCATCCAGTCAGTCCCAGCCACCTACTTAAGTTCGTCGGTCCATCTAGCTGGGGGGCGTCCCACACTACGCTTACCGATACGCGGTCTCCACTCCAGGACCCGTCTGCTCCACCGGCCATCGCTCCTTCGACAAACATGGCCAGCCCACTGCCACTTCAGTTTGCTTATTCTGCAAGCTATGTCGGTTACTCCGGTTCTTTTCCGGATAACTTCATTCCTGATTTAATCCTTCAAAGAAACTCCGAACATAGCCCGCTCCATAGCGCGCTGAGCGACCTTGAATTTGTGGACAGAGACACATCATACTTATCACAAATGAAATCCCCATCCAGTCTCGTTAAAATAATTAAATATAATGTCATGTCTACACCTGTTATTCGCCAGGGCGTACATCTTTGGCCCCGTATCGCTACAGCTGCCGCAAAAGTTCTCTGATAACGATCTTTGTAATTATTCCGCGCTCATTAGCAAACGCTCGTCAACTGGTCTTTGGAAACAACTGCCGTTTTATAGGCAGGAACTTGCGTTAAGTTCAGATTAATTTTTATTGTGTTTTTGCCGCGAGAATTTGTATCTAGGTACAGTCAACAGCGAAACGTCAGTGTTAAAAAAACCAGAATAAGTTCGCCTCGCAATGTATTGAAACTCGGTTTAAGTGTTACCACTGACGTGTGGTCGACTATATTTTAGGGTGTCAAAAAGCGCTCTCCAGGAAAACACAACAACTTACCTTCATAAATAAAGTTTCTTTCTTTCTTTCATAAGTGACGTCATTCACCGGTAAATTCCGGATGCTATGTGGCGGCCACCTCTTCGGAAACCGTAGCTTTAGAAGGTATGGTACATCGACTTTTGGGTTTTGAGTGCGTCGTCTCTGTCACTCATACCTATAATAATATGTCTCTTTCTAACACTTAAGGCGGTGAGAGCCGTAAAAACGTCGTTTTGTTTAGTGTTTTATTCGTAGATAACACGTATTTAAATTTTGAAAAAAATATATTACTTAGTTCAGACTTCGATCTAGAAATTTCGGCCGTCCGATACACGATTACTTGCACTTTACTGCATCCAATTAAATCGCAAAGACAAGTCTAAATTATGATCTATATCTTATTTCATTTGATTTATATTAGGCTTTGAACAATAAAACTTATGCCATAATAAAGGTCGTAAAAAATGTAATTTATAACGGCTATCATAATTTGAAATATCAAAATATTTATATCACTAATTCCAATGTCAAGTGTTTTCAGCTTCGCAAACGCTCGCCCTGAGGCGTTTAGTCCCGAGCGGAACGTGACGGAGGTTGGACGTGTGCCAATTTTTCGAACCCGCCACCCCCGCTAACTTCTGTCACCGGCTGCGACCGGCACAAATTAGCATGTGTTGAAAACAGTTGAATTTGAACGCTATGCCTATGTAAATAAAGACGTCCCGCGCGCAAAAGCTTTATTGGTATTTATTTTTATCACGGCCTATGTTTACCAATCGCATCAAGTGTGTAAAACAGTTGAATTTGAACCCTACACTGGAGCTTATAAAGCCGCCTGACGCGCAAATTTTTGGTTCACTATTTTCAAATCTCAAATAGGTAGGTGCCACAGAATAAAGTTAGTACGGGTGGTTTTATAATGAATATCGGATAGGAAATGAGATTTCTTCATAACATCACGCCTGAATTCTTTCAAAGGGTTGGGCAGGGATGTTCAGAAAATAAGTAGGCCCTCAAATGTATTTTTCTGTATACCTACATAAATAAGATTTTTTTTTTTAAATTAAGTTTTTTTTCTAATTAGGTATCTTCTTATTTTTTTTGTATTTCAAGGTCAAAATGAAAATCCAAGATGGCGGCTGCAAAAATTTCCAATTTTTCGTCATGGGTGTCGTTTTCGTGATATTTTAGGTCGCTGAAAATGATAGTGGGGTCAAAATGAAAATCCAAGATGGCGGCTGCGAAAATTTCCTAATTTTTCGTCATGGGTGTCATTTTCGTGATATTTTAGGTCGCTGAAAACGATAGTGGGGTCAAAATGAAAATCCAAGATGGCGGCTGCGAAAATTTCCTAATTTTTCGTCATGGGTGTCATTTTCGTGATATTTTAGGTCGCTGAAAACGATAGTGGGGTCAAAATGAAAATCCAAGATGGCGGCTGCGAAAATTTCCTAATTTTTCGTCATGGGTGTCATTTTCGTGATATTTTAGGTCGCTGAAAACGATAGTGGGGTCAAAATGAAAATCCAAGATGGCGGCTGCGAAAATTTCCAAATTTTTCGACATGGGTGTCATTTTCGTGATATTTGAGGTCGCTGAAACCGATAGTGGGGTCAAAATGAAAATCCAAGATGGCGGCTGCGAAAATTTCCTAATTTTTCGTCATGGGTGTCATTTTCGTGATATTTTAGGTCGCTGAAAACGATAGTGGGGTCAAAATGAAAATCCAAGATGGCGGCTGCGAAAATTCCCTAACTTTTCGTCATGGGTGTCATTTTCGTGATATTTTAGGTCGCAGAAAACGATTGTGGGGTCAAAATGAAAATCCAAGATAGCGGCTACGAAAATTTCCAAATTTTTCGTCATGGGTGTCATTTTCGTGTTATTTTAGGTCGCTGAAAACGATAGTGGGGTCAAAATGAAAATCCAAGATGGCGGCTGCGAAAATTTCCTAACTTTTCGTCATGGGTGTCATTTTCGTGATATTTTAGGTCGCTGAAAACGATAGTCATTCATTTTGACCCCATTATCGTTTGCAGCGACCTCAAATATCACGAGAATGACACCCATGTCAAAAAATTTGAAAATTTTCGCAGCCGCCATCTTGGATTTTCATTTTGACCCCACTATCGTTTTCAGCGACCTCAAATATCACGAAAATGACACCCATGTCGAAAAATTTAAAAATTTTCGCAGCCGCCATCTTGGATTTTCATTTTGACCCCACTATCGTTTTCAGCGACCTCAAATATCACGAAAATGACACCCATGACGAAAAATTTGGAAATTTTCACAGCCGCCATCTTGGATTTTCATTTTGACCCCGCAATCGTTTTCAGCGACCTAAAATATCACGAAAACGACACCCATGACGAAAAATTAGGAAACTTTTGCAGCCGCCATCTTGGATTTTCATTTTGACCCCACTATCGTTTTCAGCGACCTAAAATATCACGAAAATGACACCCATGACGAAAAATTTGGAAATTTTCGCAGCCGCCATCTTGGATTTTCATTTTGACCCCACTATCGGTTTCAGCGACCTCAAATATCACGAAAATGACACCCATGTCGAAAAATTAGGAAATTTTCGCAGCCGCCATCTTGGATTTTCATTTTGACCCCACTATCGTTTTCAGCGACCTAAAATAACACGAAAATGACACCCATGACGAAAAATTAGGAAATTTTCGCAGCCGCCATCTTGGATTTTCATTTTGACCCCACTATCGTTTTCAGCGACCTAAAATGTCACGAAAATGACACCCATGACGAAAAATTAGGAAATTTTCGCAGCCGCCATCTTGGATTTTCATTTTGACCCCACTATCGTTTTCAGCGACCTAAAATATCACGAAAATGACACCCATGACGAAAAATTAGGAAATTTTCGCAGCCGCCATCTTGGATTTTCATTTTGACCCCACTATCGTTTTCAGCGACCTAAAATATCACGAAAATGACACCCATGACGAACAGTTAGGGAATTTTCGCAGCCGCCATCTTGGATCTGTCTAAAATGTCTAAAATGTGTCTAAAATGTCTAAAATCTGTCTAAAATGTCTAATCTGTCTACAACTTTCAAAAATACTTACTAGAAAAATAAAACAAAATAAACTTGTATACTAATCAGTTCAAGTTTATCTACTGCATTGCTCTATTCTGTGACGCAACATAGTACCTACTCGAGTTCATGAACTCATGAGCGGTGCGCTTGGCGCGCGTTTCCCGCGCATCGTAATTTATTACGTATCGCTACTCCTTGCGGGGGCTGCGGTAAGCATTTAATACCTACGGCGCTTGCTTTCACCCCGCCTTAATGTGCAATATTATCGCCCGGTACTATCTAATCAATCAGTGACAGGTACTAGTGGCTGTCGGTGTCGCTGACCACAAGTGGTGGTCACGAGTGGCCCAGAACTGCTCAGTTCTGGTCATAAACGCCAAGTTGCACCCTTCGATGAGCTCTCTCATATTTTATTACGGGCTAAGAGTAAGTTAGTTCATTCAGTTCATATAAAATTTATGTATGGTTAAAGTATTTGTGGTAAAGTATAGGTGTTAAAGTATTTGCTTGCCATAGCTTAGGGGTAGGTTCAGTATCTATAAAGGGACCCACGATAAAAAAATAAAAATAAAAATAAAAACATAATTTTTTTTTTTTTGCAAGAGAAGTGAAGGACAAAATGACAACGCGTTCGATAGTAGGTAAGTAATTAAAGCATTTAAACAAATAAAATAATTTTAATTCTAAACGATTGCTATTTTAAATTAGTAGGTTGAACAAGCAGTATTTTTTTATGTTTTTATTTTTTCTTTTCCTGGGTTCCTTTATCGACACTGAACCTACCCCTAAGCTGTGGCACGCAATTTAACACCCTGTATAAACTGCGTTGGTGTCCAATACTGCGCTTTTTCTATTGTTGCCTAAACAAATATTATTGTCAAAGCATGACCTTTTGTAGGAGTGTGACGCACACGCAAAAAAGACTAATACGACACAAAAACCACGCACAACGCAATATTTGACAAATAAAAACACATGGCTCTACCAGCACCCTAATTGCGTAACACATTATCAACCGGAGTTGGTTTCATTTTGTCAGTTCAACAACATTCATTGCGTTATTTACGTTGTCGAGCAGACAAATTTTTCGAACATGTGAAGTAATGGGTTGGCAATTTGTTTCAAAATGATTCAAACTCCGATTGATAATGTGTTACGCAATTAGGGTGCAGGTCTACACCAAAATAGAAATTGCTGCAAAACCATTCACAAAAAAGGTAAGTTTAAAAACTAAAAACCCGACTACTGAAAAATCACGCTCTAAAAAGTATGAAACAAGAAATCATTCTCATCTGAAAATAGAAAAAGACAATTTAAAAATCCGGAGTCACAAGTCATGTCATAAATCGAACAGATTACGTGTGACTCCGGATTTTAAATTGTCTTTTTCTATTTTCAGATGAGAATGATTTCTTGTTTCATACTTTTTAGAGCGTGATTTTTCAGTAGTCGGGTTTTTAGTTTTTAAACTTACTTTTTATTTAAATTATTTTGGGGTTATAATTTCGTGAAAAAGTATTTGCAAAGCCGCTTTTAATTTTTTAAAGAAGAATAGGTAATTATTATGTTTATATTTTAGGTAGGTTTGGAGAGAAAATTATGTTTGGCTCAGGTCTGAGGCGTAATTTTAGAAATTATTTCTAACTATCCGGTGATTGCAAGCAAAGCTGCGAGCAATAGCTAACAATATATATTTTTTTGAAATATGCTAATTAAGCCCTTTCATTTGATACCAAACACGGCATCATTAAAAAATGTTTTTGTTTTAGTTCATGACTTTATGTCCGCTAGAGGGCGCCATATTCAACTTAATGTGACGTCATATAGCCTATAACCAGCGGACGATCAAGACGCTTCCAAAGATACCTCATTTGTCAAATTACGACAAGCAGTTTAGAAGTTATGAGGGAACAGATGAACATACATACATACATACATACATACCCACCCTCCTTTTTGCTTCGCCGTAGTCGGGTAAAAATGACGCAACGATACCCAATAAAAATACGCAAATACGAAATCACGTATACAATATGGTAGAAACAGCATAAAATCCGTCAGCTCCCCCCAAGGGTTACAAGAAACAATTTACGAAGGTAATCGAAAGTTTAACTCCCTGAGTACGTTGTAAAATGGAGGCAGAAGCCGTAAAATTTGTATCGACTGTGTGACGTCATACAGTGTTCACTATACCACGGCTACAAATTGTTGACAAGCTGCTCAGATGGGATGGATTGAACGTTTTATTAGGGTTCCGTACCAAAATGGTAAAAAAGGAACCCTTATGGTGTGATTCAGTCTGTCTGTCTGTCTGTCTGTCACAGCTGGATATCTCAAGAACTACTAATGCTATCAACTTGAAATTTGGAACAGTTTTAGATGATGTTTACCTTACTATAAAACCTTACTATAAAACCTTACTATAAACGTTAATATAAAACGTGGAGGTTCGTGTATCTTAGTTAAATACGGTTACGAATATAAGGAATTGCCGGAGATCATGAAGTTCTCTATAGCGGGAATAATTGAGTGTTGCGCTATTGAACTGACGCAGCAGAAGTTGATTATAATATGTGTGTATAGACCCCCCCAGTTTACAAATTTAAGTAAGTTTTATGAAAATTTAGATGCCATTTTAAAAAAAGTTTGTATTAAAAATAAAAAACTAATTGTGTGCGGGGATTTCAATATAGATATTTAAAAAAATAATAGACATACTTTGGAATTTAAATACTTTCTCTTAAGCTACAATCTAAAGTTACACATTAATGAAGCAACTCGACTTGCTAGCAATGCTTGTCTTGATAATTTTGCTCACAACTTTAAACAAAGTTGTCAATACAAAGTAAAGGATTTTGGATTGTCAGATCATACTGCACAAATAATAAATGTGAAACAAACAAAACTTGCTTGATAAAATCTTGGCACACCATGCAAAGAGATACTTCCAAGGCAAATCTTGAAACTTTTAGGAATCATCTCCAAAGTCTATCATTTAATAACGTGTACAATACAGAAGATCCTGATGAATCATATAATACCTTCATGGATATTTTTCGGTTATTACACAATTTATGTTTTCCTTTTAAAAAAGTCACAATAAAATCTGAAAAAAAGATTACTTGGATATCGCGAGGCATACGCATTTGTAGCAGAAAACAACGACATTTACTATGGCAACAGAGATTAAAACCATCAAAAGAAAATAAGACATTATACATTAATTATTCGCGTAAATTTAAGAAAATTGTTAAATTGACTCAGAAATCGCAAAATAATTACTTAATTAATCAATCTAAGAATAAATCTAAAACAGCCTGGCAAATAATAAATAACAATAAAAGTATAAGTGAACCTATTTCTCAAATAAAATACAATAACAAAGTATTAACTGATCCTAATGACTTAGCTGAAACTTTTAATAATGTTTTCGTAGATCATGTTGCTGCAGTATCGCAACGTAAGTGTAATAATGTTATAAAGGAAAATCAACACTCCATTTTTTTACCTCCAGTAATTCCTCAAGATATCACACGCATAATTAAATCTTTAAAAGACAAAAAAAGCTTTGGCTATGATGGTGTTTCTACAAAGGTCATAAAATATGTCGGTAGTTATATAGCTGCCCCTCTAGCTCATGTAATTATTGCATGTATATCAGCTGGAAAATTTCCAGAAAAACTTAAAATTGTAAAGGTGAAGCCACTTTATAAAAAGAACGCCAGAGATGAAATTTCAAACTATAGACCAATTTCCTTAATTTCGATTTTTTCCAAAATAATAGAAAAAGTAATTTACAATTCCATATACACCTTTTTAACAAAATTTAATATTTTATGTAACGAGCAGAAGGGGTTCAGAAAAAATAATTAATTAATTAATTATTTAATTATTTAATTGAAGGAGAACCAACAGCTATAACAGATAGATAACAATTGATTAAAAAACATGGAGCCAATTACAGGTTCTCACGGGTAAAAACAGAAAAATTAGTAGAAATCTTAGGATCACTAACAAGCACGATAGAAAAAAAAACAATATTGTATACATACATAATACATAAAAGGTACAACAGCACTATGCACTTTTAAAGAAGTCGGCGTTCATCCGAGTGCGTACAGTATAGGTTTTGGTGACAAATGGGTCAAATGAGAACTCTTTACAAATAACATTAAAATCCTTACTCGCTCGCACCATATATGAGTTTTGTCTGTAATTGGAAGAGGTAAAGGGAATGGAGATAGGCGGATTAAATCTAACTGATCTCTGGGGGACATTGAAACGCAACTTATGCAGGAGATCAGGACAATCAATCTCATTAGATAAAACTTTTAAGAGAAAAGTGCAATCTGCCAGACGACGACGATTAAGTAGTGGCTGAAGGTGAAATTTCCTGCAAAGATTAATGTAATTATCAGAATGGTATGGTATACGTAGTCGGAAACAAAGAAAACGAACAAATTTTTTCTGTATATTCTCGATACGATCAATATATTTGCCATAACACGGGTTCCAAATTTGTGATGCATATTCGAGATGACTTCTGACAAAAGAGCAATAAAGAATCTTAAGGGTTTTGGCCTTCTTGAAACACCCTGCGAGTCTCATAACAAAACCCAGAGACTTCGAGGCTTTGGCCACTATTTGCTCAATGTGCACGTTAAATAAAAGTTTGGAATCATGAAAAACTCCAAGGTCACGTACACCGTCAGATCTCTGTAATAGCTGCCCTTTAAGTTTGTAGGTTGTAGGGAGAGGGACACGTTTTCTGCTAAAGGTGATTACTGAACACTTAGCAGGGTTTAAATCTAGTTAATAATAATGTTAATATGGCTATTTTCGATTTCTTGAATATCATAATGCCAAATGTTGATAAAAAAATACCTGTATGTGCATTATTCACTGATTTATCAAAAGCGTTTGATTATGTAGATCATGACATACTTTTAAGTAAAATTGAATCATACGGTATACGAGGAAATGTGCTTAATCTTATTAAAACTTACCTAAAAGGACGCAGACAATTTACAGAAATTTCTAGAGTCTGTGTTAAAACAAAAAAAGAAGTAAAGTATGCTTCTTCTAGAAGAAATATCAAATTCGGTGTTCCACAGGGCAGTGTAATCGGCTCCTTATTATTTTTACTGTATGTAAATGATTTGCCAAGTCAAATGCCAAATCCAATGGTCCTTTTTGCTGATGACAGCACTTTGATAATTAAATGTCATAATAAAGAGTCATACGAAGCTAATGTCAATAGTACGCTTGAAAAATTTATAAATTGGCTTAGTAAAAATAACTTAATTATAAATTTAAAGAAAACAAAAGTGATGCATTTCTATCAAAGAATATTAGATTCAAATATGGATATAAATTATAATGGACAAACAATAGACAAGGTATGTGACGCAAAATTTCTGGGAATTTCAATTGATAGTCGACTGACATGGAAAATTCAAGCAGATACCGTATGCAATAAACTAAGTTCAGCTGCTTATGCTTTATATAATTTATCAAAAAAAGTTAACTTTCAGACAGTACTGATAGCATACCACAGTCTAGTTGTTTCTGTATTGAGGTATGGTATAATATTCTGGGGAAACTGTAGCGAGAGAGAAAATATTTTTAAGGCGCAAAAACGCTGTGTTAGGTCTATTTTTAATCTCAAAGTGACCGACAGCTGCATACCTGTTTTTAAAAAATATAATCTTTTAACTTTTGCATGCTTATATATATTAGAAATAGCCATTTTTGTTAAAACAAATGATCAATTATTCCCTACTTTGCAAAATACTAGAATCAGGACTACAAGTTTAAGAACTCAATACAAAGACAAGTTATGCATAGGTGGATATAAAACTGCACTATTGAGAAAGAGTGTTATGTGCATGGCGCCTCTTATTTATAACCATATACCAAAAAGTATTAAGGAGCAACCTTTAGGAAGATTTAAGAAATACTTTAAAAAAATACTAAGTCAAAAATGCTATTACTCTGTATCAGATTTTTTAAATGACAAGACTTTATAGCTTCATGTAATAAATTGTAGTGTAAGTTAAAAGTACATAATATAGTAAGTTATAAAAATTTTTGCATGCCATGAGGCAGAATGTATAAGGACTCAAAATATTGTAACACCAAATTGTATTACTTACATTCTATGCAAATAAATAAATCTATTCTATTCTATTCTATTTACTATTTTTCAAATAAGAAAGAAATAAAAATGTTTATATTTTTTTTGCAACAGGGACTGAAAGGGGGTCTTAAAAATTCAAAGTGGGGCTACTAGGACATGTGGGGTATCATATGAAAGAGCACTGTTTGCACATTCTCAAACATTTTTTTCTTTTTTTTAGGCCACATAGTTTTCGACTTTTGATGAAAAATGTAAAAAAAAATACTGTTCCCCCCCCTTATCTCCGAAGTTTGCAAAGCGAAAAATCTGAAATTATTCTATGTGATAGAAGTTTATGTAAAAATTACAGGAAAAATAAAACGATGTCTCTAAATAGCACAGTTTTTCAGAAATCATCAACAAAAAGTACATATAAATGATGGTACGGAACCCTCGGTGCGCGAGTCTGACTCGCTCTTGACCGGTTTTTTTTTGTTGAAGAGTTTATGGACCTACTGATTGAGTGATCGGTTTTGAGGTGAGTGAAAACATTGATTCTATTTAAGAGGGTACTCATCGTTTGTGTAATTATTTTGAGAATGAAAATGCAGAAAATAAGCAAATATTTAAGTTAACCAACAATTGTTTACACTACATACATTTCTGACTTAATGACTAGGGTAACATTTGCACGTGCAACAATTAATTTAAAGTTAACACCACATATGCACAAAAAAAACGGCTTTCTACTAACATATTCATAATATCTAATTGAACTAGAAATTATACAATAATAATGAATTAAAAAAAAATAAAATTAACTAATACAGAATTACAACGGGAGACACAGACAAATTAAAACAACAAAATTATTTTTTTATAATAAAATGCGGTTACAAAAAACGCACGTTATGGTACACATATTGTCTTGTACAAGTATTTGTGTTGTAATTGTACATTGTTAAGTTTTATTATAATCCTTAAAATGGAAAATAGTGGTCCATAAGCTCGTAAGATACTGGTAGGGATCTTGACTCCACTCCTCAACGCCGGGGTCGCGGCTTGCCCGAAAGAGATACCGTGGCCCTGGCATAGGCAACTGAAGGAACACGGGTGGGCTTTAGTCAGTAAAAGTCTGACACGCCCTTCCGCTCCGCCCAGAGCCGGAGAAGTCAGTTGATGATTTCCCATCCACAAAAAAAAAAAAACTACTCGAGCACCTCAAGACATGTTATCCCCTTGTCACTACGTCACTGTGTGCTAGCGACCGTTTTTGGAGGCCAATTATGGAGTATGCAATCACCCCCTGCCATTTTATCCATGTAGGTAATAACATTGGTGAGGAATGGGACATAGTTTTTCCATAGCTGAAATTACCCATCCCCTGTAGCCACCCAAACCCATAGCCCAATATGTTTTGTTTCCGTGTTCTGCCATATTCCTGCACCCACCGGGGGTTGTCCTATAGTGCAGACAGGGATAAACATCGGTTGGTGCCTCCTCATCATTTGAAACGGTCGTCTGCGAGGCGTCTGCGAGTTGGCTTCAGCCCCTCGTACGCCTTTCAACCCCAGCGTCCCGAGATATGTCACAGACATTTTTAAAATAATAATAATAATATTCTTTATTGTTCTCTCTTATTCAATCCTCCGATAATGCTCATTTGTGTTACATGTCTTTGTGGCTCCACCCTTATCTCATGCTTATGCTCCGTCGAAGCACGTCCAAAGTCAGAAATACAACGTTCCCTAAATTTCTGATCACGTCTCAGATGTTCCTTTTTGTCGATATCCTAATAAATGTGCGTGCATCGAGCGTCTACCTCAGATTGGAATATTTATTGTCTCTAGGACCAGTAGTTATTGTCTCTAGGACTAGTAGTTTCAGGTTCTTTGGTTTATTTGTTTCTCGTCATTATGAAAGAAGATTGCCTTGTTACAGAAGTTTACCTTTCTTAATTTGACATACACGTACAGACACTGGCTGATAGTAATTCTTTGTATTTTTAACCGACTTCAAAAAAAGGAGGAGGTTTTCAATTCGGTTGTATGTTTTTTTTTTTTTTTTGTATGTTTGTTACCTCAGTACTGCTTCATTTATGAACCAATTCGGGAAATTCTTCTTTTATTTGAAAGGGTATACTTCCAGATTGGTCCCATTTTTATCAAAATTTAGTTCTGATGATGGGATCCATGAGGAATCGAGGGAACTCCTCAAATATTATAGGCATACATATAGGTATATGTATGCCTATAATATTTGAGGTTTTGGTATTTTCATCAACAAATCAAGCGTTTTTATTCAGAAAGTATCATCTGGTGAAGTGGAACTGATGAAGAAGACCACAGAAAGCCACGGGAACTCCTCAACGATCATAAGTATTTCACGAGTTGCGATAAGATATCTCGATTAATAGTTAAGCGACTATGACGAAGCTTTAAATAATAGTTCTGATGAAAATGGTACCATCGAACCGATCTGATGAAGAAGCCGGAAGGTAGGCATCGGAACTCAGTAATAAAACAATGTATCCTAGCCGTGTTTAGGCTTATTGGAATCGTCATGATGTGCACTCTGGCTATAAATGATTCAAATTGCGCTAGGTACTTGAATTGTATGTTATGTGTGGCCTTGATTGTCAGAAGGCAGATTTCGTAGCCTCGTTAACTTTGTCAACTAAAACTACGCCTACCAAACTTCTGACACGACTTAGCGCGACGTATTTGCTTTTTGCAAAGTTTTTATTTGAAATGGTATACTCCTGAGATAGTCGCATAAAAATATCTTCAATTTCTGATGAGTGGCTTTTGAGTTAGCTTCAATAATTTAATACGTATTTTTCGCATTTAGTCTATGTGGATGATGCTCTAATTTATTTTGCAGAGTGGTATTCAGATTTGTGTAGGGTAGGCACCACTAAAAAATGAAAAATAAAAAGTTTTACTCTTTACAGAGTCATGGTCAGAGGCAACGTATTTCTTTTTGGTAACTTAATACAGTGGTGGCCAGAGTCAACGTACAATTCAACTCTGAAAATAAATAACCTCATCATCATTTAACACGGTACAGCCAATCCCATGTAAAACATAGCATCGCCCAGCTTCCGCATTAGTGCGACAAATCGAAGCGCTAACACGCGACACGACACCGATCGCTCTCTCGACGTTCGCTATCGATCTACATTGTGACATCTATCCCGCTGGAGAAGGAGTTTTATTTGATAGAAGACAACTTCATTGTACTTGCTTTAAGATGGGATTATTTTTAACCGATGATAAAAAAGGAGAAGGTTCTCAATTTTTGCAGAATCGTCGGATTTCAATAATTTTTGTTTTATTCGAGAGGGTAAACCTCAAAGTTGGTCCCTTATAAAATTTATTAACTTTGCTTGGGTAGTTTTTGAGTTAGCTTCAATAATACGTATTTTTCGTTTTTCCTTTTTTTCGTATTAGAATTTGTAAAGTGAAAAATAAAAACTTATTTACAAAAAAATACAACCGACTTCCAATAAAAACTTTTTTACAAAAAAAAAAAACCGACTTCCAAAAAAACACTACAAAGTGAAAAATAACTTTAATTTCGGAAGTCGGTGTCTTTGCATCTGTATTTTAGTTTTTTGCCACCGACTTCCGAAATTAAAGTTATTTTTCACTTTGTAGTGTTTTTTTGGAAGTCGGTTTTTTTTTTTTGTAAAAAAGTTTTTATTTTTCACTTTTTAGTGGTTCTGTTTGTAATTTATCTAAGTTACAATAACCCAATGTCAACTGCTCATCACGTTTTGCAAAATATTGCTTTTCCCGATGCAGGGACGTTAATTGTTGAGGAGTTCTCCTAGTAAGAACCACGAGAACTGGAGCTCATGGTGAAGTCACCATTACCATTATGCATTTTGACGAGCATAAACCATAATAAAGTAATCGAATCGCAACCTGTGATATACTTAGATATAATTGAGTATTTCCGATGGCCCTCTGTGGTCTTCATCATCAGTTCCAGTTCACCGAATGGTACTTTCCGAGAGCAAATGCACGAGTTACTATAAAAAATACCGAAATCGATATAGGTGTGCCCATAAAATTTGAGGGTTTCCCTCGATTTCCATGGGATCCCATCATCAGATCCTGACTTGATGATCATGGGACCACTTGGGAAGTATACCCTTTCGAACAAAAAAAGAAAAATCCAAATCGGTCCAGCCATTTTCGAGTAATCGGGGAACATACATAAAAAAAAAAAAAAAAAAAAATAAAAAAAAAAAAGGTTCCGACGAATTGAGAACCTCCTCCTTTTGGAAGTCGGTTAAAAACAACACTACAAAGCAAAAAACGAAAATACATTTAACCAGACACCGACTTCCGAAATTGAAGTTATTTTTCACTTTGTAGTGTTGCTTTTGGAAGTCGGTTGTATTTTTTTGTAAAAAAGTTTTCAGTCTGAGATTTTGAGTTTAGATAGGTTGGCAAACAACCCAACTTATAATTTTGCAAAACCTTTATGTGTAAAAGAAAGTTACTCATTATCATCAATTACACCAGGTATAGCATGTTCCCAGTGCTGAACCACAGGTCTTTTTTCTGTGAGAGGGAGTGGGCCGTAATTGACGGATTTCACAAGTCTTAGATGAAGTATCTGATAGATGAAATTGAATTGTCACTAGCCATTTTCAAATTGCAGTTGGCCCAACTTTTAATAAATTTACAAGCTAATATCTCATGTAGATTTTCCATAATAACGACCTATAGGAGCTCGTGGCTAAGTAATAATAGCCGCACGGGTCGATACATCAAGTTAAGCTACGCTTGCCGGGGTTGGTCAGTGGATGGGTGACCGTCTTTACATACCGAGACTCCTCCGTGCCTCGGAAAGCACGTTAAGCCGTTGGTCCCGGCTGTCATTCGTGGATCTTTGACAGTCGTTACGGGTCGTCAGAAGCCCGAAAGTCTGACAACCAGTCTTACCAAGGGGTATCGTATTACCCAGTTACTGTGTTGTGGAGGTCATATAGGCAGTCGCTCAATGTAAAATACTGGTATTCAGCTGCATCCGATCCCAACATAGTTGGGAAAAGGCTAGGCAGATTGATTGGGGTCTCAGATTTATTTATTTATTTATTTATTTAGATTCCATAAAATATTCTACAAATACATGCATACGAAAGTCTTTTAATCGAGATAAATGTTTTGTAAGTGTAACAACCAATCTTTCTTCTTATCCCAGCCCAGATGCACAAAAACTTCCAAATTGGAACAAATTCGTGGCGTTGACTCGGCGACACGACTTCCATCACTTGACGCGACACTATCGACACGACTTCCATCACTTGACGCGACAATATCGATCCCACTGCTGGATTTTATGTTCCACTAGATTTGCTCGCTCCACTGAACACTCTGTGTGGGTGAAGCCTTAGATTAGCTAGCCAAAGTACGCCTAGTTTGTGGAAAATATTAATGCGTTTGAATTTTATACGTCTTTATTATTGCGACTAGTTTTTCTTTTAACGTATAGAGAGGTATCTAATATTCATTTTATTAAAAAGGAACATCAGGAAAATTGTTTTTTAGCAAATCGATTACCGGTTTGACCGTATATTGAAGTCACAATATTATTTTTCCGTTAAGTTTATTTCCGATTATTAAAAAATATTGGACACGTATTTTTTTTGTATCCTATTAGGTAAATGCGAAAACTTACTTATCTGTGCGAGTCCTAATAAATACTTTTTCTTTCTTTCCTTTCTTTCTTTCATTCTGTATGTGTACATTATGGATTGCAATAAAGATTAATTAAATAATAATAAGATTAATTATTAACGGAGTTCAGAATAGGTTGGACATTGTTTCGTGTTACTTTAGTGAACTTGCAAAGGTAACATTAAATATAATATGTTACGAAGGCATTAATTAGTGTAATTTTAGGTTTATTGTTCATTTTGTGTTTAATGTTTCTTTTATTGTTTACTTTTTAATTTTTGACTGTAAAACATATTTAAGTTAATTTTGTATAAGGTTACTGGTATCGTTTTAGTTATCAGTAATTTTGTATTAATGTACTAGTGTGTAATTGTTAGTAATGTAAGGTTATTTTAAATAGTTAATAATTATTACAAGTAGTCTTAGCTATCGCATTAGGTTTGTAACCTGTAATGATAGTATAAGAGTTTTAAATAAATAAATAAATAAATTGAAAGTTACTCTGTCTGTTAACTTTTTACGACTTAACAACGGCTGGACGGATTTCGATGTTTGGCACACAGGTGCCAAATACCCCAATATGACCTGGGTTAGGATATAGGATACTTTTATCCTGGTAGACCTCGACGCGGGCGAAGCTGTGGAAACTAGTTGTGATGTAAACTCATCTAGGTACTATCGACAAAACTGACGCCTGATTCATTGGAGAAACCCTGCCCTTAAGGTCCTTTGTTTTCGTAAAATAATGGAAAGTCGGAATGGTTCAAAACATTTGCAAGCAAAATTGTTTCAAAATTGGAAAAGCCTGGCTTTTGTCGATGGTACCTACCTACATTAAAACTTCCTCTAAAGTGCGATTTAATAGCTATTTGTGAAATTCCAAAAGCAGAGTGCATTGTCAAGCACAATGTTAGTATGAAGCGAGGCAGTACGTAATTGTGTGGACAGCACACTCGCTGCTCGTAGTGGTCACGGCTCACTGAATCCAATTAATAATGCAGTGTTCATAATTATAATACAGTTAAAGCAGTTTAATATAAAATACGAGTACTAGCTGCTGAATGTCACTTTGCTCGCTGAAAAACTTCAATCCAACGATAAAGATTGAAGAATTTATTTCCAGAAAACATGGACTGAAAAATCCTTTCGTTTTGCACTCCTACATACTTAATATGAATAATTATGAATTTTCCAAATTATTACTTTTTTTAAATAAGTACTAGCTTTTGCCAGCGGCTTCGCCCGCGTGGATGTCGGAAAATATCCCACGGGAACGTACTACCGGGAGTTCCTTCCTTATTCCTTGTCTACATTATAAAGGGAACCTCTGTGCAAAATTTCAGCTTTCTAGGTCCAAGGGTTTGGGCTGGGCGTTGATGAGTCAGTCAGTCAGTCAGTCAATCAGTCAGTCAATCAGTCAGTCAATCAGTCAGTCAATCAGTCAATCAGTCAGTCAGTCAGTCAGGACTTCTCTTTTTATTTATATAGATTTTTCCATAAGTACAGGGTTACTTGTAATTCGACGTATCATGCAGGACGTCACACACTAGTGTTAGAATGCAACAAATTAAGCCACCAAATGTTGCTTATATGCCACCGGGATGCTGGCGACGTCCCCAGGTCGCACGGGCAACTAAATGTAGACCGTTCGATGTTGGGTTACCTGGCGTCCGTTTGATTACGCAGCCAACCATACATTTTGTTGGCGACCATCGATTAGAATCTCCAATCCATATAATATTATATTACGTATATTATATCTTATATACATAAAAGAAAGTCGTGTTAGTTACACTATTTATAACTCAAGAACGGCTGAACCGATTTGGTGGGGAGATAGCTTAGAACCAGGAGACGGACATAGAATACTTTAAGAAAAAAAACCGGTCAAGAGCGAGTCGGACTCGCGCACCGAGGGTTCCGTTCCGATTTCTGGAAAAAGTGTGCTATTTACAGACATCGTTTTATTTTTCCTGTAATCTTTACATAAACTTGTATCACATAGAATATTTTCAGATTTTTCTCTTTGCAAACTTCGGAGATAAGGGGGGGGGGGGGGGAACGGTATTTTTTTTTACATTTTTCATTAAAACTCGAAAACTATGTGGCTTAAAAAAAGAAAAAAAATTTTGAGAATGTGCAAACAGCTCTTTCATATGATACCCCACATGCTCTAGTAGACCTACTTTGAATTTTTAAGACCCCCTTTCAGTCCCTGTTGCAAATAAAATATAAATATTTTTAATACTTTCTTATTTCCAAAATAGTTGGGTAAATGTCATCTAAAACTATTCCTTTCAAGTTGATAGCATAAGTAGTTGCCTTACAATAGAGTTGTCACTGATAAAAGACGTAAAGACATCTGTATGGATAATTATAGATTAAGGCATTCTTATAAGTATAGATTTTTTATATTCTTAGGACCATTTCTTTATAATAAAGTAAACGCAATTTTGTCTATGTCTGCATTAAACACGGTACATTGCAAAAATGTAATTAAAACTTGGTTACAAAAATTGTCTTATGACGACACAGAAAAGTTACTGCTTGTTTTAAGTTAAATATTATTTTTAATTCAATGTTTTCATTTCATTAGTCTGTTATGTTATTCATTATTTATGTATTATCATTTATCATCAATCTTAGGAAATATTTATGTAAACTAATTTGCACTTATGATACCTGAGATACAGGTTTATCCTAGTTCAGGTTAATCCCATTATTATATACCTACCATTTTAGTTTAAGCCTTAATATTGTATATGCATTATTTAAATGAAATAAATAAATAAAAAGTTCTTGAGATATCCAGCTATGACAGACAGACAGACAGACAGACAGACAGACTGAGTCACACCATAAGGGTTCCTTTTTTACCATTTCGGTACGGAACCCTAAAAACGGATAAAACGTGGTATAACAACGGCTGTACCGATTTAGATGAAATTTTGTGTATAAATTTGAATGGGTTCCTGGATGGTTTGAAAACACAATTGGACCCAGTAGGTGGCGCTGCAGTCGTGTTCTAGGATCGTTCAGACAGGACAACGTTTGTCGGGGCCGCTAGTTATACATAAATGCGAAAGTAACTCTGTCTGTAGTAGTCCGTCTGTTACCTTTTTACGCCTAAACCACTAAGCCGATCGCTGTGAAATTTGACAGATACGTAGCCGGGGACCTGGAGAAAGACTTGAGCTATTTTTCATCCTGGATCGTAGACGAAACCGCGGGGAAGAGCTAGTAAATACGTAAAGAAAAAAACAAATATGCGGAATGGCTATCCGATAAAACAATTGACTAACATTAACGCAACACAGGGCGGGCGAGCGATGCCGTCATTATTGGGTAATATTGCGTAATAGCCACTATAAGCCGATGGGTGTTGAGCCTAATTTGGGATCTTTTGGGGTAATTTGTCTGATTACAACACTATTTTATAATTTTTATCTGTTAATTGTACGATAAGATAGCTTTTTAAGGGCGAGTACAATTTTATCCATTATGAAAGCAGTTGTGACGGCCCAAAGGTTAAGGGCGCGTACAATTTTACCCATTATGAAAGCAGTTGTGACGGCCCAAAGGTTAAGGGCGCGTACAATTTTACCCATTATGAAAGCAGTTGTGACGGCCCAAAGGTTAAGGGCGAGTACAATTTTACCCATTATGAAAGCAGTTGTGACGGCCCAAAGGTTAAGGGCGCGTACAATTTTACCCATTATGAAAGCAGTTGTGACGGCCCAAAGGTTAAGGGCGCGTACAATTTTACCCATTATGAAAGCAGTTGTGACGGCCCAAAGGTTAAGGGCGCGTACAATTTTACCCATTATGAAAGCAGTTGTGACGGCCCAAAGGTTAAGGGCGCGTACAATTTTACCCATTATCAAGGCAGTTGTGATGGTCCAGTGGTTAGGTTAGGTTAGGCCTCGCCTCTCATGCACGAGGTTGTAGGTTCAAACCCGGGCAAATACCAATGTGGTTTTTTCAATTCACATGTACATTCTGAGCTTATCATGGACATTACTGACATCGGTGAAGGAAACCATCGTGAGGAAACCTGGACTTGTAGTTAATATAAGTCGGACATCGCCCCCGTCTCGCAAGCGTTGTGATCAGTGCTCGTACCTTCTGTGTGAGAAGAGATCTTTTCCCAGCTGTGGGTCAGTAATAGGCTGGTGTTATTACTATAAAGGCAATTGCAAAAAATCTCCCATGTACACTGTTGCCGTTGCCTATATAAAAAGCATTATCATGCTATAATGTTCCCACTGCTGGGACACAGGCCTCCTCTCAGTGAGAGGGAGTTGGCCATAGTCCACCACGCGGGCTCAGTGCGTGTCGGTAGATGTCACATCTCTTCGAATTTTCGGTTCTTGGACATGCCGGTTTCCTCACGATGATTTATTTTACGTTTTGAGGGTAGTGTTGATTAAATAATTTACACAAAGTAAAGCGCCTGACCATACAGGGCCACCACTAGCTACACTGGGCCACCACTGAGAAAAATGGCCAATTTTGGCCCGTCAAAAAAAAAGTTGATGGTAAAATGAGACAAGGAAAACACTAAAACTACAAAATTAATCTTTTGTAATTGTCAGCAATTTTATATATCCCATAAACACACACGTACAAGAAATACATTTTCTCATCCCTCTTCAGGGGTGAATAGGGGTGAATAATGACGGCAACCACACATTGTTAGTATCTTATTGTACTGTTCCTGACTCCCTGAAGAAATCTCAAATTTTAAAGCAACGAACAAAAGTGTGAAGACGCGGGGGAAACAGGGATGCTTATGGGGGTGAAGTTTAGAGTCGACTGTGTGCATACGTAAGTTTACCTCTTGGGAGACGCGGCAAGTTAGAGGTAACGGTATGTATTTTGTGTAATATGGTATGTACCTTCATTATAGTTGGTCTATGAGGCATCGCTTCTTTGTAATTGGACATTAATGTCCAATTATAAACTGTCATTCGTGGGTCTTTGACAGTCATTACGGGTCGTCAGACGCCCGAAAATCTGACAACCAGTCTTACCAAGGGGTATCGTATTACCCAGTTAGGTACTGGGTTGTGGAGTCGCTCCATGTAAAATACTGGTATTCAGCTGCATCCGGTTACACTGGAAGTCGACCCCAACATAGTTGGGAAAAAGGCTAGGCAGATTGATTGCGCTAATAGCTATCCGTCACCTCATTTCTTCTTCATAAGTCCTATGCCTTCGCCCGCCTCAATATCCACATATTTATCAGCTACCTAAATCCAACCCAATTTATTTTGTCGATGCAAAAACATCAACAATCAAAACACACTTCGTTATAGGCACAGTAATACATACGTGTTCGCAAAGAAACATGGGAAAGCGTCAGTCGTAATGAATTCCTAATGGCCGCACGATAGTCCCCCCGTTACTTATTCTTCCTCATTTACAAGATAATCGCGAAGAAATTGCTTCCCTTAGATGTAGTCAGATATTATGGTAATGTGGTGAGGATTACATTTAGATTAGGACTTAATTATTATGGTTTCATAATGGATTGTTATCGTGTAACACGATCGTCAGAAAACGGCAGCAATTTTTTTAAAACATTTTTTTTTGATAATATTTTTAACTTTTTTCTACTTACTACAATTTAATAATCCTGTTTCTGCCTGTTCTGATACAGGCGAAAAACGAATTAGAATTGATGATTAAATGATAAATGATTTTATGTAAGCAGGTTTGTACAAACACTTTTACACGTCAGTCATATTATTTAATAAAAAACTAGATGAGGTCGGCGTTTCCTATCTGACTACTTTGAGAAGAAAGGCCGAAACAAACTCAGAGGTCACAGTCTCTTTATAAGTCATGCCATATGTTTGTGATTTAATTTTAGACCATTATATCCGAGTTTTCTCACGGCGTTTTACCTTTCCCGTTCTTTCGTGTCTTCTAAAAGTGACAGAGTCACATTGGTTCTCGGCAGATTCTTTGAGGACTGGAGACAAACACGACTTTCTTTGTCAAACGTCATTTTAAAAAAAAGATTCAAGTGATTCTTAATATGGATCAAAAAGGATCAAAGTAAATCTGCCTAGCCTTTTTCAAATTACGTTGCCGTCAGCTTCCAGTATAAGCGGATCCAGCTGGATACCAGTATTTTACATGGAGTCACTGCCTGTCTGACCTCCAAAACCCAGTTGTTGGGTAGCACGATACCCATTGGTAAGACTGGTTGTCAGGCTTTTGGGCTTTTGAATATTTATTTATTTATTTATTTATTTTATTTTACAGAAAGCTTACAGACTAATACCTAAAATTTACAATATTTCGTAGGTCAGACAAATTGCTAATGACAAGCTTCCACATTTAGACGACTAGTTACACATACTATGCGTTGACTGTGTTCAGCGATACAAAAATAAAAGTTAAAAAAAAGGTTATATAAATTTAATAAAAGCAAATTATAGATAATTAGATAATTAGTCGAGTCGTGCAACATCAAACAGTTTAGACATGACTATCTCCAAAATATTCCTTGTTTAGGATCTTTCTAATACTATATGCGTTGGTGCAAAATAGATCGATCTCCAGGTGTGATGGTAAACTATTGAAGGCTTTTACACTACGAATGAGGAAGGCGTTGCGCCTGTAATTAGTCGCTGCGCATGGTGCCTGAAGCAGAGGTCGTCTGCGTAGGTTATTTTGGTTAGTGCGAAGAAGTATTTTGCTGAGTAGTTCCGGACAATCAATCGAGCCGTTTGCTATGCCTACCAAAAAACATACGTCACTAACATTACGTCTCATGTTCAACGGTAAGAAATGGTATCGCTTGCAACGGTGTTCATAGTCCACTGAGAATTGCTTTGCCTTAAAATCCAAATAGCGCAGAAATTTCTTCTGAACGGATTCAATACGAGATTTGTAAATCTCGTATTGAGGGTTCCAGACTTGGGAAGCGTACTCAAGATGGCTACGCACAAGGGAACAGTAGAGGACTTTTACTGGTTTTAGAGACCGAAAGCTAGAGCAAGCTCTAGTAATAAAGCCCAGGGCCTTGAAAGCTTTCTTGACAATGGTTTCTATGTGATCGTCAAAAATTAATTTAGTGTCGTGTACTACACCAAGATCTCTGATACTGCTTGTCTTACTTATGTGCGTACCATCCAGTGTATATCCTGAACCGATAATTGTTTTCCGGCGCGTGTATACTACGTGAAAACATTTGGATACGTTAAGTTGTAACTTATTAGTTTTGCAGTATGAAAAGAATCTGTCAAGGTCTGACTGAAGTAGGTCGGTATCAGATAATGTACGCACAGACTTAAGAATATTAAATGAATTATATGGATCAAAATAACCGATAAAAATCCTCGTAGATAATATCTCACCTTCATTTTTCTTTACTTAAAACATCTTTTTCACAAAACACGTTTCGAAAATGACATCGCAATAACTCAATGAAAGGCCCAACCCTTTCAAATTCAAACGACTCGTAGCTAAAAAGCCAGCCTTTCAAAAAGATGATTGTACAGAAGACGGCTAATAGGCAACCCTTTTGTGCCCAAACGAAGTTTATTTCGTGTTGAATGGCCTTTGATCCGTGATCTGAACGAGCACCTGGCGTCGGGAGAAGTTATTGTAGATAGCGATGATGGGGAGGCTTTGTGAGGTATTGTGATTTGAAAAGCTAATTTGGGAAGGTATTAACCCTTAAGTAGTTTCCATCTGTTATCACCTACCTTCCGTGGGTGTCATTAGGAGCACTTACTTATATACAGAGTATTTGACATTTGGAAGGCGTACGAGGGGCTAAAGTCAACTCGCAGAAGCCACTTATGAAATTTTAAATGATGAGGAGGCAGCAACCACGATTATCGCTGTATGCACTATGCAAGTACACCCAAGGACAACCACCGGTTTGTGCAGGACTATTGCAGAACATGGAAACAAACATATTGGGCTATGGGTTTGGGTGGCTGTGGACGGGTTACCTAGATTTATGTAAGTACTATGACCCCTGCCTGACCAATGTTATACATATACAACATTATTTTTTGTTTATACTAAACCTCTTAAGTTTTACAATGGGACCAAACCTGAAATTGCGAAAAAAAAATCAGCTGTTACTGAACAGCTGATTTTTTTTTCGCAATTTCAAGTTTTGACGAGTTTAATTTTTTTTTTATTATCTGACTGACGGACTAAATAGAATTTCTTTTTTTTTACACAGGCATCAATTCCTTATTTCAATATGACGATGGTCAAAATAATCATACAGTTACAGTTTCTCTATAAGACTAAGCTTAATTTAGTCACAAGTAATTGAAATGAAAAAAATACTTGTTAGCCGAAGCGCGCACTGCCGTGCGTTTTTCTAACGCATAATCTGTGAAGTATGGAATGTATTTGAAGTGCGCGCACTGCGGTGAGAAAAACGCATGCGTTTTGTTACCGCAGGCCCCACCCAGTGCGGCAGAACTAACGCAACGCATTCCACCGCCTGGTAGTGCGCGCAGGCACTAACGTTCAACGACCTAATTTTCTCTACAATAATTTTTACTCGCGAAATGTATGTATACTACTGCCACATCTCTGCCTGACCCTTCGAGGATTACAAGCGTGGTGTTGTTTCGCGTTATTAAGTCATTTTATTGTGTTTTGCCGCTCTGTACAGCTTAAGGCCCTGGTTCCAAGCTTGGTTTAGCTCGGTGTGTAAGTGAAATGGCGTTATGGCTGTCTAGTTTGACGCACGAGATAGAAGATTCTCACGCGCACCGGAATTATGTCGTAAAAGTGCAAATAAAATCGTATAAAATTAGAAATTAACTATTTAATAAAAAGAAATCCATCACTGGATGCAGTTTGGAATTTGACATTTCATGGTATATTTTTAATTATAATTATAATTGGTAATGAAGGGATAAACAGCTTTTAAAGATTATTAGGAAGTATGTTTAAAGATTTTTTTGGTGCATTAAAGTATGTTTAATTATGTTTTGGCTTCCATCACTGTATGCGAAAAGGACTTGAAAATATCATATTTTTTTACATGTCAAAATTATTTACGGTTTATGAGATACACAGCTTTTAAAAACCACCGTTTTGATCGTTCTCAGGAAATCTGCGCCTTAACATAACTTAAATAATAGGGACACACTCTCGCACTACATACAACAAACGACCTTGGAACCTTGGGAACATGGAAATAACGTAACACAAAGCAATATTCACATAACGCTTAGTTTAAGTGCGTAACTTAATTTTCATGAAAATAAGCGATGACACAGCGAAATAAACTGAAGAAGAACAGCTCCGAACAAAACATACTTTTTACCCGACTACGGTGAAGCAAAAAGGAGCGTTAAGATTTTGACCTGTATGTATGTTTATCTGTTCCCTCATAACTTCTAAACTATTTTTAGTTTTTGAACTTACTAAAATCAAAAAGTCATTTATTCAAATTTTGCTGAGAATCAGCACTTTTCGAACGTCAAAATGACATAAGACAGTCCCCCGTTGCGCCCGCCCTATACCATTTCCTAGTGCTTTAGCTGGGAAGAAGGGGCGCAACAAACTCCCCAGCAGCACACTAGCTCTCTGTTCAGTTAGAGAAACTTGATTCTATACAATAGAAGGCACGCAAAATAATTGTCATTACGCAACTCAAAAACATTAAATTAAATTATTTGTCAAATAAAATAAACAATTTTAAGAACTCTAATAACCTGTCAGTAAGTAAGTTAATTCTGTAGAAAGAACATAAACATTGTCCTGTACACACAGCACACACACAACACAACAGCACACAACAACAACAACAACAACACAAAAAAAACAATAAAAAGTAATAGCAACAGTTATTACACAGCAGCTGTAACACAGGTTTTTCCTAGCATGGGGGTCATGAGTCTTTTATTTTGTACCAGGCTATTTCACGCTAATGTTGACACACAACCTGTATCTGAGTACTTTTTTTATGTCAAATGTCAAATAAATAAATGTCATATTACTTTTATTGTTAGTAGTGATATGAAAATTATCAAATTCAAAGCATTTCAATAAAACCATTCACAAGTACTTTTGAATAGTCAAGGAGTCGGCCATAAGACTCATGATCAGATCATCTCACCTGAAATCATTTGAAAATCTTTTTTAGTGTTCCGTACGTCCGAATGAAAAAACGGAACCCTTATAGGAGCTTTCGTGTGTCTGTCTGTCTGTCCGTTAGTCACAGCCGAGTTTCTTCAAATCTATAGGACCGATTAAGTTGAAATTTGGTTATACGCATGAATTTCTGTGAGCCAAACACGGACGTGTAACATAATTAAATCAATTTTGAATATGTATCACACTAATATTATAAAGGCGAAAGTTTGTGAATGTGTGAGGGTGTGCATGTGTGTATGTTTATAACTCTTCACGCTCAAACGGCTGCACCGTTTTGTATGTAATTTGGTATGAAGATAGCTTATACCCTGGATTAACACATAGGCTACTTTTTATCCCGATCTACGCAAGTGAAACCGCGGGGCGCAGCTAGTAAAATATAAAATGATTATTATTTGTACAAGTTTTAATATTCAATTAATTAATTATTAGTGCAATCATTGATTTGGTGTACATGTAGATACATTCTTAACATCATATAGATGTAAAGTATTTGATGTAAGAACATTTTCCTGGTGTGCGATTAATAATTTCCCTTGTTCATTTTACAGGCAGCTAGTACTTAGGTAGTCCCTAAATGTATTTAAATCTAACCTTCAGAATTCAAATGGGGTTTTTAAGAGCCCGGCTGTGAATATATTTTGCTGAGTCTAGACTGGAAGGCTACTCAGGTTTAAATTATTTACTGTTAAAGGAAAAATGTTTTTTTATAGAGTTGACTGTCTTTTTAAAGCTTTTTAGGGACATTTTTAAACATGTTTAGAAATAGAAATAGCTGAATATCTCCGAAAGCTATTGTTGGTAAAATATAAGACACTTTGAATACTTTTGTTGAATAGACGAATATAAGAAAGGGCCATTTAAAAAAATGTAAATGTGACAATTTACATCATCAAGTAACATGAGACAAGGGCAGGAAAATTACCTACGATAGTTAAATCTGAGAACTTCTATCCGAAAATAACATAATTATCAAAAGAAAATCAAGTTTATAACGCGAACCCTTTTCTAATCGCTCCCGCCACAATCCACTCGTCCAATAAGGTCGAGTCGAAGCTTCTAGAAGGTTCTAGAAGCTTCGAAATAAATGACGCGCATCCTTGTCGTTGACTTTTAGTGAGACGGTTGACTTACGTCAACTAGGCTGCGCACTTTTTTACACAATATTTATAAAACTAGATCTTTCCCCCGAACCAAACTGTTTTCTATGTTAAAAGTTTTATTTTTGAAATTACTTTTAACTTAAAATAAACGTTTCGTTAAAAAGAAACAACACTAAAACATCTTATACTTATCAAGGTCGCTAGCTCCCCGTCTACAAAACCCGCAGGTTATTAATGGAAATTTTGTCGAATTTGCATTTGTAAGCCGTCGCGAAGTGTGCCTTTCTGTCTGTTTGTGTCAGCTCATCTAGAAAATCACTCGGCGGATTCTGAAGTAGATTATTTTGAAAGCTTTCGGCAATTTTGCGGCGGTGAGGAAAATAATTTAGTTACCAATTTTTTAGTTGCATTGGAATGTTTCCAAGCGAATGTTTGGTAAGTTTTCTTGAAAATATTTTTACAGTTTTGAATATCTTCATGAGAGTTTTGAGTAACATGACGACTTCCTGCGTTTTATTATAAGCAACAACAAATTCACTGTGGTAAGAAGGTGATTTTATCAAGATAATCACCAAGCTAGACAATCAGATCCGTTTGTTGTTGTTGTTATTGTTTGTCTTGTTGTTGTTGATGTTGTGTTGTTTGTTGTTGTGTTGTGTTTGTTGTTGTCGTGTTGTTGTTGTTATCTTGTTGTCTTGTTTATAGGATAGGACTCATGACATATAGGTACTTAGATGATGATGGTGATAGATATAGGACCTATGTCGATACTTTTAATGATAATACAGAATCATCAAAGCAAGAATCCATAAGAGCACAGGTTTTTACAGCCAAGGAACGAGGTCTTTCCTCACGCGTTACACATAGCGCACTCTTAGTGTCTAAACACACTATGCCGAAGTTACGCGACCGAAGTTCGGCATGATTGCGCCTGCAATGCTATTTGAATTACTGACGACACACTATGCCGAAATTACGTTGCGTTCTAGCGTACAGCCGAACTTTGGTCGCGCGTAAGTTCAGCGGCAACGTATTCTGAAGAGCACACATTATACGCGACCGAAGTTCGGTTCAATTGCCGAAGAAATTCCGGGGCGGGGACGGCGGGAACAAGACACTGAAGTTCCGCAGCTGAATTTCCGCCGCGTAAGTTCGGCACTTAGTGCGAGCGCGCACTGCGGTGCGTTTTTCTACCGCATAATCTGTGAAGTATGGAATGTTTTTGAAGTGCGCGCACTGTGGTCATGCGTTTTGTTACTGTAGGCCCCGCCCAGTGCGGTAGAACTAACGGAAACGCACCGCAGTGCGCGCTCGCCCTTATGGTGTGTCATACAGCCGAACACGTCGGAACGTAACATCAGCCGCGGAACTTCGGTCGCGTAACTTCGGCATAGTGTGTTTAGACAGTTAGTAATGTAAGGGCGCAACTCGAAATATTGAGTTTTAGAATATTATTATATTCAGAAACTCAATATTTCGAGTTGCGCCCTTACTAAGGGTGCGATAGGTATTTATTAAGAAAAAAGCTAACCTATAATGTTCAATTACACAAAAACATTAGATGGGATCTTGAGAAGAAATATTAAAAGTGAGAAAACGATGATTAATTTGTTATTTCTTACTTATTAATAAACTGGGAGCTTTTCCCCGCTTCGCAACAAATAAATTGAAGTATTTTGAATATTCATTTAGTTATAAAAGCTATTTAAAAGATGGAGAGAACAATGTTACAAAGTTTTGTTTATTCGCGAAGTTTCGACCAAATATAGGTACATATTCTATTTTGAATATTCTATTTTGAAGAAATCAGAAATATTCTATTTGAATATTAAGCTGGTTTGTTGTGTTGATACTGAGATACTAAAAGCGATATAATTATGTACTCAATGTGGATACGAATAGTACTGACTTAATAATGCATAGAAGTATTTTGGAACTATCACATAGGTATACATACATATATACCTACTAACCTCGAAATAGTAGTAGTTGTTGGTAGAAAAAGTGATTATTTCAAACAAACTAATTATAATAATTATATTTAGTTTGTTTGAAATAATCACTTTTTTAATGTCGATGTTAGTAGGTATACAGGTCAATCAATCTGCCTAGCCTTTTCCCAACTATGTTGGGGTCGGCTTCCAGTCTAACCGGATGCAGCTGAATACCAGTACTTTACATGGAGCGACTGCCTGTCTGACCTCCACAACCCAGTAACTGGGTAATACGATACCCCTTGGTAAGACTGGTTGTCAGACTTTCGGGCTTCTGACGACCCGTAACGACTGTCAAAGATCCACGAATAACAGCCGGGACCAACGGCTTAACGTGCTTTCCGAGGCACGGAGGAATCTCGATATGTAAAGATGGTCACCCATCCACTGACCAACCCCGGCAAGCGTAGCTTAACCTGACGGATCGACCCGTGCGGCTGTTATTACTTAGCCACGAGCTCCTCTGTTAGTAGGTATACAGGTATACTATATTATAGTAATGATGGGCTGACTATAGTTAATCAGCCTATAACGTACCCACTGCTGGGACACAGGTCTCCTTTCAGGATTTGGTGACAATGGGACCACCTCGAGAGCATAATCCTTCCAAACAAAAAAAAATTATTTTGCAAATCCGTCTATATAAAAGGTCCCATTCAAATAGGTGGTCAAATTTTCACAGGGTGTTCTAACCATGAATATGAACAACTTTCACTATGGGACTAACTTTGAAATCGCGAAAAAAAAAATCATCTGTTCAGTACAATTATGTACACCAAACTCGTCAAAATGTAGGGAGCAGTAGATTTTTTTTCGCGATTTCAGGTTTGGTGCCATAGTAAAAGTTGTTCATATTCATGGGTAATAAATACCATGTGAAAATTTGTCCATCTATTTTAATGGGACCTTATTTAAGAATTTATGCCTTATGCCCGAAAATACATAAAAAAATATAATTATAAACTGCCGAATTGAGAACCACCTCATATTTAGAAGTCGGTTAGAAGCAAACGGAGATCTCTTCCATCGCATGTTATTCTGTCGACGTCACATCATTGACAAGCGCAGATAAGTGTAGGATTCGATTCAATTTACCGTGACTATCTAATCAGATAATGATAATGTTTTACTGCGTCAAAGTGTTGCATCAAATGTGTGGGAGGTCAGAATGAATGGATGTGGTTATCCGTGATATGGCTAACCTATATGTTTGTTATTCGTTAGCTCGAACTAATGACATCAGTTACTTGATGCCATTGATATAATATAAGTCAATGCTTGATGCTCAGCTTATCATATATCAGGAGTTGTATTAAGAAAACAATATAGTTTTAAGTGTTACCCTTACCCCATTTAATGAAAAGATGTATAAGGTCAAACATCATCTATCCAAATAAAAATCCGATACACAAATGCCAGTTTTGAACAATTTCACCAGTCAAACGGACATAGACCACGATAGCCAAGCATTAAAACAACCTGTCCGCATTAGTTCTCTTATTGGAAAGCACTCAACATGTATAAATAGGACCTTCTGATTGGCTAACTGTGGTTCAATTAAATCACACAGTGATTTCCTTTACACAGGGAATCACTAACAGATCCCTTGTTTAGATTGAATGGTATTTGTGGGTCCTGATTGGAAGCTTAAAGACTATGTAGTAAACAGAAAGGTCAGTTAGTTGCATGTAATGACTTTTGTTCATATATAGAATATTTTTGACAATGTAATGTCAAATCATTTGCATCATTTTGTGGCCACTAACGGAATCGCTTTCTTAAGGTGATTGCGCTGTGTAGCCCACGAAAATCATTTTTTTTTTTGGGTTTTTTGCAATTTGCAGGTCCGCGTCAGTGTAAATACATATTATTATGTTTTATTTCCGCGTATCATACTGTGATCAAGATACAACCTGACACGGACCTGAAAATTGCAAAAAACCCAAAAAAAAAATAATTTCGCGGGCTACCACTGCTCATCATCCTTAAAGAAAGCCAAGCTTAAGGAATGCTCCCATGGTTCTGACTTGAATGATTTAGGCTATGCTTTGTCTGACTAGCACATGCATCGTCTGAACACTGTTTAGTGTTTATATAGTCGATACAATTCATTCTTTCTTCGACATACGGTAAGCCACAGGCATTATATCGTCGTTAATATCATTAAACGCAATTAAAATTCACCTTATCACGTAAAACATATAAAAATCGCTCGAAGCCTTTTCAAAGATCGAACCAAATGAATAATATCGAGTAGTTTTAGCGGTACGCAGAGCAAACAAAACGACTGCGATCCAAAACTTTGTTTGGCAAACTGAAGTGGTGAGCCGAAAGGGCTCGCGGCTATTGGTCAGATAGATCTACTGGGTTAACCAATGGATGAAGAACCGCTCTTTTTAGGATGAAACCCGTTAGTGTTTGCAGGATACTGCAGCAGAATACCAGTATTTTACACAGAGCGACTGCCTATCTGATCTTCATAACTCATTTACTGACTGGTAGTGACTTTCGGGCTTCTGACGACCCGTAATGACTGTCGAATATCCACAAATGACAGCTGGGACCAAATGTGCTTTCCGAGGCCGAAGGGGTATTATGTATAAATGGTCACATTGGTCACCCATCGTTAGACCAACCACGACAAGTAAAAAAAAAATCTACTGTTTCCTACACATAAGTGTAGGGAACAACTGATTTTTTTTTCGGAATATCAGGTTTTTAGTTTGTTTACTTATAGTTGTTAATAACTTGACTTTTTACCGCATTAACAACATATATTTCTATTTATTCGCTATTTCCCATAGACGTACCTATGTATTATCCGGATAGGTAAGTACTTGTACTATGAATGGGAAAACGTATAGGAATTTACACAGATAATTTCAGTCAAGTTGTTGCTATGTTCTCTGACGTGTGTGTGACGTATTGTTTTACGTAGTTTCACGTGAGTACTCGTAGTGAGTAGGTAGTTAGTACCATTAACTGTTTGTTGCAATGTGTGTTTGTAGTGGTTGGTTGTGTGTGGTTGTGGTGTGGTGTGGTATGTGGTGGGTGTGATGTGTAGTAAGTGGGACTAACTCGCACAAAAACATGAGAAATATTTAACAAAACTTTTTGCGCTTCTAATGATGCACACTTTTTTTAATGATTTTAGAGGCATGAGGAACGGGGTGTAAAGTTCAAGAATAAGAATAAGAATAAGAATTATTTATTGCGTAACTGTGTACAATCAGATCTTATAATATAACATAACAGTTTTAGGATCAACAGTCTACCCATGTCGGATATGCAATACTTAACAAAGAAAAGCAAATTAATTAATTAGTTCTAAGTGTTAGTTACATAACTACTTAAGTACCTACATCATTTATTGCCAAAAAACTCATGCAAATTATAATAAACATTATTAAGTAACATTTGACAAACATTTAACACATGTCAAACTGTATGTCGAACTCTGTATGTTTCTTCGAAAAATAAAGATTTTTATTATTTTTATTATTATTATTATTTTTTTTAATTTGGTTTTAAACATGTTTCCATTTAATTGCTTTAAAGCTGGTGGTAAATTATTGTACACACGAATAGCAGTTATGTAAGTACTTTTATAATACATCATATTCTTTACTCTGGGTAATAATATATCATATTTATATTGGTTGCGAATGTTCCTCTTTGAATCTGATTTTAAACTAAAATATTGCATATTATTCCTAACAAATAAACATAGTTCCAATATATAGACTCCAGTAAGTGTCAGGAAGCCCTTCGTTCTGAAAACATCTCTTAATGACTCGGTACTGTGCATGTTATATATTGTCCTAAGACATTTCTTCTGGAGAATGAATGTAGATTGTATGTAATTCACTCATCCTCCATAGAAAAAGGGAGGATCCTCCGACCAGACGGGTGTTGTGTCTGGTGGGGCACTGCCCGACGGTTGCTGTCGGGACGTTGTATATACCGCGTGGTAAACTCTAATTGCGCGATGCAGGTTTGTGCGCCATGTCATTGATGCGTAGTTCATATGTGGCGATGTAGATGCCGCCACAATGATTGAGCCTCTTTTTGACTTTCTGGTCTTTTTTCACAGTTGGTCGTACTGAATAAGCTACGGGTACGCCAACCAAACGGGATAGGTTAGGTTGGAACTGTGACTAACTACGCGCGAGACTTCGCAATCATTATAAAAATGAGAGTGTGAAATTATATTTTTAGGATCGCAAAATGGGGATAATTACAGGTCCAATTAAATACAAAATGCCAAAATATATTTACTTTTCTTCTTAAGACCAAATTATAATCATTACCGAATGTTTTCTCACTATTCTCACTCTTACTAGAATATACTGGATGACTTTTTTTACCGTCTCGAAAAAAAATGGGTATATTAGGTGAACAGAGTAGAAGCCTATGGCATACCTATTTTTTTTTTAAATTGCTTAGACAGAAAAAGTTATCAAAGTACCAATAAATACTACAAATTCGATGTAAACTTTTCATTTTTGTACCTACCATGAAAACAGAAATTTTGAAAAAAAATAATAAATCGTTTAAAAATATCATATGATTAGAATTTTTGATTTTTTTTATGATTTAAAAAAAAAAAAAAGTTAGGTATGCCATAGGCTTCTACTCCGTTCACCTAATATATTATATCCAATTTTTTTCGAGACGGTAAAAAAAGTCATCCGGTATAAGATAGTCAGAAGTGTATCCAATGAAACAATTGGTACTCAATAAATATCAAATCAAATATTTATTCGTCCCTAACAACTGAGCACTTCCCTAAATTTTCATAACTTATAAATCTCTTCACCTTTACACCGGTCGGTATATATTTTCCATATCAGCACGCTTCAATATGGCCGACCGTAGTAAAGTGAGTTTTTGTTGGAAGTCGAACCACAAACTATTATTCCACAAATAAGTGTCATTATATTATTTTTACAAACAATTAATTTAGATCGTGCTAATTAAATTATTTTAAATATTTTCAGATGAAATAAATAGCAAAAGCTTACAAATAAAAATGCCATATCAACACCTACCCACCTCAGGCTTGACAGGCCGCGCTACAAAGTGGACACAGCACTTGAAATGCTTTTACCATATTATCTTTATCGAGTGGCGAGCTTCACGATTGATATCGATGCCCTTCGCTACCTGAATCGATCCTACCACCACTATACCAAGACCCGCGGGAAAATAGACAACTAACCTCAAAAGTACTACATTTGACAGCTAACGTTTGACAGCACGGCCGCCATACTGAATCAAGTTATACTGGCTGTTGTTTATATGGTAATGGAGGGATGAAAGTGTGACGTCGATAAAATAAATTTAAATATCGTTACGCATGAGTGGTTGGTAAAGGTATTCAAGTACTTACAATACATACTCGTACTGTATCTGATTTTCAGTCGAATGTTATGTGGGAGTTAATTTATGAACCTACTGTTCCAAATGGTATACATCAAATTCTAATGCAAATTCAATTCATCGCTATTTGAATTATCAAATATTTATATTTGACGACACGGTTGGCGCAGTGGTTGAGCGATTGACTGCTGCGCAGCATGTCGCGGGTTCGATTCCCGCACGGAACAAATATTTGTACGACCTACAAGTATTTGTTCCGAGTTTAGGTGTTTTTCTATCTATAATATGTATGTATTTACAAGAAGAAAAAAATGTATATAAGTAGTTTATCAGCCATCTCGTTACCATAACACAAGCATTAGGTTGCTTAGCTTGGGACTAGATGGCGTTGTGTGAAATGTCCAAGGATATTTATTTATTTATTTATATTTAGAAAAGGTTCGGGTTTATGACACGAAGTCTATCAACTAGATGTATCGTAAAAGAGGCAAAAGTAGTATGTATGGATCGCAGCAGGTGGCGTTCTGTAGTTTCTACCTACCCCCGTGGTACGAATGCGTGGGTTTATGCTTGTGTATACAGGATGTTTCTTTTAAGTTGTCAAGCCAGTGCGAGTTGATAACAGAGTACCATACCTATTGATTTAACGCCCATGTATGTTCTACGATTTTTTGTAGTTTTCGAGTTATTTTGGATCCCTCATTTCATATCAATGGTAGTGGTTAAGGAGATTAGGTATAAAAATGTTTTTATTATCAATTGAGGTCTGCTTAAACTTAGAGGAAATAGTAAATATCAGGATTGTCAAAAATATGCAAAGATAATAATAATAAATTATAAAATATGAAAATCACAAGATTTTAGATACACCACTTTCAACGAACGATTTCAGTAGGTATTTAGTTAATTCTTGTTCAAAATTGACCCAAAAAAAAGATATAATTTTTAAAGCCATCATCTGGGTGAATCAGAAAAATATCGAAAAAAAATTGTAACTCGAAAACTACAAAAAAACGTAGAACATACATAGGGGTTACATCGATAGGTATGGTACTCTGCTATCAGCTTGCACTGGCTTGACACCTTAAAAGAAACACCCTGTATATGAAACTTGTATGTTCGTATCAAACGGTAAAGATTTATTTAGAACTGCGAATGATGTGGATCCAAGAAATCCTAGATATCCATAATTCAGACTCGTACTATGACAATGACATTCCTAGATCTACAAAATACAATAACAACTGTTTAGGAATGTGTGTATGTATTTATTATAATATACCAAGCAATTTAAAAACGTTGACTTCTAGAGCATTTATGCACAAATTATATAAATGGCTAAATACACAAAAAAATAATTATTTTTTATGCTCCAACAATAACACGTTAAGCCATTGGTCCCGGCTGTCATTCGTGGATCTTTGACAGTCGTTACGGGTCGTCAGAAGCCCGAAAGTCTGACAACCAGTCTTACCAAGGGGTATTATCCAGTTACTGGGTTGTGGAGGTCAGATAAGCAGTCGCTCCATGTAAAATACTAGAATTCAGCTGCATCCGGTTAGACTGGAAGCCGACCCCAACATAGTTGGGAAAAGGCAGGTAGATAGATGTGATGTAACGCATACCGATAAGTTTGCATGCTACGAGTATGTATCTTTAAGCAAATAAAAAACTTTTTTACAAAAAAAAAAATAACCGACTTCCAAAAAAAACACTACAAAGTGAAAAATTACTTTAATTTCGGAAGTCGGTGTCTTTGGATCTGTATTTTAGGTTTTTGCCACCGACTTCCGAAATTAAAGTTATTTTTCACTTTGTAGTGTTTTTTTTTTTGGAAGTCGGTTATTTTTTATTTTGTAATTTTTTTTTTATTTTTCAATTTTTAGAGGGTCAGTTTGTAATTTATCTAAGTTACGTTAAGTTGTTTGTGTTTTAATGTCAAAGGCTCATGATCTTTTACAAAGTATTGCTTTTCCCGATGCCGGGCCGTTCATTGTTGAGGAGTTCTCCTAGTAAGAACCAGGAGAACTTGAGCTGATGGTGAAGTCACCATCAGCTCCACTTCACCACATGCATTGTGACGGACAAGCATAAATTGGTAATCGAATCTCAACCCGTGAAATACTTATTATTGAGTAGTTCCGATGGCCATATGTGGTCTTCATTATCAGTTCCACTTCACTAAATGGTGCTTTTCGAGGGCAAATGCACAAGTTACTATAAAAAACAGCCAAATCACTATAGGTGTGCCTATAAAATTTGAGGGTTTCCCTCGATTTCCATGGGATTCCCTCATCAGATTCTGAATCTCAATTTTCAAAAGCGGTCCACAATTTTACTGTCGGAGAAATCGGTGTACAAACATAAAAAATACATATACATACGCGACGAATTGATAACCTCCTCTTTTTTTTGAAAAGTCGTTTAAAAAATGAACTTACCTGGGCCCGAAGGTAAATGGTGGTGCTGGTGTCACATCGCCACTCTAGCACGAATGCCAAAGCACTCTTTTGTAAACGATGAATTAGGTTTAGGGACATTGTACCTAACTACGCGGGACTACTTTATATAATTTGCTGGGGAGTTTGTTCCGCGACTTCTTCTTCCCAGCTAAAGCACTAGGAAGTGGTGAAGGGCGGGCGTTTTGTGGGGACTGTCTTATGTAATTTCGACGTTCAAAAAGTGCTGATTCTCAGCATAATTTGAATAAATGACTTTTGATTTTGATTAATTAATTAATATAGAACAGTATACTTTCTTGGATTTACTTTCTTTTGTGGCAAAAATCGGGTAGAGCATAATTTTCTCTGTGAGCTAGCATTGTTGCTTTTTCTTTTACTTCCGCTGTCTCACTTATTCATTGCACTGTTTTATTATATATTTTCCACTTAGGTCCTTTTTATAAAAGAGATGGATTCTTAACACTTTACTACTCAATCACTCTTTTTTTTTCACTTTTTGTTTTAGTATACTTTGTATTTTTTATTTTTTCTAATGTGCGTTTTATTTGTACAGAATAAAACAAGTTTTCTTTATATCTTTTTTTTTTTTATTACTTATTGGGACGTGATTTTGTTAACACGGTTATATTCACGTATTTATTACGAGTCCGTCCTACTAGTTTTTATGTCGAACTGAGCTCAGCTCATCACGCGTCGAAGTCACAATTCAAACTGACACGATTAAAATCATGCAAATGCATTTTCATTGTTATCATTTTCCCAAAGAAGTACCTACTTACCGAAATGTCGTCCAACGAACTGTACATACATATTAATGTCCGAACGATGACCGCATAGTGTAGTACGAACGGCTACAGATCAAGCTATACGATTCCAGTATAAGCTGATCTCGCATTGTGTAGGATTTCCTTACAATGGGAGGTGAGTGTAAACTGGAAATGTATAGCCTGATGTGTAGCCTTGTGTACAGTATCGTTACAACATAATTGTTGTACTGTCGAGTATGGTCACAGGATGACATTATTTTTCCCAATCACTCTTTGTTCTTGTTCTACCAGTATAATGCGTGGAACTTCCAAGAAAGGTTTAGTGAGTATTTTTAAGAAATACTTCTTCATTATGCATTGGATTGTCCTGTACAAAGTACACCTTTGGATTCTTTGGTTCTTTCATGCTTTTTCTGGCTGTGGGTGTGACTAAGGTGGAACTAAAGTTGTGTTAGGTATAGTCAGTGGCAAAACTTGATTAACACTTCAGTTTTTAGGGTTCCGTACCAAAATGGTAAAAAAGGAACCCTTATGGTGTGACTCAGTCTGTCTGTCTGTCTGTCACAGCTGGATATCTCGAGAACTGCTAATGCTATCAACTTGAAATTTAGAATAATTTTAGGTGACGTTCACCCAACTATTTTGCAAATAAGAAAAAAATAAAAATATTTATAATTCTTTTGCAACAGGCACTGAAAGGGGGTCTTAAAAATTGAAAGTGGGGATACTATGGCATGTGGGGTATCATATGAAAGAACGCTGTTTGCACATTCTGAAACATATTTTTTCTTTTTTTTAGCCCGCATAATTTTCGACTTTTGAAGAAAAATGTAAAAAAAATACCGTTCCCTCCCCCCCCCCCCATATCTCCAAAGTTTGCAAAGCGAAAAATCTGAAATTATTCTATGTGATAGAAGTTGATGTAAAGATTACAGGAAAAATAAAACGATGTCTCTAAATAGCACACTTTTTCAGAAATCGGAACGGAACCCTCGGTGCGCGAGTCCGACTCGCTCTTGCCCGGTTTTTTTTTAATTTTAAGTATTATTAAAATAAATGGACAAATTTTCACAGGGTGTTCTTTCTACCCATGAATATGAACAACTTTTACTAAGGGACCAAACATGAAATCGCGAAAAAAAAAATCAGTTGTGAGCTGCTCCCTACATTTTGACGAGTTTGGTGTAGATAAATGTACTGAACAGCTGATTTTTTTCCACGATTTCAGAGTTAGTCCCATAGTGAAAGTTGTTCATATTCATGGGTAGAATACATGGGTAGATAATATTTTAATGGGACCATAATAATACATACTTAAGTAATTAAAACCGGAACAGAATTCATACTATCACGAATGTGTGTCGTTTCTTATCTAAATGTTCATAGAAATTGAGAAAAATTTTCTGAATATTATGTCTCAAAAGATAATAAGAATACCTACTTAATGTAGCAATGTCATCAAATACAATATTAATATAAAAACAGTGAACAATTTAAATGCCAAAGGAGCTCAACGACTGAAACAAAAGGAAAATATGAAAATAAAGTTATTTTAATCACATTCTAGGAATTTCGTTGAATGTTTATGAAGGCAGATAGAAACTCTATACTAGAGGGAAATGGAAGTGAAATATTTAATGTACCTAATTTCTTATCAAAGCAGGAGTTCGTGTCTAAGTAATAACAGCCGCACGGGTCGATCCATCAGGTTAAGCTGCGCTTGCCGGGGTTGGTCCGTGGATGGGTGACCATCTTTACATACCGAGACTCCTCCGTGCCTCGGAAAGCACGTTAAGCCGTTGGTCCCGGCTGTCATTCATGGATCTTTGACAGTCGTTACGGGTCGTCAGAAGCCCGAAAGTCTGACAACCAGTCTTACCGAGGGTTATCGTATTACCCAGTTACTGGGTTGTGGAGGTCGTCGCTCCATGTAAAATACTGGTATTCAGCTGCATCCGGTTTGACTGGAAGCCGACCCCAAAATAGCTGGGAAAAGGCTGGGCAGATTGAATTACTTATCAAAGCAAAAGATAACAAGAGAAGAAAAATAGGTTACTGTAGGAATTGGCTACCCAAATGTTATCATCTCGTGAAAAGTCACGGCCAAGTTAAGAAAAAAAAAATGTTTATTGTCACAACATACATTGCTAAGCCAACCTGCTAATAGGGTTCTCTGATAACTTTGAGTTTGATGCACCACTTCATCTTCCCAGCTAAAGCACTAGGAAGTGGTTTAGGGCGGACGTGCCGGGGTACTGTCTTATGTAATTTTGACGTTCGAAAAGTGCTGATTCTCAGCCTTGTTTGAATAAATGACATTTGTTTGTTCACTATAACCTCAGAACAATAACAAAGCATAGAAGGAAGGCTAAAAACAGAATTCTGTAACTACCTTTATTCCCGTTCTATTATTAGGTACGATAAAGGTACGATAAAGGATGTGGGAAAGAGATAAATGTTTTACTCTTTGTTTTACTTTCTTGGCATGGTCACAAGATCAATTGTCATTTGGTTAAAAAAGTTATAGTATGACGCGGCCAAATTTGATAGTACTTTGTTTCAATGTCTGACAGTTCGTTCATTGAACTAGCTGACGTATTCGCGTGTTCATTGTTTACGTGTCTGTCGTAATATTCCATGGTTTTGCGATGTTTTAATAATATTTCTACTGTTAGATTGCATGAATTCTTTGTTTAACTACAAATAGTGAGTGTGTGGACGCTGTGGAGCAATTTCTTGTGTGGTTGGGGGCTGCAAGTCCCATTCATAGCGAAAATAAAATGAACAACAAATATTGACCTTCCATCGGCATCGGTAAGTTTTTGCTCAATTTCTTGTTGCCTAAGATCTGATAAACGAATATAAATACACAACAAATATTGCTGTGTCACTATATAGCTGAAACCAGTCGTAATATTTATTCCAATAGAAGTTATTAGCGAATATTCGGAAATTGTTTTGGGGTTATCTTGATCAGCCATAGTGACGTAAATAATGTTGTCGATACTTTTCTTTTACAGATTTCCTAGACGATGTGAAAAAAAAATGGATAAATTGTATTGGTAGACGAAATTGGGCTCCAAACAGCACAGCCACATAATATGCTCCAAACATTTTACTTTGTATTCATTTGGTAATGAACCTATGAAATGGATGTAGCATGTTCTTTAAGTCGTCACTTAGAGAACATGCTGTTCCTACATTATTTGTTATGGATAGAACAGATGAAATGGTCTTGATATATTATGATATAATTAAGGTATTTTATTGGCAATAAATATTATCCCGTTCAAATTAAAACTTGATTTATTACATTACAGGAAATACTTATGGAAGTCTGCGAAGAAGGACATAGCGCAGTACTGCAAATTAAAAAAACCGCTCACCATCAACAGTAATCTAACATGAAGACAGGTATAAAGAAATATGTTCACTTGATATATGCGATACAATGATATTATATTAAAAATATCATTGATGCGATATCATTCTTCTAATTATCCCAGTCGGAAATATAATCAAGTGCAAATTTATTTATTTATTTTTAATACAAAATACGTAATTGTAGGATCCCGTAGCAATGGAAGTTGAAACAGGACCTAGTACATCGGTACAAATTAATGAATCGCCACTGATCTTGACATCTCGTGAAATCATCTCACATCAGTCAGGTAAGACATACAAATAAAACTATTTACCTAAATAAAAATGTTGATAAAAAATCTTACATAAATTTTATTGAGAACTGTTTGTTTTAGGAATCCTTGACACAGATGACAATAACAAATTCAGAAATAATTGGATTCCATCCCGATTCAAGAAGACCGCGCTTTTGGCGAGTTCCTGGTCGCCAGAGCCGACTCCAGAATCCTCAGGAAGTTCATCCGTACCAGGGCGGAATGATTATGGTGTGGGCTGGAATTCGACTAACAGATTATTAAAGTGGCTAGGCATTATTATTTTTTTATTTAAAATATTATCTGGTCGTTATTTATTTTTTTATGTACGAAAAGTTTTTGTCGCTTTGGTACCATTTTAAATTTTCATAATAAATTTTATTTTTTCACTAACAACCATTTTATTTAATCAAATAATTCAAATCTCTATTAAATTACGCTTCTACTGATTTAAAATAATATATGTTACATAAAAAGTATTAAAATAAAAATTATTAGGTACTTTGAATACCCTTTTTCCCTAGACTTTGTTGAGTAGTCTATGATGTAATCTAAAATTCAAATAAATATGAGAAAGTTAGTTGCTAAAAACATTTGCAAAACCGAATGTCTCCCACTTCTTTTCAATAAACTCATCAGTTATTATGGCAACTAAATACATTCGGGTTTAGCCGGGTCAGATTTAATACATGAAGAGCTGTCGGGAACCAAGGAAGACTTTGGTGATGATGATGACGAACTATTTAGTTCATACTTAAAGTATTGTTTCATTTTGAACGAATATATTAAGTATTGGTATCATAAGTATGCTTAGTTACTTCAAAATTTTTGGTACGCACGGCTACAGATCAAGCTATACATTTCCAGTATAAGCTGATCTCGCATTGTATAGGATTTCCTTACAGTGAGCGGTCAGTGTAAACTGGAAATGTATAGCTTGATGTGTAGCCGTGTGTACCTACGGTTATTATTCTTGGCAGTGTAAGAAAGAATGTCATTGTAAATTCTATCGACGTTGAAATTTAGTGGGTACATCACTAGTCAGAATAAAATGAATGACAACCTACAAAATTTCGAAACGTCTTCTGTATACGTGTCCTTCTTTAACATCATAGCGGCTCCATAAGTCAAAATGAAACAAATATATTGAGTTCAGTTGCTATTTTATCACTACTTCTATGCTTTGTTATTGTTCTGAGACTATAACTTGTCCATTGGCCGTAATGTTGGTACCATTGCTTTCAAGCTGTTGTTGACAGGATTTGGCTTGAAAGCAATGGTGCCAACATCACGGCCAAGGGACATAAGTTATAGTGAACGTTATGTAATTATTTCAAAGCATTTTCCTCAACACCCTAATCTTACAGCTAAATATTTCCGTCTGCCCAAAACAGTTCTGCTAAACACTGATATTAAAAACACATTAAATTACGTATTCAATCATCACTGGCATTAGCACACATATTATTAAAGACGTCATAAATTATCACTCACCTTAACTGGAGACGAAGACAGCCATAGTTGGAAGAGATCTGACGTCACTGAAGTACTCCGAGCCTCATGGTGGGGCCTTGGGGACAAAGGACCTGATGACGTCAAACTATGAAGCCTCGTCACCTCATCCGTCGTTGCACATTCCCGTATATACCTATCCAAAACCCTCGGCTTTCCTTCCAAAAGTTTCTTCAACTCTATCAAGTCTTCGTCACTGCAGTCATCGGGCGATGATCTGTCTATGACCTCTTTAAATTCTTCCGAACAGTGCATTATCAGTTCATTAGTAGCTAGCACGTCGTATACCACCTTATTGCCTAAGTCCTTTGGACTGCCGTCTACGTTAAAATAATCATTATCACATTGAGTAGTATTTAACTCAGCACAACCATTCTGTTCTGTGATCTCCACGATGGTGATCGGTGGGTTTTCTTTCAACATATTGTTATTTTCTATTATCTCTGGGTTCTTAATTTCATCTGGAAGTTCGTACACTAGCCTCATGAGTTCGTGGGAACGTTTTTGTTTTTGATCAACTACACTTTTTCCCTTTTTGTTTTCTGGTATTTCGAAGTTGGCGCACTCATCTGTCTTTTTGGCGTCTTTTTTAGCGACAACATCGATAGGTTCCTCGGATGTCATGGCAGTTTAATTTTGGGACACTTTCGTTTCGTTTCTCACTTCGGGCATGTTCGTCATCTCTCGGCTATGTTCGATTACCTGAAACAAACAGCACAAATGAGGGTTGGATCCAACTAGACTACACAAATAGTCGGTATTGTTTCAAGTTGTTTGTGGATACGAAGTTCCCTTGGCTATTCTATTCGCTTGGATTGTTAACAAAATAAGGAGAAATAATAACCTTTTATATGGAGCTTTCAATTACTAATGTAATGTAAATTTAACAGATTATTTCGTAGAATGTATTAAGTAATTACAAAATACGAACTTTTGTTTAAAATCATCTGAAATAACGATAATAACTCACAGTTGAGATAATCTAATAAATTATTAGCTGGATTCTGGAGATTATTTAAATATAAACTAAAACATACAGTCAGACATCCTGACTGCGTAAATAGACACGTTGCCAAAGAAAACATTCGTGTATGACGTAAACGATAAAGACTATTATCCTAAAGCAACAAACACATAAATAAATTGAACAGCACATACACACGCAAACACGGAATGCATCAAACAAAAGTGCTCAATTACACCGATATGTCATCTATTGGTATAGGTATTATGCGTACATTCGCTGGGCTATAAATTGTTGCGCGTTTATAACCGCCATTTACACTCATAATTGTTTGAATAATATCAGAAGCCATTGCTGTCAAAGTGCAATATAGTTTCAGAAGGAAATTTTGTACCTCACATTACTGGTGAAGCGTGGGTGAGTATTTTAGAACGTTATGTTTAAAGCCTGCACCAAAGTCAGCCGAAGTGCTCTTCTAGACTCTCGTATTCGTTTAGCTTCGATCAACTTCGCGAGTGCAGGTTTAAGATGCTCGAATTTCTTTTTAACCGACTTCAAAAAGGAGGAGGTTCTCAATTCGTCGGAACCTTTTTTTTTTTTAAATTTTTTTTTATGTATGTTCCCCGATTACTCGAAAATGGCTGGACCCATTTGGATTTTTCTTTTTTTGTTCGAAAGGGTATACTTCCCAAGTGGTCCCATGATCATCAAGTCAGGGTCTGATGATGGGATCCCATGGAAATCAAGGGAAACCCTCAAATTTTATGGGTACACTTATATCGATTTCAGTATTTTTTATAGTAACTCGTGCATTTGCTCTCGGAAAGTACCATTTGGTGAACTGGAGCTGATGATGAAGACCACAGATGGCCATCGCAAATGCTCAATTATATCTAAGTATATCACAGGTTGCGACTCGATTACTTTAATATGGTTTATGCTCGTCAAAATGCATAATGATGATGGTGATTTCACCTTGAGCTCCAGTTCTCCAGGTTCTTACTAGGAGAACTCCTCAACAATTAACGTCCCTGCATCGGGAAAAGCAATATTTTGTAAAACGTGATGAGCAGTTGACAATGGCTTATTGTAACTTAGATAAATTACAAACTGACCCACTAAAAAGTAAAAAATAAAAACTTTTTTACAAAAAACAAAACCGACTTCCAAAAAAAAACACTACAAAGTGAAAAATAACTTTAATTTCGGAAGTCGGGGGCAAAAACCTAAAATACTGATCCAAAGACACCGACTTCCGAAATTAAAGTTATTTTTCACTTTGTAGTGTTTTTTTTTGGAAGTCGGTTTTGTTTTTTGTAAAAAAGTTTTTTTAGTTTTTTCACTTAGGTATACAACGTATCGTTTTGCATCCTCGTCAAATTGAAGGGTGTGGTATAGACCATCAAACCGAACAACTTTTTATGGCACCAACATCGTAATCGCGAAAAATTAATCAGTCGCTTATATTTGCGTCGAGTAGGTATTGAAGTTTTCTAAGGGACATAATACAACTCCATATGTTAGAATTGACCTCAAACCTCATGATTTCATGAAATCGCTAGATTTGAGGTCAATTCTAACTTATGGAGTTGTGTTGCTGATTCTAATGATTATAATTCTGTAAAACCATGTTAGTTACGACAGCGAATCAAATTTTAATCAACATACAACCTGACACTGACCTGCAAATTTCAAAAAACTTAAGAAAATTTCAATTTTGCGGGCTACCTTAGCTCATCCTCCTTAATATGCCACAGGCAATTAGAAGTCGCTTCATGTAAAATACTAGTATTCAGCTGCATCCGGCTAGACTGGAAGCCACCCCAACATAGTTGGGAAAAGGCTAGCCAGATGATATTTATACACCTCTGCCCACCTTCTTGCGGGTATGATTATGAGATGTCATGTTTTCCGCGTAAAACTAAAAACTTCCGAGCCTTTGCCTACAGCCTACACCCTTGTGGCGGCATCTACATCGCCACATACGAACTACGCATCACAATGACATGACGTCACGCAATCCTGCATCGCGTAATTAGAGTTTACCACGCGACTAGCATATATACAACGACCCGACATCAACCGTTGGGCAGTAGCCCACCAGACACAACACCCGTCTGGTCGGAGGATCCTCCCTTTTCAATAGAGGATGAGTGAACTTTACACCCTGTTCCTCATGCCTATTAATTCTTTCGTGTGAGGGCACATAATTCCACGAAACCCATTTGGGTTAGGTGTGGAGTTGCCATATAGCGATGACTCTTTATGAGGTAAATATGGGGGTTTTATACAAATTCTAAGGGTAAGGATAATGTTGTTTAGTGCATTAGTGGGATTTTATATAGGGATAGCAGGTGATAATGCGAGGGAAAAGTGGTTAAATGTATTTTATATAGGGATAGCAGGTGATAATGTGAGGGAAAAGTGGTTAAATGTATTTTATATAGGTAGGGATAGCAGGTGATAATGTGTGGGAAAAGTGGACATGCTCAGTATGAGCCGTTCATAGTCAAATGTCCGTCTCCGCGAACTAGTGCGCTTTCGACTGTGACCGTGACAATTTATAAGAATGCCGTGTTGTTCAGTGGTTTCTTTTAAAAACCGAAGCCAAGAATCACTTTCCATATGTTGGCACAAGTATTTTACCGTATTTGTCTTTAAAATCATGAAAGTGACCAAGGGACAAAGTGGAGACACAGTGTTCCGATACATTTTAACATACTGGGCACATCTCCTTCTTTCTTACATCTATGGTTATGAGAGTACGAGTGTTATGCAGTACCTACGAGTATAAAAAAGGTCGAGGCAGGGCTTTGAAACGCTGTCGTGACGACCTGACTCGTTCCTGATTCACCGGAAACGGCAGCAGACAAAGATGAATGTGTGGGGAGACATTTGCCCGAGCCAGCATGCAGTGGGACAGTAAAGGTTAAAAAACCGGTCAAGAGCGAGTCGGTCTCGCGCACCGAGGGTTCCGTTTTGATTTCTGAAAAAGTGTGCTATTTAGAGACATCGTTTTATTTTTACTGTAATCTTTACATAAACTTCTATCACATAGAATAATTTCAGATTTTTATCTTTGCAAACTTCGGAGATAAGGGGGGGGATATTTATTTTTTTACATTTTGCATCAAAAGTCGAAAACTATGCGGCCTAAAAGAAAATAAAAATAGCTTGAGAATGTGCAAACAGCGCTCTTTCATATGATACCCCACATGCTCTAGTAGCCCCACTTTTATTTTTTAAGACCCCCTTTCTGTCCCTGTTGCAAAAAAAATATAAATATTTAAATTTCTTTTTTATTTGCAAAATAGTTGGGTAAACGTCATCAAAAACTATTCTAAATTTCAAGTTGATAGCATTAGTAGTTCTTGAGATATCCAGCTGTGACAGACAGACAGACTGAGTGACACCATAAGGGTTCCTTTTTTACCATTTTGGTACGGAACCCTAAAAAAAGAAATAAAATAAGTCATCTTGGTTCTTCTGAAATACACAATGCAGTTTTCACCAGCATTAAGAGCATTTATCCGGAAGGTTTGTGTATAGTACATACATTCATGTTTAACAACTTAGATTTAGCACAAAAATCGCGATATTTGGACAACATGTCACCACATCGGTAGATCGCACCCGAGCGAAGTAGGGGCAGGTCGCTAGTCTGGAAACCACATAACTATATGCAATCAATTAAACCACATAGTTATGTTATCAAGACTACAAGTTTAAGAACTCAATACAAAGACAAGTTATGCATAGGTGGATATAAAACCGCACTATTGAGAAAGAGTGTTATGTGCATGGCGCCTCTTATTTATAACCATATACCAAAAAGTATTAAGGAGCAACCTTTAGGAAGATTTAAAAAATACTTTAAAAAAATACTAAGCCAAAAATGCTATTACTCTGTATCAGATTTTTTAAATGACAAGACTTTATAGCTTCATGTAATAAATTGTAGTGTAAGTTAAAAGTATACAATATAGTAAGTTATAAAAAATTTTGCATGCCATGAGGCAGAATGTATAAGGACTCATAATATTGTAACACCTAATTGTATTACTTACATTCTATGCAAATAAATAAATCTATTCTATTCTATTCTATCGCCTTTGCAGACGATACACAAACAATTAACGAAATCGGTCCAGTAATTAGCTCAAAAAGTGGTTTTATAATTTTGAGCAAATTTAAACACTGTAGAATTGAAGATCACTAGGTCAATGATTCAATGAGCTTGAATCCTTGAACATGTATGCAACAAAAAAAAATACATGTTCATGAAAAATGGACTGGGCTGTGGTGCACTCCAGGCGTTGTCTAAACAGAGTGTTTACTATGGTGCACTCCAGGCGTTGTCTAAACAGAGTGTTTACTATGGTGCACTCCAGGCGTTGTCTAAACAGAGTGTTTACTATGGTGCACTCCAGGCGTTGTCTAAACAGAGTGTTTACTATGGTGCACTCCAGGCGTTGTCTAAACAGAGTGTTTACTATGGTGCACTCCAGGCGTTGCCTAAACAGAGTGTTTACTATGGTGCACTCCAGGCGTTGTCTAAACAGAGTGTTTACTATGGTGCACTCCAGGCGTTGTCTAAACAGAGTGTTTACTATGGTGCACTCCAGGCGTTGTCTAAACAGAGTGTTTACTATGGTGCACTCCAGGCGTTGTCTAAACAGAGTGTTTACTATGGTGCACTCCAGGCGTTGTCTAAACAGAGTGTTTACTATGGTGCACTCCAGGCGTTGTCTAAACAGAGTGTTTACTATGGTGCACTCCAGGCGTTGTCTAAACAGAGTGTTTACTATGGTGCACTCCAGGCGTTGTCTAAACAGAGTGTTTACTATGGTGCACTCCAGGCGTTGTCTAAACAGAGTGTTTACTATGGTGCACTCCAGGCGTTGTCTAAACAGAGTGTTTACTATGGTGCACTCCAGGCGTTGTCTAAACAGAGTGTTTACTATGGTGCACTCCAGGCGTTGTCTAAACAGAGTGTTTACTATGGTGCACTCCAGGCGTTGTCTAAACAGAGTGTTTACTATGGTGCACTCCAGGCGTTGTCTAAACAGAGTGTTTACTATGGTGCACTCCAGGCGTTGTCTAAACAGAGTGTTTACTATGGTGCACTCCAGGCGTTGTCTAAACAGAGTGTTTACTATGGTGCACTCCAGGCGTTGTCTAAACAGAGTGTTTACTATGGTGCACTCCAGGCGTTGTCTAAACAGAGTGTTTACTATGGTGCACTCCAGGCGTTGTCTAAACAGAGTGTTTACTTTTATACTGAATATAATTTGATATTTATTTTGTTTGAAAATTTAACTTTTACGGTTTTATTAATTTAATATTTAATTTTGCTATACTTGTGTGGACTAGTAGCAGTGGTTTCATTTACTGCATTTATAATGCTGTAAATGAAAACACAGGTACAATGTGTTTTTAATAATTACTTATTAAATTAAGATTATTTACTAGTCCGCTAATTGATTACATTTTTTAAAAAACCGGTCAAGAGCGAGTTGGACTCGCGCACCGAGGGTTCCGTTCCGATTTCTGAAAAAGTGTGCTACTTAGAGACATCGTTTTATTTTTCCTGTAATTTTTACATAAACTTTTATCACATAGAATAATTTCAGATTTTTCGCTTTGCAAACTTCGGAAATAAGGGGGGGAACGGTATTTATTTTTACATTTTACATCAAAAGTCGAAAATTATGCGCCCTAAAAAAAAATAAAAAATATTTTGAGAATGTGCAAACAGCGCTCTTTCATATGATACCCCACATGCTATAGTAGCTCCACTTTAAATTTTTAAGACCCCCTTTCAGTTCCAGTTGCAAAAAAAATATAATTATTTTTATTTCATTCTTATTTGCAAAATAGTTGGGTCAACGTCATCTAAAACTATTCTAAATTTCAAGTTGATAGCTTTAGTAGTTCTTGAGATATCCAGCTGTGACAGACAGACAGACAAACAGACTGAGTCACACCATAAGGGTTCCTTTTTTACCATTTTGGTACGGAACCCTAAAAAAGCAAATGTTGATTGCGCTGTGTAGCCCGCGAAACGAAGGAAATCTAACGTATCTGCACGAAATCTAACTTATAAAGATGTATTGATGACTTTTATGGTTAAAATGAACACATATATGTTTTATTGTCGCGTATCATGCTTTGATCATTAGCTACGATATATTACTTACCCGTACTTAAGACATTGATTTTGATGCTAACTGTCCGAAAATGACATTTTTTTTAAAAGTAGGCAGTCTGCGAAGTAGTCACTATGAGAATTAGACAGAATGCGAAATAGGCTGTTTGCCAAGTGGGCCGATTGCGAAGTAGTCACATAGAGAAGTAGTCCGAATGAGAAATTGGCTATTTGATAAGTAGACCTCTGGAGGACTTTGATCAAGATACAACTTGACACGGACCTGCAAATTGCAAAAAACTCAAAAAAAAAAATGAATTTCGCGGGCTACGACTGCGCATCATTAAAAATTTGGTTCGGTGTGAGCGAGAGAGGTGAGAGAACGCGACAGCCCTCTTCATGACGATCTATCTTCTTAAGGTTGATGCGCCAGGGTAGCCCGCGAAATTAAAAAATTCTTACGTTTTTTGCAATTTGTAGGTCAGTGTGAGCTTGTATGTTGATTAAAATATGATTCGCGGCCGTAGCTAATAAGGCTTTACAGAATTATAATCATTAGAATCAGCAATACAACTCCATAAGTTAGCATTTACCTCAAATGTAGCGATTTCATGAAATCATGAGGTTTGAGGTAAATGCTAACTTATGAAGTTGTATTGCTGATTCTAATGATTATAATTCTGTAAAGCCATATTAGCTACGGCCGCGAATCATATTTTAATCAACATACAAGCTCACACTGACCTACAAATTGCAAAAAACGTAAGAAATTTTGAATTTCGCGGGCTACCCTGGCGCTTTCGCCTTAACACCATTCATCATAAATTGAACGCGGTAATAATATGTCAATTAAATTAATGGTTTAATAATAATTGACAATAATTAATCTTAGTAATATCCCTTAGGAGCGTGCGTCGTGTAATCAAGTGTCAGGTTGGGTAATAGATTACCTAATATAATGATGCAAAGGTACGCACGGCTACAGATCAAGCTATACATTTCCAGTATAAGCTGATCTCGCATTGTACAGGATTCCGTTACAATGAGAGGTCAGTGTAAACTGGAAATGTATAGCTTGATGTGTAGCCGTGTGTACAGGCTGATGTAATAGGTATCATCAGTGCTGCGAACGTTCCTGAATTAGGATCTCTGTGTCCTGTTTCAACACCTCTGGATTAGTTTCGTTTAACTTATCTGGAAGATAGTTTCCTACAAATTATGTTACATTTTTTAATGTATTGGAAAAACAGTGCCTATACCAAAAATCACACTAATATTATAAAGGCGAAAGTTTGTGAGTGTGTGTGTTTGTATGTTTGTTACTTCTTCACGCTCAAGCGGCTGGACCAGTTTTACAACATACAAGCTATGTTTGGAGTTTCCTTGGTATACTTCAAATTTGATTCAATTCATTTTGTGGTTCAACAAGTTTAAGAATTATAACTAAAAAAAAAAAACTTAAACTCCAAACATAGCATAAATGTTGTAAAACTTGTAAACATTTAATAAGAAATTGGAAAAAAACAACCTTTTTTTTAAAGTTGGCAAATTTTTTCAAAGTTACTAATGCGACATTATGAGAAAGAGACATTTTACTACCAGTAGACATTTTACTACCAGTAGACATTTTACTACCAGTAGACATTTTACTACCAGTAGACATTTTGCGAAAGAGACGTTTTGCGCCTGAGCCGATTTTTAGTTCTCAGAAAAAATATTTGTCTAAATTTTTTTTAGGTACTGCAAGGCAAATTCCTTCTTCTCCTACATAAAAAGAAGTATCATTACAACTTCTGTTCATTGTATGTTGATGATTTCAGATCATTTTACCAGATGTTTTGTTACCTAGAAAACCTACTTTGAACAGTTTTAATAGCTAGCCTCCTAAATCCATAACTGCACTTTAATGATTCCCTCAATATTTAAAACCAGCGTGTTATGAAACCAATAATTAATTCCCACCACACATTCAAACTTAAATAGAAACAGAACCTCATTAGCAATGAACTCATTTAATGAAGCATTTAACCAAAACACAAATTCTTAATTGTCAAACAGTTTTGGTTATTACAACGTCATCATGCAACCGGTACTGGCCAGTGATACTCGCTGCGAATATTAAGTGCCCTCTTAGTGATAAATAGATACCTAATTAAAAGATTACTCTCATAATAATATTATTATGCAATTCTGGTCTTAAAAGTTAAAAGGATGATACATCATCCATAACTGACAACACCTACTTAGTTCGTCCGGTCAACCAGACCTCCCAGAACCAAAGTTTTCGAATGTGCCAGCCATATTAGCCGTAGAACCGATGACCGTTGGAGTAGACGTATCTTGAGAGGAGACCGCGAATCAGTAAACGTAAGTTAACGCCCTCTGCAGGCATTCTATGGAAGTACTGAAGTACAGACGCCAGCACATCAAGCTACTAAAATCTGTCCAATTTCTTTAATACATTTTCATCTTTATCGCTAAAGCATTAAGTTCAAGGTTGATTGAGAAAATTTGACAGTTTCAGGTAGCTTGAACTGCTGGCGTCTATGCGTCTGTACATCGTTTATACAGAATGGCGACTATTATGACATTTTCCTTTCAATTATGCACATAGTTTCCAACAATTGTAATGGAAATCATGTCGTTTGGTTTAAATAGGTTTTTTTTAATAAGTTTTATATTTATCTTTTGGAAGCTCGTGGCTAAGTAATAACAGCTGCACGGGTCGATCCAACCTCAGGTTAAGCTACGCTCGCCAAGGTTGGTCCCGCTGATGGGTGACCATGTTTACATAGCGAGACTCCTCCGTGCCTCTGAAAGCACGTTAAGCCGATGGTCCTGGCTGTCATTCGTGAATCTTTGACAGTCGTTACGGGTCGTCAGAATCCCGAAAGTCTGACAACCAGTCTTACCAAGGGGTATTCTATTACCCAGTTACAGTGTTATGGAGGTCAGATAGGAAGTCGCTGTATGTAAAATACTGGTATTCAGCTGCATCCGGTTAGATTGGATGCCGACTCCGACATAGTAGGGAAAAGGCTAGGCAGATTGAGTGTGTTACGCAATTCAGGTGGTGATTTTCCCGTGTACATTACATTTTCCCGTGTTTTTCATCTGTTACCCCACATTCCGCCTTATTTTTTCCCTCAAACGTTATCCACTAATGGCAAGCAACCGCCATCTTTACCAAAAGATCACTAATGCCCGTTATTTTAGTAAAGCGTCGTTTGATGTCACCGAGCATCATTTGTCATCACAATTGTAGGTCGTTGCGCAAATCGGCGAGGGTAGTTTTGAATATAGATGTCATTAATTTGAGTGTAGTGCGAAATGAGTTTATAATGGAAGGATTTGGGTGGGAGTGAAATTAATAGAAGTATTGTTATTTTTAAGGTCGGTTTAGACATTAGACAAAACGAGTGACTTTTACAATTCTTTTGTGGTGGTGTAACTGGGTTATTGCATTCAGCTGTCCATACTAAAACATCAAGAAAAGAATATTCTTGTTTTGTTTCTATATTCTTTTACTAGCTTCTGCCCGCGACTTCGTCTGCGTGAAATTTCTTGTTCCCCCGACCCACCGCGTCGAATCGCATCGCCTGCCCGTGCTGGTACTTCGTTTACCACTTGTTTTTATTTTTACTCAGCTCCTAAGCGTCATAGCGTGATGTTAAATAGCCTATAACCTTCCTCAAGAATTGGGCTATCAAATGCAAAAAGAATTTTTCAAATCAGACTGGTAGTTGCAGAGATTACCCCCTACATACAAACTTACAAACAAATTTTACCTCTTTATAATATTAGTATAGATGATATGATATGAAAGAGAAGGCAGTGAATGATAGCGTGACGGTTGACAGGGGAGAATGGAAGAAGAAAACGTGTTGCGCCGACCCCACGTGACATGGGGTAAGGGCAGGCATTCCTTTAGTCTAAACCCACCTATTATATATGTTAGTACTTTTATTTCTTTGTGTATCTTTCTATAATTATCTATGTTAATTAATGTGTTACCGTTTTAATTAACAATAAACAATAAACAATAAGTAAACAATAAACAACAATAAGATATTTGAGCCCTTTTTCTTTGTAAAAATGTTGTCATGCACTAGGATTTGTGTGGTTTACGCAAAAGCAATGTTTCTTTCTGCAAATCGATGTCCATTATGATACCCATACAATTACAGCAATAATAATTCTGGCAGAAATAATAACGTCATCTATACATTGTCCAAGTTCATCGTTCTAACCTGCTACCCACCACAAATGTTTGTTTAAGCAAATTAAAGTACAAAATTGCTCTCTAATTTCCATTACCCTCGGGAAATCTAGAATACAAATACAAATACCTACCTGGTAAACAATGTCCCATTTCCACGAAAAACCGCATGTTTGTACTTATTTCGTCAATTCGTTAATTTTGTTTGAATATGAAACATTCAAATGTTTTGCAGGATTTTGAACTGACATTTTTTTAATTCAAACTATGTAGGTATATTTACACTTCTAACCACAAAGGTACCTGCCGGTCGATTCTGTAAAAATCTCACCGTGAAAACTTACGTGAAGTGAGTTTGTTTTTGCTAGGAATTGACACTACTGACAGCTCACTCCACGCTCACTTCACCTAAGTTTTCACGGTGAGATGGTTACAGAATCGACCTGCTGTGCCACCGACGAAGCGACGCGACACGAGAAAGCGACTAGATATCTACAAACTCGCCCAAGAAACGAACAACAGAATGTGGGTCCCGTGTGAGTAAAAGAGATATGGAGACATATGTATTAATAGTTGATTGCTAACAGACGAGGAGTAACAGACTAATCAAAAACCGTTAAATCCGTTTTGTATTTTTTTTTTTTCAGAAGATGAAAAACTAACTTCTAACAACTTCTAAAAACTTCTAACTGGCGAAATGGTGGTGTACTATAGGTACACCTCTGCCCAACCCATTGAGGAAACAAGGCGTGATGTTATGTCAAGTTGGCAGTTCATAGGCCCGTCTGAGGCATACGTAAGTCACACGAGGCAATGGAGTAATTGTGTGGTTGTTACGTAATCTCAGCAGAATCGTAACGGGGAAAGTGCGTGTACACCAAAGTATAAAAGATATTGTACCTTAATATTGTGTCTACTGTTTTTAGGGTTCCGTACCAAAATGGTAAAAAAGGAACCCTTATGGTGTGACTCAGTCTGTCTGTCTGTCTTTCTATCACAGCTGGATATCTCAAGAACTACTAATGCTATCAACTTGAAATTTGGAACAGTTTTAGATGACGTTTATCCAACTATTTTACAAATAAGAAAGAAATAGAAATATTTATATTTTTTTTGCAACATTGACTGAAAGGTCTTAAAAATTCAAAGTGGGGCTACTAGGGCATGTGGGGTATCATATGAAAGAACGATGTTTGCACATTCTCAAACATTTTTTTTTAGGCCGCATAGTTTTCGACTTTTGATGAAAAATGTAAAAAAAATACCGTTCCCCCCCCCCCCTTATCTCTGAAGTTTGCAAAGCGAAAATCAGAAATTATTCTATATCATAGAAGTTTATGTAAAGATTACAGGAAAAATAAAACGAAGTCTCTAAATAGCACACTTTTTCAGAAATCGAAACGGAACCCTCGGTGCGCGAGTCCGACTCGCTCTTCACCGGTTTTTTGTTTATTGAATGAAATGAGAACACAAGACAAAAGTCTGAAGTGGCACCGGTGACTGAAAAGTTGTGTGGAAATCTATTATAGTCATGATAATAATAATGAGCATTTGTTACGGGTGGGAGTAGGCGAAGACAAAGTTTTTTGGACAAAGCTTGAAGAAAACTTGTCAAAAAGGTAAACAAAATTGTCTAAAAGACATGAATGAAACAACGTCAATACGTCTTGTCTTTTACTAAAAAAATGACTTTCACAACTTTTATCTACATGGATGTTAAAAATACCCATACTAATATGTTTGGCTGTATGGATTCTCCTAGATATCCAAAAATATCAAGAATAAAACCCTAATCTACTACCTACTCTAGAGGCTCTAGTTCCTAAATAACTGCCTGGAGGTGGCTTTCATGACTTGATTGCCCGATTTAATAGCTTTACAACAACGTGACAGCAGGATTCTTCTATTTGCAAGAAAAAGCTGTTGACATGACTACTTTAATTTCTTGCGAAACCTTGCACGAACGATAGGAATTTTAGAATGTGCCTACACTCTGCATCCACGATTGACTATAGAACGATCGTTTCCATTCGTAAAAATGACAGAGAACAAATCGCATTATATGCCTGATATGACCCCAAAAGCAGATGCTTGGAACCTTGAACGAAAACCTCAAAACCAGCCATTAAGATATAGGTTAGTAGAACCACACAGGTTAGCAACCTATCACAACCTTATACAGCCGTATCATATTCCTCACACGATGTCTGCACGTGTAACTAAAGTGTTAAATAATACTGGCTTTGAATACTAACGAGCACTTCCGAATTCTGCGCGCCTAGTAGCGTGTGATGTAATATTTGATACCAGCTAAGGCGTTGACAGGAGTACGGTACATTTGAGTTTTATGCCCTTGTCGCGATATGTGGTGAACAATTTTCTTCGCCCTCATAGGATCCTGGTATCAGACTTACCAGTTCTGGCAAAGGTTTGAGAGGAATCAAAATAAAGAAGAAAAATGAACAAAGAACAAAAACCTACCTATAGGTTTTGATTTACTTGCGAGTATCAAAATATGTCACATATAAATAGCCGTATTTTTTTATTGCGTTGATTTAGAATGGTTTTTTTAAGACTTTAAGGGACCATAGGTCTACGTATTTAATATTAATTTCAACTTGATACCTTCACGCGTTCCTGAGAAAAAGGGTCTTGACTGACTGACAGAAAGACAGACTTACAGACGGACAACGAAGTGATCCTCTACGGGTTCCGTTTTTTCCTTTTGAGGTACAGAACCTTAAAAATAATCCTTTAGGCAATTCTCTTGACATAGGTAACATCACATTAACTGACCACAAGAAGGCTGACATCACACACCAGTCACTTGACAAATTGATACCATACTTATGAAACTGAAACCACACTTAAATAATGACTCAATCACTAATTGCTTGCGAAACATTAGGCTAAATACACTTAGCAAGAAAATTCATACGTCCACTAATAATGAGTATATTCAAACAATAATGTCAATGAGATCATGTGTCTGATCAGTAAGTCTATGACGTTGACTGGAACCACCAGTTAGATAAGTAGGTACATCATCATTCTTCTACCCTTATCCCAATTTATTAGTGGTCAATGCAACATGTCTTTTCCATTTTTCTTCTCTAATAACCGTCATCTCGGTAGTCACCCCCTTTTTAGCCATATCATCTTTCACGCAGCGCATCCAACGTTTATTTGATCTTCCTCTACTTTTGTAGCCATCCATATCCATACTCAAAACTTTCCTCAAGACATTCTACTCATTTCCTCATTAAATTTAAAATTTTACCTGGGAGGCCAGATTTGTACCAGATTGATGGCAATTGCTGGCTGCAGGGGTCGATCCATCAGGTTAAGCTACGCTTGCCGGGGTTGGTCACTGAATGGGTGACCATCTTTACATACCGAGACTCCTCCGTGCCTCGGAAAGCACGTTAAGCCGTTGGTCCCGGTGTCATTCGTGGATCTTTGACAGTCGCTACGGGTCGTCAGAAGCCCGAAAGTCTGACAACCAGTCTTACCAAGGGGTATAGTATTACCCAGTTAATGGGTTGTGGAGGTCAAATAGGCAGTCGCTGCATGTAAAATACTGGTATTCAGCTCCATCCTGTTACACTGGAAGCCGACCCCAGCATAGTTGGGAAAAGGCTAGGCAGATTGATTGATGGCAATTGCTCGCTTACACGGGTCGACTAGTTAGTAGTTATGTTTAAACTGACGAAATGTGGGTGTCGGTACTATAGGTACACCTCTGCATAACCCCCTGGGTAAACAAGAATGATGTTATGATACGTCATAACTATTTTTATGTTTTTTTTTTTCATTTATTTTTTTGACGCGGCTTTAGTCCACTCATGAACAATGCACATCCTATAATTTAATGTGATCATAATTTTTCATAGGTTCGAATGAGTTACCTGGTTTCTTACTGTTCTAAATAAACGTATTTCTCTTTCCTTCTCTAAATGAATAGCCATATCTTCGGCGGCTTTCAGATCTAAATCTCAACTTAAACGTTTGAAAGAAAATCAATATTTTCTCGCGTAAGGAACTTTGTTTCAAGTAAAGCCAATGAAAATCGCTATTCAACTCGATAATTAATTTTCAAAATCAAGACCGACATTGCATCTTACAATCAAAATTGAAAACGGCTTCATCTGCGAAATAAGTTTGTAAACGTTCGAAATTTTCCTCCGTAAATAAATTAAAAAAGTTTCGATTGAAACATCTGTTCCAGTGATAATATCATGCTGAAATTACTAAAATGTGATGATCCGGTGATGTTTTTCAGAAATATCAGGGGGTTTATTCCCTAACTCCGTCCGTCCGTCCGTCCGTCCGTCCGTCAGTCCGTCCGTCTGACCTAACGATCCATCAAAACAAGAGTATAAGTTATTTTTTTTGGACGGGCATAAACACATCAGGAGTAGGGACAACTGTCAAATCGTGTTGTCATTCATACTTCGTTCGGGCCCCGAACCAATCATCCATCCGTAGGTGATACGGAGTAGGAAACGCCCGTAACGAAGGCCAAAACTACGGGTTTCGTGCTTAGGGAGTAGACCCCCAGGAGCGTAGTACTCGCAACCGGCGTGCGGCGTGTATGAACAGATGTATGAACATAAACGAGGCAAAAGGAGTAGGTATGTAAAGATCGTACCAGGTGGCGTATCGTACTTTCTGCCTACCCCATGGTTTCAGTGTATCACTGAAATCTACTACAATCTTTACCTTACCTCATTAAACTAGACTGGTACTGTTCTGGGTGCGTTGTTTCTACATCAGTCTGCCTAGCCTTTACCCAACTATGTTGGGGTCGGCTTCGAGTCTAACCGGAGGCAGCTGAATACCAATTTTTTTACATGGAGTGACTGCCTATCTGACCTCCACAACCCAGTAACTGGGTAATACGATACCCCTTGGTAAGACTGGTTGTCAGACTTTCGGGCTTCTAACGACCCGTAACGACTGTCGAAGATCCACGAATGACAGCCGGGACCAACGGCTTAACGTGCTTTCCGAGGCACGGAGGAGTCTCGGTATGTAAAGATGGTCACCCATCCACCGACCAACCCCGGCAAGCGTAGCTTAACCTGATGAGTCGACCCGTGCGGCTGTTATTACTTAGCCACTAGGTCACACTCTATACAATGCTTGTTATTAGAACTTAGGATACTTTTAATCCCGGTAGTACGTTCAGGTGGAATAATTCCTGACCTCAACGCGGTGCCGCATGCCGGGGGCAAAAACTCACACCTCGAAAGTTTTAAAACAATTGAGAAACAAAGAACAAACAAAGATGGCGATACGACGAGTGCTCACAATTTTGTTTTTCTCACAAAATCTGAGGTAAAATTAATGACTTAGAACTTTATTGAATAGAGAATAACTAGCAGAGGTGAAATATTGTTTATAATCAAGTTCTTCTATGGACAGACAGCTGTGCTGCTGGGGAGGTTGTTCCGCGACTTCTTCTTCCCAGCTAAAGCACTAGGAAGTGGTGAAGGGCGGGCGTTTTGTGAGGACTGTCTTATGTAATTTTGACGTTCAAAAAGTGCTGATTCTCAGCCTAATTTCTTGCCATAGATTAGGGGTAGGTTCAGTACCGATAAAGGAACCCAAAAAAAAAAAACCGGTCAAGAGCGAGTCGAACTCGCGCACCGAGGGTTCCGTTCCGATTTCTGAAAAAGTGTGCTATTTAGAGACATCGTTTTATTTTTCCTGTAATCTTTACATAAACTTCTATCACATAGAATAATTTCACATTTTTCTCTGTGCAAACTTCGGAGATAAGGGGGGGAACGGTATTTTTTTTTACATTTTTCATCAAAAGTCGAAAACTATGCGGCCTAAAAATAAATAATAAAATGTTTGAGAATCTCGAACGCTCTTTCATATGATACTCCACATGCCCTAGTAGCCCCACTTTGAATTTTTAAGACCCCTTTCAGTACGTGTTGCAAAAAAAAATATAAATATTTTTATTTCTTTCTTATTTGCAAAATAGTAGGGTAAACGTCATCTAAAACTGTTCCAAATTTCAAGTTGATAGCATTAGTAGTTCTTGAGATATCCAGCTGTGACAGACAGACAGACAGACAGACAGACAGACAGACAGACGGACAGACAGACAGACAGACAGACAGACTGAGTCACACCATAAGGGTTCCTTTTTTACCATTTTGGTACGGAACCCTAAAAACAAAAAACTTCGGCAAGATCAACCTAATTTAGTACCTACTGACTTAAAATAGCAATCGTTTAGAATTAACATTATTTTATTTGTTTAAAAGCTACTATCGAACGCGTTTTCATTTTGTCCTTCACTTCTAGCGTCCGAAAACTAAGGGTCGGCATTCAATCAAATCAAATCAAATCAAATTATTTATTTTTGCAGAAAACACTGTTACAATGGTGTTATTAAATGTATGTTTCAAGTGATTCTACCCTACGTAAGGCATGCAAAATGTATACAGTCATGGTTTATCAAAGGGTGACATCAAAAAAAAAAACAAAATATATATTTAAAATTAGATATAGAAAATAAAAAAAATAAAATAATAAAAAAATATTTGTTTAAATTAATGAAATGTCCTAAATAAAGTTATATTAATACAATTTAATTATTTATTTAATAATAATAATAATAATAACTGGCAACACCGTGTCAACAGGGTCGCTCGATTTCCTAATTTTAATATTTTTTACAATTTTATTAATTTTGACGCATTATTACAACAGTTTTTCAACAATAATACTAAACCTGAAACCAGAAAACCATTGAAAATTATAAAAAGAGACCATACACTACCAAAATGAAATAGAAATTTAATAAAAACTGCAGAATCGGAGGTGACATGACAGATGTCACCTCCGATAAAACAATGAATTGAAGAAAATAATCAGGAAAACGAATGAAGATAAATGTTGACGAGATCAGCCACACGAAAAGCACGCCTACCACCTCCGGACTCGTCGCTCAGCTCCGCCTCGCCGCCGCCGGTACCCAGCCTCACTGTGAGCGCTGTGTCGACACCGGCCGCGGTAGTTGCGTCGAGCTCGAGTGACGAGTATTTCTCTCCGCCCACGACGCCACCACCTGCTCGTCGACGGGGAGGACGCCGGCCGCCGGACGGCTTAGGACCTCGAGGCCCACCGGCCTCTGATAGGGTCCCAGCTCCCGGCGGAAGTGTGCAGCGCATGAGATGGACGCGAGCCATTAATGAGAATGTCATGCGCTCATACTATGGGGCTACAGAGGGAGGAAACAATCTGACCGCGTACCGTGTTCGGATGCACTCTCTTTTTCAGGTGCTTGAGCCAGCTCTCAACGTGTCGGCACAACGACTGTCGGATCAGGTGCGGGTCATCCAGCGTAACCATATGTTGGATGACACTGTACTTGATCGCCTGCGAAATGAAATGCAGAGTAGCCGTGTGATCGCCCCCCTGTCGCAGACTATTGTTGCACCACCACCACCACAGTGCAACACAACTCAAGCTGACGAGGGGAGTGATGGCACGGCTGCAAACGTAAGTACCCAGTGCAATGAGGAATTGAGGAGTGCTTTGGAGGGTGCGATTCAGGAATATCGGTTCGTATCACCCGAACTTAGGCCACGCTTACCTCGATTGCCCATGCATAACAAAAATAGGGCGCTGGTGGCGGCTCTGGATTCGCAGTTGTCAAACTATTTTGATGACTGCGAAGACCTCACCGATACTCATTCGATTCTGTACTGCGCGGCTGTAGCGGCATGTCGTGTAGCTCACGTCAAATTTGCTAATGACTCTAGAGCTACACGACCGAAACCAGCCGTACCAGCTTGGCAGTGCAGGATTGAGCGCCGTATTGGTGGGGCCAGAGCGCTCATCGGCAAACTAATCTGCTTCAGGGAGGGCAATACTCGCCCCAGAGTGATGCGCTTTGTGAAACGGGCGTTCTCAGGGACTGATGTCAGCCCTCAGGACTATATGTCCCGTGTCACAGAGCGCATCGACTTCCTGAGGCAGAAAGTGTATGCATGGGCAAACCGTATTCGTAGGTATAAGCGGCGAGTGGACCGATACACTCAGAATCGCACCTTCCAGAGCGATGAAAGGTGGGTTTATAGGGGTTGGGAGCGACCGGACCAAGGTGTGACTGACACGCGCCTGCCGGATGATGATGCCATGTGTTCTTTCTGGCGCAGTATCTGGTCGGTGCCTGTCAGTCACACCGAGGGTGATTGGGCTCGGGAAGTCAGGCGAGCCTGCGATCCAATACCAGAAATGGGGGCTATTACCATCTGTCCCCAAGATGTAGCTCGTGCAGTCCGTCCGTTGCCAAATTGGAAGTCTCCAGGCCCGGATGGACTGCATAACTTCTGGATCAAATGGTTTCTCGGGTCGCACGCTCGCTTGGCGGCTCAGTACCAGTCAGCCTTACAGTCAGGGTCGCTACCCCAGTTCCTAACGACAGGAATAACCCACCTGCTCCATAAATCAGGTAGTACTACGGAGCCCAAAAATTATAGACCGATCACTTGTCTACCGACGGTCTATAAGGTTCTTACATCCATTTTGAGAGCTAAAATTAACGAACATATAGACACCAACTCCATCATGTCTGCCTCTCAAAATGGATCTAGGAACGGGTCCCGTGGTACTAAGGAGCTACTCCTCATTGATATGGCCATTAGCCAACAGGTTCGTCGTTCCCGTAGGGATCTGTCGACATGTTGGATAGACTATAAGAAGGCCTATGACTCGGTGCCACATACATGGCTCATGAGGGTGCTGGAGTTGTATAAAGTAGATGCAACTCTGCGCACCTTCCTGATGTCGTGTATGGGGCAATGGAGGACGGTCCTTCGCTATCCAGGATGTCGAAATATCCAGAGGAATAGCGAACCGATAAGGATTGAGCGAGGCATATTTCAGGGCGATAGTTTGAGTCCACTTTGGTTCTGCTTAGCCTTGAATCCTCTAAGCACACTGCTGGAGAATTCAGGTCTAGGCTATCGGCTGAGGAGAGGTGGTCAGGTTATATCCCACCTCCTCTACATGGATGACCTAAAACTCTTTGCCCCCAGCAATTTGCAACTGATGGAGCTATTGAAAGTAACTGAAACTTTCAGTAGCGCCATCAGGATGGAATTTGGTGTGGACAAATGTGCGGTCATGCATGTAAAGCGAGGGGAGATTGTGGAATCCGTGGGAACCCAACTCCCGGATTCCATAAACCTTAGAACCCTCTCCGCAGCCGAAACCTATAAGTATTTGGGTATGTCGGAAGCGTTAGGCATCAATGTTGCTGACATGAAGCAATCGTTGAAGGAGCGCTTCTTTGGCCGCCTGAAAAAAGTATTTAATAGTCTTCTATCAGGCGGAAACAAGGTGCGCGCCTTCAACGGTTGGGTCATGCCGGTTTTGATGTACTCTTTCGGCATACTCAAATGGACTCAGACTGAACTCGATGCCCTGGATCGGAGGGTCCGTACGCTGTTGACTGCATATCGAATGCATCACCCACGGTCATCGGTAATGAGACTGTATATCCCGCGAAAGTGTGGAGGCCGAGGCTTTTTAAACGCTAAGACCCTCCACAATCGCGAGATATGCAGTCTCAGGGAATATTTCCTAGAAACCGACGTGGGGATGCATCGAGATGTGGTCGCGGTGGACAAGGGCCTCACCCCGCTCTCCTTGGCTAAAGAGAACTGGCGCAAGCCTGTAGTGCTTGATGCTAACGACCGCATGGAAGTATGGCAGAGTAAGGAGCTCCACGGACGCTTTTTCCGGGCCCTACATGGACCCGATGTAAATTTGCTAGCGTCCGTAGCCTGGCTGCGTTCCGGTGACCTCTTTGGGGAAACCGAAGGTTTTGTCTGTGCAATTATGGACGAAGTTATCATGACGAACAATTACCGGAGATTTATTGTGAAAGACGGAACGGTTGACATCTGTCGGGCATGCCACCGACCGGGAGAATCAATTCGACACATTATCTCCGGGTGTTCTCGTCTAGCTAACGAAGAGTACTTGCATAGACACAACCTTGTAGCCAGGATAATCCATCAGCAACTTGCTCTGAAATACAGCCTTGTGGAATCGGAAGTGCCGTACTATAGGTATGTGCCCGACCCAGTTCTCGAAAATGGACATATCACATTGTACTGGGACCGATCCATCATCACTGACAGGACTATTGTTGCCAATAAGCCTGATATAGTGGTGGTGGATCGAACAGAGCGGCGCGCAATGATTGTTGACATAACAGTCCCGCATGACGGGAACCTCGTGAAAGCCGAGAAAGATAAACAAATCAAGTATATTGACTTGGCTCGCGAGGTTGTCGACATGTGGGATGTGGACTCAGCAGTCATTGTGCCGATAGTCGTATCAGCCAATGGCTTAATTGCCAAGAGCCTCGACCAACACCTAAGGAGGCTCTCGTTGGGCAGCTGGATCAAGGGCTTGATTCAGAAAGCGGTGCTTCTGGACACGGCCCGCATTGTTAGGAGGTTCCTCTCTCTGGAGCCCTGACCGCCGGTAGCTTGGACCCTGTTCCCGATACCGGTGGGGTACTATTTTTATATTTTTAAATGTTTTTATTATTCTTTTTATACTAATATTTAAAAATGTAACAAATATGTGAAAAGTAAAATAAAAGAAATAATAATAATTAAAATACTTCAATGTCATTCCTATTATTACAATACATTAACAGATTAATTATTTAGAGATACATGCATAATATTATTCTACGAGTATTACTTGATGTCACTGTGAGATCTTGAGTTTGGAAAAATTATCATTTAAGTAGTCGTTCAAGTTATAGTAACATTTATTAACTAAAAGGCTCTTTAGATTTTTCTTAAACAAAGCAGTATTCATTGCCCTTATTTCTTTAGGTAACTTATTAAAAATTACAGGAGCCATGTGAAACACACTTTTGTACATTAATGTGGTACAGGTTCGGCGCACATAGAGGCGAAATGCGTCACGTTGTTGCCTATTACTGACTTCTGAGGCCAATCTAAATAAGTTTTGATTGACCTTAACAAACATTGAGACCTCATAAATATATAGGCTAGGGAGAGTTAGAATTTTGTACTCCTGGAAAAACGGTTTACAGGTTTCAATTTTTTGAAGTCCAAACATAGCCCTTAAGCACCGTTTTTGCGCTTTAAAAATTAAGTCAATGTCAGTCGAATTTCCCCAAAAAATTACACCATACCTCAGGACTGGAGCAACTAAACCATGATAGGCAGTTAACAAGGTATTGATATTTGAAATCTGTTTTAATTCATGTAGCGCATAAACTGATTTATTAATTCTTTTGCATAGAGTTTCAATCTGAGATTTCCATTTTAATTTGTTATCCACAGTAAGACCAAGAAATTTTGTTGTTTGCACTTCAGATACAGGTTCACCCTTATATTTAATCGGGGGCATAATTGCATTCACGCGCTGATTAAAGTGGATTATTTTAGTTTTTCCTATATTTGCCTTCAGATTATTAATGTCTAGCCATTTAATGATTTAATTTAGGGTACTGCTAATATCATTCTCATAAGATGTTCTGTCATTACACTTAATTGCAACGGTGCTGTCATCAGCAAAGAGTGTCATGGGGTTTGAATTCGCATTTGGAAGGTCATTAATGTAAATTATAAAGAGTAATGGACCCAATACACTTCCTTGCGGGACACCATATAGTATTTTACGTCCCTTTGATAGGTATGTATCCTCCATCTTAGTTCTAGTGTTAAGTCTGTTGATTTGTGTATACTGAGTGCGGTTTTTGAGGTAACTTTCAATTAGTTTTAAAATGTTGCCTCTTATGCCATATGTCTCAAGTTTATATAATAAGATGTCATGTGCCACGTAATCAAAAGCTTGAGTCATATCCATAAATATGGCGCAGGTTGGTATTCGCTTGTCGACATTGGACGTTATAATTTCCAAGAAATCATATATAGCAAGATTGATACTTTTGTTCTGTCTAAATCCTTTTTGTTCTTTAGCTAAAATGTTATGGGTTTCAAAATATTTAACAAATTCATTAGATATATATTTTTCAAAAATTTTTGAGAAAATTGATATTAGGGCAATAGGCCTATAATTATTCATGTTTTCTTTACTCTCTTTTTTATGAATCGGTTTAATAATTGCAACTTTTAATTTTTCAGGGTATACACCAGTTTCAATAGACAGGTTTAAAATGTAACTAAGAGGTTGCGAGATACATTCTGTTACTAGCTTGATGATTTTAGTGGAGACACCATCATAACCTACACTATTGGTGTTTTTTAAACCTTTTATGATTTGTTTTATATCGTCTGGCAGACATGGCTTCATAAACATTGAGTTAAGTCGAGATGTTAGGTATTGCTTATGCTGATCTTTGTGTATAATATTAATGGGTGTTATCTTATCTACAAAATAATCATTAAATGCATTCGATATGTCATATGGATTTGTCACGATATTATTATTCAATTTAATACATGGAATAGATTCTAGTGGCCTGTTTTGCTTTGCAGCATTAATAGTTTGCCATACAGCTTTTGCTTTATTACTTGAATTTATAATATTGTAATTGTTTTGCGCTCGTTGTGTCAAATACACAATCTTTTTTAGTCTTTTGGTGTATTGACTCAGTTTTGATTTGTTATCTGCACTTGGGGTTTTTCGATATTTCCACAGTAGTTCACGTTTCTTAGCACTACAAGTCTTAATACCCCGTGAAACCCACTTGGGTTTTTTGTGGTTGTGTATAGTTATAGTTTTGTAGGGAAAACAAAGGTCATAAAATAACTTAAATGTATCAACGAAAATATTATATGCTATGTTTGGATCACAAGTATTATACATATCTGCAAAAGTCATTTGGCCTAAATAGTATTTGAATTTTGCCTGATTTTCCATACAAAAATCCCGTCGCCTGATTTTCCAGGATTTAATTATACAGTTATTTCTTACTTGACATCTTAACAATTGTGCGGTGTGGTCAGACAGTGCTAGGTCAATTACTTCTGACTTACATTTTTTTCCAAAGTTATGGGCAAAATTGTCAATACATGTTTTGCTTACATGTCTAGTAGGTTCTTTTAATTGCAATTTTAAATTATAATTTAGTAGTAAACATTCAAATTCGTTTGTTAACTTATTCTTATTCAAAATATTAATGTTAAAGTCTCCAGCTATAACAATATTATGTTTATGATAGTGTTTATGAAGTAAAGTAAGGACCCCATTCAGTTTATCAAAAAATATATCTATGTTACTGACTAAGGGTACTCTATATACACAGACAACAACAATTTTGTAGTCTATCAGTTCAATAGCAGAACACTCAAACGCTGAAGAGACTGAATAGTTTGTCAGTGTTGATATTTCCTTGCAATTAAGACCTTTTTTAACAAAAATACAAGACCCACCCCTTTTTGCATTAGTTCTAGAGTAACATGATACCAAGTTATAGTTGGGAATCGAACAAGAGTCTTCAAGCCCAGACATCATGAAATGCTCGGTGAGACAAATGACATCAACGTTTGATTTTATTTCTAGTAATTCCTGTAAACAAACTGTTAATATCTGCGACTTTGACCGCAGCCCAGCAATATTTTGGTGAAGAATGTTTAGATATTTAGGGGCGAAAAAGAGATTCAGGTTCTGGTAATTCTTCACCTGACAGTTTTTCTTTTACACTCTTTGCATTTTCTTGCTCAATTGCCAACAGCAAAACAGAGAGGTCACCAAAAATAACCTTCATACCATGATTATTTAAGGATCCAGACCGTGTATACAAAGTATGGTGGTAACTTAAATTCAAATTAGAGTCTAAAAGATAGGCATGCTCATGGGTGATAATGTCCATATATAACATATTATTGAAAACTTCCAGTCTTGAGTTATACAGATTATTATAATTAGATTTGAATGTTGGTAATGTAATTATAATATTAGTATTTTTAATGTTCTGTAGTATAGATCTAATGTCAGTTATTATATCATAATAGTTAGGTGTCTTTCTAAAGTCTTCTTCACCAACCATAACTATGCAAAAGTCATTCAATGTGAAGTTTGACAGTTTTGTTTGTATATCCTGTAAGAGAGCTTTTATTCCAACATTTGGCGTTAGATAGTGACATATGTGGTAGTTTCCAAGGAAGTATTCTTCTGATAAAGCCAATATGTTATTGCTTTTATTTGCACTTATAATGCAGAGATTATTTTTTACTACGGTCTGCGAATAAGTTAACCTATTTTTTTCCTCTTTAGTCTTGACACTGACAGGTGGCTCCATCTGAGCATAGGAATGTTGTGCTGTAGTATTCTGTAGATCCACTTTTCCTTTATTACTTTTATTCAATGTGTCAAAATCTGTTTGGGTTTGCTTGTTATTGCGAGGTTCTTTTGTTTGCTTTGAACATTTACATTTTTTAGGGGTTCTGAGTGGGGATTGGCTTGGACTAGACACAATTTGTTTATATATAGAATTTTTACGGAGCAGATTTTCATTCTCCTTTTTCAGCGTCTCATTTGCTAGTACCAAAGAGTCTATTTCGTTATCGGCGCTCAATAGTTTTGTAGTAAGGCCATCAATCCGTTTTTTCAGTTCAGTAATGATATCGATATCATCATCCTCCGAAATGCCAGGAACGCTATGTGTGGTGCCATCTAGTGTATGATTGTTGAAACTATCCTCAAGGTTTGTGTCGGAGTGCGCTTGGACACTATTTGATATGTCAGACAGGTTAGTTAATGAGCTTGACTTACATGGTTTGCGATAAGTGATATTGTCATTGAGTGAAGCCATTTTTCTCGATTATCCAATTGTTTATTTGACTTGAAATAATTTTCCCGTTTTTGTATTAATGATCTTCAACTACAGCAAAATTAACCAAATTTCTACCAAATGTAAATGTAATTTATTAAGTGGTATTACTTTTAGTTTTGCTACTTGCCACTTGTGGTCATAATGGCGCTAGTAGTACTATTTTTAATTTTTCTTATGGTATGGCATTATTTTTGCTACTGAAAACGGCTCGCGATAATTCTAACTCTAAACTATTGCTATTTTAAGTTAGTAGGTGTAAAAAGCACGGTAGGGTTGACATTATCCGTCTAGATAAAAACCCCAAATTAAATAAAGAGAAAAAAAAAACAAGTTAGTAGTTAGGTACTAACTTTTTTTTGTTCTAAAGTCAAAAATATTAAGCTAAAATAAGTTAAAAATATAATATCTTACACTAAATTAGGTTGATCTTGCAATAAATTTTTTTCCTGGGTTCCTTTAACACCCTGTAAATTAAAGCATCGCAACGAAGTACTAAGTGCGGGCAGGCCTCCATAAGAGAATTTCCTAGAAACGAATATCCGGGTAAGTACAGTAAACCCAGTACGATTACCTTCAGCCATATCAAAAGAAACCAAATAAGTACTCAAGCAGCATTAAATGTGTAATTTTTTTGCTTCAAAGCATCATTATTCTTCCCTTTCCCCAGATCTACCCAGTTAAGCACCGTACGCGTATTGTTACCCCACCTTCCTCAGATAAGCCGTCCTGGACCCAAACTAACGACACGTCAATTAGAACCTGCCTTAGAGATCCCTCACAGGATAAAAGAACCCTTTGAAAACAGATTTACAAGTTAAGCCAATTTTGTTACCTACAGCGAGCAATTTTCTAGAGAAAATTCCTTTTTTCTCGTTTAGACGTTCATATTTTATGTGATGGAAAAATGTTGAGTTTTTCTTGAAATAAGAACTTCACGTATGATGCTATAGGCAACTGAAAAGTTGATGAGAATCATAGATATGTAAATAACAGGAATAAGCGGGCGAATCTGTGTCTGCGCGACATGCTCAGTATGAGCCGTTCATAGTCAAATGGCCGTCCCCCCGAACTAGTGCGCTTTGGACTGTGACCGTGACAATTTATAAGAATACCGTGTTGTTCAGTGGTTTCTTGTAAAAACCGAAGCCAAAATCAAAACTATGTAAATCTTGGAATCACTTTCCATATGTAAATACAAGTATTTTACCATTTTGTCCTTAAAATCATGAAAGTGACAAAGGGACAAAGTGGAGACACAGGGTTCCGATACATTTTAACATACTGGGCACATCTCCTTCTTTCTTATATCTATGATGAGAATACAGTCTCATATTTATATAAAAAAAAAAATTAAACGAGCCCAATCTCGATAGGGTTGCGTCGTTTTATTATTAAGTTCCCATGGCCACTCCTCCATCATCAGATCAGCTCCATGTCATAACAATATTGTGTTGTCATCCGATTTACATATGCATGTAAAATTTCAGCTCAATCGGAAACCGGGAAGTTTGTCATATTTAACTTGCAAGATTCGATCACAGACATACAGACAGACACCGGGACTGGTGTTACTATATAAAAGCTTGCTATAAATTCTAAAATCACTAACAAGCTCAAAATATAAAAGCTAAGGTAAAAATCCTATGTTTATTCAGGCGAAGACTACAAAAACAGGATGATGGAGGACAGGGGAAAGCGCGGGGGGCGGGGGGAAGGAAACTGCGTCACTTAAATCAGGTGAAATACTCGTTAAAGACAGGATAGCGTGAGGTGCTTTGTATGAAGACGCCATGTTTCTGTGAGAAATTGGGGAGGCCGATTTTCTTTTGTTAATCTGTTTTTTTTTTGGGTTCGGATAGAAATGCTATTCTAAAAATTCTTGTTTTTCAGTACCTGTCAAATAGTAGGCCCAACGCGAACGTGCGAAATAAAAGTAACGTAAATAAACGATTTTTTATTAATTGTAAATGACTATGCTAGGATATCCAGATATAGGGTAGTATCAAAAATTAATCATTTTTACCAACAGAATCAGATGCGCATAATTTGTTATTTTTGATGAACAGTTAATATTTTTGATAATTACCTAATATTTTTGTTGTGACTTTGGACAAAAAAGATGTATTTATAAGTAAATAATAATTATTATTTGTACAAGTTTTGATATTAAATTTGTTAGTTAGTAGTGCAATAATTGATTTGGTGTATTTTGTTTTGGTACTTGTTTTGGTACTTTGATTTGGTGTGATCTGGTGTGCGAATAATTTCCCTTAGATATTTAAAAAACAACTCAACAAAATTAGAGTAGTGATTTAAATGTAAATTGTAGGAATTAAAGTAAAATTTCGTTTCAAAATTTGCGTTTTCGTCGACTAAAATTTACCTTATTTATGGCCGGATTTCAGCTGTATTACATTATTTTTTATTTATTTTTTTTTACACGCAGGTTTTCTCATAACACATCTGACATTGGCAGAAATGTCGACATCGGCACCATTGCCATAGAGAAAAATAGAATAGAATTAAGTTAGTATAATCAAAATCTTCATCATCCGCCACAAATCTTTTCATCACCGTCACCATTACAATCAAAACATCCACTGCTCTCCAGCATTCACCCCGAGCATCACCAATCTAATGTGTGAAATGTTAAAGGATATTTATTTATTTATTATTTATTAAGGCCCTGGTTCCAAGATTGGTTTAGCTCGGTGTGTAAGTGAAATGGCTTTATGGCTGTCTAGTTTGACGCACGAGATAGAAGATTCTCACGCGCACCGGAATTATGTCGTAAAAGTGCAAATAAAATCGTATAAAATTAGAAATTAACTATTTAATAAAAAGTAATCCATCACTGGATGCAGTTTGGAATTTGACATTTCATGGTATATTTTTAATTATAATTATAATTGCTAATGAAGGGATAAACAGCTTTTAAAGATTATTAGGAGGTATGTTTAAATATTTTTTTGGTGCATTGAAGTATGTTTAATTATGTTTTGGCTTCCATCACTGTATGCAAAAAGGACTTGAAAATATCATATTTTTTTTTACATGTCAAAATTATTTACGGTTTATGAGATACACAGCTTTAAAAAACCACCTTTTTGATCGTTTTCAGGAAATCTGCGCCTTAATGTACAAAACATAATTATCTAATCTCCACAGCATTGTGAGGGCAATGTAGTCGTTTGTAAGGAAATAGCATCTTCCATTATCACTCGCACTGCGTGCTGCCACGCTCATGGTCTTAGTGGCGCCTAATTACTTTATACAGGCAATAATAGGCTGAAGTGCTAGTGTTTAGTGTCTAGTCACACTAATATTATAGAGGCAAAAGTTTGCGAGTGTGTGTGTGTGTGTTTGGTCACCGATGAGGTGACACACCTCACTCACACTTACATTCACATTCACACACTCAAATTCACATTCACACACTCTCACTCTCACTCACACACTCGCATGCCTGCGTACGGGCTGCGTATTTTTTTGTTTTAGGTTTTTATTTATTTTAGATTTAATTTTAATTTTCTTTCTATTACTATAGAAAACATGTAAATTAAACTAATTGATTTGGAAGAGCGGAGTCTCCTAATACAGGCTTATTTGCTTAAAAGGAGGCTCCAATCACTAGTTAACATATTACTTGTAAAACAAATAAACCATTTTCATTTTCATTTTTCATTTTCATGAGGTGGTCCGACCACTACCTACCTACTTCTGGTTAACAGTCATGGCAACTGGGAGCGTCACTCGTTAGTTTCCCATAACCACGGAACTAGGATGGTATCGGCAGGTAAATTTAATGTACCTAGAATAAGACATTATTTTGGCGACCGAACGCTTGATAACCACAAGTAACCTTAAACCTTCTCAACCAGTTGCCTGCTGATATAAGGAATCAGGGAAATAAACGTAAATTTGCCAAATTGCTTAAGTTGTTCTTTTTCGAGGGTTTTAGGCTATTTTCTTAGGAAAGTGGCTTGCAGACTTTTGGGGGGAGAGCAAATGAGTAATTTGGTATTAAATGAAAATTATGTGTCCGCACTAAAACTTTTGTAATACCGTTTGTACCGTTCCCACAGACAAATCGTGAAAACGCTTTTGCGGGGCATAGTTCTTAGCTTAAGGTTTTGTTTGTAAAATGTTATAATAAAAAAAATAAAAAAAAATAAAAAAAAAGTAAAATCCGCGGTTGGAGGCGCTGTCAATGAATGCGCCAGACTGACTTCTAACCGAACCAGATGGAGAGAAATCGTGAGGCGAGCAACGACTACACCTGCAATTGGACACAGTTCAGTGACCACGACCGCTCTGGTAAGAGCGAAGCGAAGAAGAATAGTGTGTTTGTATGTTTGTTACTTCTTCATGCTCAATCGGCTGGACCGATTTGGATGAAATTTGGTACTTAGATAGCTTATACCCTGGATTAACACATAGGCTACTTTTTATACCGGTTAACGTGGGTGAAACCGCGGAGCGCAGCTAGTATTATTGTGTCAATTTAGAATTAATATTGGCAGAGCAGAGATTGCCAGAGACTGCCTCATTGGTGTAAGAGGAGCTCGTGGCTAGCTAATAAAAGCCATCAATCCATCAGGTTAAGCTACGCTTGCCGGGGTTGGTCATCTTTACATACCGAGACTCCTCCGTGCCTCGGAAAGCACGTTAAGCCATTGGCCACGGCTGTCATTCGTGGATCTTTGACAGTCGTTACGGGTCGTCCGAAGCCCAAAAGTCTGACAACCAGTCTTATCAAGGGGTAGGTATCGTATTACCCAGTTATTGTGTTTTGTGGAGGTCAGATAGGCAGTATTCAACTGCATCTGGTTAGACTGAAAACCGACCCCAACATGGTTGAGAAAAGGACAACAAGGGGTAATTCTCGTAATTTTAAGAACGTTCGCATTCTAATCTCAGTCGCAATCTGTCAAAAAAGCCTCTAATTTCCATACATTTTTGACATTGATTGTCGCGTAGATGACACTGCGACTTGAATTTGAACGTTTATTTGATCTTAGTGTTGAATTAAAACACCGAATCAATGTAAACCAGCCTTTCAGGAGTAATTTGTGTGAATACAAGAGAAAATTTAATATTTCTCCATACCTACTTAAATAGAGCCACAGATTAAGGCGGTGAGAGCCGTAAAAACGTCGTTTTGTTTAGTGTTTTATTCGTAGATAACACGGATTTAAATTTTGAAAAAAATATATTACTTAGTTCAGACTTCCATCTACAAATTTCGGCCGTCCGATACACGATTACTTGAACTTTACTGCATCCAATTAAATCGCAAAGACAAGTCTAAATTATGATCTATATCTTATTTCATTTGATTCATATTAGGCTTTGAACAATAAAACTTATGCCATAATAAAGGTCGTAAAAAATGTAATTTATAACGGCTATCATAATTTGAAATATCAAAATATTTATATCACTAATTCCAATGTCAAGTGTTTTGCGCTCGCTCCGTGTCGTTTAGTCCCGAGCGGAACGTGATGGAGGTCGGACGTGTGCCAATTTTTCGAACCCGCCACCCCCGCTAACTTCTGTCACCGGCTGCGACCGGCACAAATTAACATGTGTTGAAAACAGTTGAATTTGAACGCTATGCCTATGTAAATAAAGACGTCACGCGCGCAAAAGCTTTATTGGTATTTATTTTTATCACGGCCTATGTTTACCAATCGCATCAAGTGTGTAAAACAGTTGAATTTGAACCCTACACTGGAGCTTATAAAGCCGCCTGACGCGCAAATTTTTGGTTCACTATTTTCAAATCTCAAATAGGTAGGTGCCACAGAATAAAGTTAGTACGTGTGGTTTTATAATGAATATCGGATAGGAAATGAGATTTCTTCATAACATCACGCCTGAATTCTTTCAAAGGGTTGGGCAGGGATGTTCAGAAAATAAGTAGGCCCTCAAATGTATTTTTCTGTATACCTACATAAATAAGATTTTTTTTTTAAATTAAGTTTTTTTTCTAATTAGGTATCTTCTTATTTTTTTTTGTATTTCAAGGTCAAAATGAAAATCCAAGATGGCGGCTGCAAAAATTTCCAATTTTTCGTCATGGGTGTCGTTTTCGTGATATTTTAGGTCGCTGAAAACGATAGTGGGGTCAAAATGAAAATCCAAGATGGCGGCTGCGAAAATTTCCAAATTTTTCGTCATGGGTGTTATTTTCGTGATATTTTAGGTCGCTGAAAACGATGAAAACGATAGTGGGGTCAAAATGATAGTGGGGTCAAAATGAAAATCCAAGATGGCGGCTGCGAAAATTTTCAAATTTTTCGACATGGGTGTCATATTCGTGATATTTGAGGTCGCTGAAAACGATAGTGGGGTCAAAATGAAAATCCAAGATGGCGGCTGCGAAAATTTCCTAACTTTTCGTCATGGGTGTCATTTTCGTGATATTTTAGGTCGCTGAAAACGATACTGGGGTCAAACTGAAAATCCAAGATGGCGGCTGCGAAAATTTCCTAATTTTTCGTCATGGGTGTCGTTTTCGTGATATTTTAGGTCGCTGAAAACGATAGTGGGGTCAAAATGAAAATCCAAGATGGCGGCTGCGAAAATTTCCTAATTTTCGGTCATGGATGTCATTTTCGTGATATTTGAGGTCGCTGAAAACGATAGTGGGGTCAAAATGAAAATCCAAGATGGCGGCTGCGAAAATTTCCAAATTTTTCGACATGGGTGTCATTTTCGTGATATTTGAGGTCGCTGAAAACGATAGTGGGGTCAAAATGAAAATCCAAGATGGCGGCTGCGAAAATTTCCTAATTTTTCGTCATGGGTGTCATTTTCGTGATATTTTAGGTCGCTAAAAACGATAGTGGGGTCAAAATCAAAATCCAAGATGGCGGCTGCAAAAATTTCCTAATTTATCGTCATGGGTGTCGTTTTCGTGATATTTTAGGTCGCTGAAAACGATAGTGGGGTCAAAATGAAAATCCAAGATGGCGGCTGCGAAAATTATCAAATTTTTCAACACAGGTGTCATTTTCGTGATATTTGAGGTCGCTGAAACCGATAGTGGGGTCAAAATGAAAATCCAAGATGGCGGCTGCGAAAATTTCCTAATTTTTCGTCATGGGTGTCATTTTCGTGATATTTTAGGTCGCTGAAAACGATAGTGGGCTCAAAATGAAAATCCAAGATGGCAGCTGCGAAAATTTCCTAATTTTCGGTCATGGATGTAATTTTCGTGATATTTGAGGTCGCTGAAAACGATAGTGGGGTCAAAATGAAAATCCAAGATGGCGGCTGCGAAAATTTCCTAATTTTTCGTCATGGGTGTCATTTTCGTGATATTTTAGGTCGCTGAAAACGATAGTGGGGTCAAAATGAAAATCCAAGATGGCGGCTGCGAAAATTTCCAAATTTTTCGACATGGGTGTCATTTTCGTGATATTTGAGGTCGCTGAAAACGATAGTGGGGTCAAAATGAAAATCCAAGATGGCGGCTGCAAAAATTTCCTAATTTTTCGTCATGGGTGTCATTTTCGTGATATTTTAGGTCGCTAAAAACGATAGTGGGGTCAAAATCAAAATCCAAGATGGCGGCTGCAAAAATTTCCTAATTTTTCGTCATGGGTGTCGTTTTCGTGATATTTTAGGTCGCTGAAAACGATAGTGGGGTCAAAATGAAAATCCAAGATGGCGGCTGCGAAAATTATCAAATTTTTCAACACAGGTGTCATTTTCGTGATATTTGAGGTCGCTGAAACCGATAGTGGGGTCAAAATGAAAATCCAAGATGGCGGCTGCGAAAATTTCCTAATTTTTCGTCATGGGTGTCATTTTCGTGATATTTTAGGTCGCAGAAAACGACTGTGGGGTCAAAATGAAAATCCAAGATGGCGGCTGCGAAAATTTCCTAACTGTTCGTCATGGGTGTCATTTTCGTGATATTTTAGATCGCTGAAAACGATAGTCATTCATTTTGACCCCACTATCGTTTGCAGCGACCTCAAATATCACGAAAATGACACCCATGTCGAAAAATTTGAAAATTTTCGCAGCCGCCATCTTGGATTTTCATTTTGACCCCACTATCGTTTTCAGCGACCTCAAATATCACGAAAATGACACCCATGACGAAAAATTACGAAATTTTCGCAGCCGCCATCTTGGATTTTCATTTTGACCCCACTATCGCTTTCAGTGACCTAAAATATCACGAAAATGACACCCATGACGAAAAATTAGGAAATTTTCGCAGCCGCCATCTTAAATTCTCATTTTGACGCCACTATCGTTTTCAGCGACCTCAAATATCACGAAAATGATACCCATGACCGAAAATTAGGAAATTTTCGCAGCCGCCATCTTGGATTTTCATATTGGCCCCACTATCGTTTTCAGCGACCTCAAATATCACGAAAATGACACCCATGTTGAAAAATTTAAAAATTTTCGCAGCCGCCATCTTGGATTTTCATTTTGACCCCACTATCGTTTTCAGCGACCTCAAATATCACGAAAATGACACCCATGACGAAAAATTAGAAAATTTTCGCAGCCGCCATCTTGGATTTTCATTTTGACCCCATTATCGTTTTCAGCGACCTCAAATATCACGAAATTGACGCCCATGTCGAAAAATTCGAAAATTTTTGCAGCCGCCATCTTGGATTTTCATTTTGACCGTAATCACATCCTCTCAAGAAAAAAAAAACTAGAGCGTAAGAAGTTATGCCCCTCCGTTTTTTTTTTTTGTGTTGACATAACGAATAAAATAAAAAAAGAACTTTCCAAATCGGCTTCTAAATGACGGAGTACTGCAGTAACAAACATAAAAAAAAAAAAAAACAACTGAATTGATATTCTCCTCCGTTTTTGAAGTCGTTTAAAAATAACACATCATTGTTACGTTTAAAAATTAGCTGGACATCACTCACAATGCAGTCATTGGTGTCGTGGGGAATACTAGTTTCTGTCATTCCCGACGACACCACCAGTGGTGTCGTGGGGAATGAACGGTCATTTCGTGCTATTTAAGTTCGCTGAAAACGATAAAGGTCTCAAGCTAATTTCGACCTTATTGACATTTTACAAACCCTTTGTTTTTTTGGTCCAGAATACTCGGTAAATGATCTGGAAGCTGAATTTAACAAAAAAACATGAATGTCAATAAGGTCTAAATTCGCTTGACACCTCAGAAAGTGTCTAGATTATTATGCACATCATTTTTAGGGTGTCAAGCTAATTTCGACCTTATTGATATTTTACAAACCCTTTGTTTTTTTGGCCCAAGATACTTGGTAAATGATCTGGAAGCTGAATTTAACAAAAAAACATGAATGTCAATAAGGTCTAAATTCGCTTGACACCTCAGAAAGTGTCTAGATTATTATGCACATCATTTCTAGGGTGTCAAGCTAATTTCGACCTTATAGACATTTTACAAACCATTTGTTTTTTTGGTCCAAGATACTTGGTAAATGGTCTGGAAGCTAAATTTAACAAAAAAACATGAATGTCAATAAGGTCTAAATAAATTGTTATGTAACACATCATTGTTATGTAGCTGGACATCACTAACAGCACAATACAGTCGGTGGTGTCGCATGGCGTGGGGAATAGTAGTTTCTGTCATTCCCCACGACAGCGACACCACTGAAAACGATACCACTGGTGTGGTATCGTGGGGAATGACAGAAACTACTATTCCCCACGCCATGCGACACCTTCGTAAAGTAAAATGGTGCGCGGCGCGTAGTTTTGAATCGTACGGGTAAAGGTCTTCGTGTCAGTCAGATTTTAAATCCACCTTATTCACGAAAATAAATATGTATAAGTAGTTATTTTTATTTATTTTAACTGTTCAAGTTTACAATGCATACCTAATCTGTCTAAAACTTTCAAAAATACTTACTAGAAAAATAAAACAAAATAAACTTGTATACTAATCAGTTCAAGTTTATCTACTGCATTGCTCTATTCTGTGACGCAACATAGTACCTACTCGAGTTCATGAACTCATGAGCGGTGCGCTTGGCGCGCGTTTCCCGCGCATCGTAATTTATTACGTATCGCTACTCCTTGCGGGGGCTGCGGTAAGCATTTAATACCTACGGCGCTTGCTTTCACCCCGCCTTAATACAGATGGGACACTCCGCAAAATCATTTAAATAAAAAGCGACTCTTGCTACGACACTATAAAGTGCAATTCAGGTCGCAGAACGCTCATTACCTACAGTTATATTCACCTACAAGATGCCTCTCTTTACATCGCGTAAAGGCTCTTACAGACAGAGGCGATATCGCGTCGCGACGTGTCGCGTAGCAGTGTTGCGACGCGATATCGCAATATCGCTCGCGATATGGCCTCTGTCTGTAAGAGCCTTAACTCTTATAACTTCTGACTCGTTAGGGTTGTCTTCTTTTACGACGCGGCGCGTGAGTGAGTATCGAACTAACGTGCGAGTCGGCCGGTGCGCGGCAGCCCACACTGAATTGACCCAGTGAGATGAGCCCGCCGCGTACTTGTAGCTTCATACCTAAACTGCGGAGTGTCCCATCTGTATTAAGGCCCTGGTTCCAAGCTTGGTTTAGCTCGGTGTGTAAGTGAAATGGCTTTATGGCTGTCTAGTTTGACGCACGAGATAGAAGATTCTCACGCGCACCGGAATTATGTCGTAAAAGTGCAAATAAAATCGTATAAAATTAGAAATTAACTATTTACTATAAAGTAATCCATCACTGGATGCAGTTTGGAATTTGACATTTCATGGTATATTTTAAATTATAATTATAATTGGTAATGAAGGGATAAACAGCTTTTAAAGATTATTAGGAGGTATGTTTAAAGTTTTTGTTGGTGCATTAAAGTGTGTTTAATTATGTTTTCGCTTCCATCACTGTATGCGAAAGGGACTTGAAAATATCATATTTTTTTTACATGTCAAAATTATTGACGGTTTATGAGATACACAGCTTCAAAAAACCACCTTTTTGGTCGTTTTCAGGAAATCTGCGCCTTAATCTGTGATAGGGCATTAAACAACACTAATTACCCATCACGGAAGCCCTGCAACAGTTTACAAGGAAGCGTGCCTCGTTAACACTGGATCGCGTGCCTCGCAGACAGACCTCAGTGTGTTGATTGCCTTGTACTTGAGATAACAATAGTGGAGTACCTACTGTCGCAGTCTTGTACATATTGTTCTGTTGATGGGCAATAAATGACGAGTAGTTGTCAATTGTTTTATGGTGAAATATTGTTTGGGTTCCGTACCAAAATGGTAAAAAGGAAGCCTTATGGTGCGACTCAGTCTGTTTGTCTGTCTGTTTGTCACAGCTGTATATCTCAAGAACTACTAATGCTATCAACTTGAAATTTGGAACAGGTTTAGATGACGTTACCTAACTATTTTATATAATAGGTCTTTACCTATGAAATTGCCGTTTTGTATGAAAAAATTTAAACGAATTTTTTTCATGTATTTTTTATTTATATTAATCGAAGTAATCACTCATGCAATCAATGCATCTTTGCCAACGCAGTGGCAGTTTATTGATGCCCTTCTTAAAGAAATCAGCTGGTCGGGAGGCAACAAATTCTTCAAAGGCATTTTGTACTGCCTCTCGGGTATTGAATTTTTTTCCCGCCAAGAAGTTATCCAAATTCTGGAAAAAGTAGTAGTCTGTAGGCGCAAGGTCTGGTGAGTAGGGCGGATGACGGAGAGCTTCCAACCCCAGTTCTTGCAACTTGGAGACCGTCTGCTGTGCAGTATGAGGTCGCGCGTTGTCGTGCAGGAGCAGCGAAGACGAGCGATTGACCAATGCTGGTTGGAGATGTGCCAGCTTCTCCATCATTGTGTTCAGTTCTTCACAGTACACATCTGCAGTAATGCTCACCCCGTTTGGTAAGAAGCTGTGATGAATCACACCGGCGCTAGACCACCAAACAGTGACCATCACTTTTCTAGGGGTAAGTTTTCGTTTAGGGCATTGTTTAGGTGCTGAACCAGGATCCAACCAACTTGCTGAGCGCTTGCGGTTATCAAACAGAATCCATTTTTCATCGCATGTAACAATGCGGTTCAAAATTACTTCATTTGTGTGTCTGTTGATGTTGCGTGCCGCTTGTGCCGCGTTGCTGCCACGACGGTACTCATCCATACTAATATTATAAATTCGAAAGTAACTCTGTCTGTCTGTCTGTCTGTCTATCTGTCTGTCTGTCTGTCTGTCTGTCTGTCTGTCTGTCTGTTACCTTTTCACGCCTAAACTACTGAACGGATTTCGATAAAATTTGGCAAGGCTATAGATGGCATCCTGAGGAAGGACATAGGCTACTTTTTTTCTGAAAAATAATCCTACGGGGGGTGATATAGGGGATGAAAGTTTGTATGGGAAACTCAGCATTTCTTAAGTTAGGAATATGAAAATTCTAATTTATGCTTTCGGTAGGAAATAAAGAAACATGCGATTAAGCATTTTTGAAAAATCATCCCCTAAGGGGGTAAAATAGGGGTTGATATTAAAATTCACAAAACTGCACAGATTTCGATAAAATTTAGCAAGATTATAGATAGCATCCTGGGGAAGAACATAGGCTACTTTTTGTCGTAAAAAATAATCCTACAGGGGGTGATATAGGGGATGAAAGTTTGTATGGGAACCCAGCATTTCTTAACTTAGTGATATTTATGAAAATTCAAGTTTATTATTTTGGTAGGAAATAAAGAAATATGTGGTTCAGCGTTTTGAAAAATCATCCCCTAAGGGGGTAAAATAGAGGTTGATTTTAAAATTCACAAAACTGCACGGATTTCGATAAAATTTGGCAAGATTATAGATAGCACCTTGGGGAAGAACATAGGCTACTTTTTGTCGTAAAAAATAATCCTACAGGGCGTGATATAGGGGATGAAAGTTTTTATTGCGAACCCAGCATTTCTTAACTTATTGATATTTATGAAAATTCAAGTTTATGATTTTGGTAGGAAATAAAATAATATAAGGTTCAGCGTTTTGAAAAATCATCCCCTAAGGGGGTAAAATAGAGGTTGATTTTAAAATTCACAAAACTGCACGGATTTCGATAAAATTTGGCAAGGCTATATAGCATCCTGGGGAAGAACATATGCTACTTTTTTTCTTTCAAAAAAAACCTACGGGGGGTGATATAGGGGATGAAAGTTTGTATGGGGAACCCAGCATTTCTTAAGTTAGGGATATGAAGATTCAAATTTATGCTTTTGGTAGGAAATTAAGAAATATATGGTACACACGGCTACATAACAAACAGCTCCAGTTTAAGGTGATCTCACATTGTATAGAATTTCAGTACAATGAGAGGTCAGCTTATACTGTAAATGTATAGCTAGATAAGTAGCTGTGTACAGTGTTTTTGAAAAATCATCCCATAAGGTACAATATGGGTTGATTTGAAAATTCACAAATAATATTAAAATGTTTGTGTACCTACCTCTTTTTAAGAGATTTAAGGGATTGGAAATGTAGTCACAGTTCGTATATTGACTTCTTGAGGTAACATTTAGTCTTTATTTCATGCGACTTTTTTACGACGAATGGATTTTCATACGGTTTTCACCAAAGCAGTGATTCAGTTGTTATTTGTTACGGTTTTTTTGTAAATTGTCTGAATTATGACGATGATTGTTGAAGATGTCGGAAAAAATCACGCTGACTGGGAGCTTTAAGCCCACCATACACGGCAACGATATATCCACAACGGCAACGATATGTTTTCCACATGAACGTTCCCATGAGATATATTCCAACATCTACGCGGGCGAAGCCGCGGGCAAAAGCTAGTATTCCATAATTACTCGAATTGTTAACGTATCCATGATGACGAAAAAGATTGAAATGCGATGAAAATGTAACACTAATCAATAAACAAATGACTACTTTTGGAAAAAAAAAACATGTTTTTAAAATAAAATTAATTTGAAATTAGAATTCTTAGCCCAAACAAAAATTATTTTGATTTGAAATGGCCAGTACTGCAGAACGGCAATTTCATAGGTAAAGACCTAATATATATGTACAGGGTTATTAGTAAAACACCAGCAACCTCGTAAGGGGATATTGTACTCATCATTATGAACAACTTTTACTATGGGACCAAATCAGAAATCGCGAAAAAAAAATCAGCTGCTCCCTACATTTTGACGAGTTTGATGTAAATAAATGTACTGAACAGCTGATTTTTTTTTCGCGATTTCAGGTTTGGTCCCATAGTAAAAGTTGTTCATTATGATGAGTATTATGACCCCTTAATAGGTTGCTGGTGTTTTACCAATAACCCTGTATATTTTTGCAACAGGGACTGAAAAGGAGTCTTAAAAATTCAAAGTGGGGTTAGTATAGCATGTGGGGTATTTTAAGAAAGAGCGCTGTTTGCACGGAGACGATTTTACTCAGAAATGAGACATACGGTAACCTTTGTCTCATTTCTGGGAAAATTCGTCTTCTCTGTTTTCAACTTTTCACCCGTAGTATTATATTATCTGTGCCCGAGCCGAGCTCGGTCGCCTAGATACTTATTGCTTGTTATATTTGGAATATTTTTATTGTCTGTGGGTTTTCTACCCACGAATGTTGTACAGTTATAAATTCGAAAGCTCATCCTGGTCACATTAGCTTTTAAAATTGAAAGGTGGAATCTGAATGGACAGCTCTGGTTGAAAGGTCCCCCTATAACACAGGATTTTACTAGCAGGGGTCATTATTCACAAAAATTGAGCACAAATGTACTTTCAAATAATGTAACATGCATTGTATTTCTTCTTCTTGCTAAATTAAAATTAAATTAAATTTAAATTAAAACAAATCTGAAACCGCTAGTTTCCCGGGAAGTAATTAATTTAATTTACAAAGTTTTAAAAATCCTTCACATATTAAACGGTGACATATATTTAAGATATTCGTATTCTCAACAAGTCGGGTCGGTTCATACTATAAAAAATGCATTTTTATGTACGTACGGCTCCCCTAGAATTTCATGTCATAAAAGCTCCATTTTAATCATACAGACTTTCATAAAACGCTGTAGGTACTCACTTTCATAATTTACTACGTGCAAAGAATATGGTAATACATGAAAAGTTCAAATGTAAAGTACTAGCCAGACACTTGTGCCACCGCAGGCGATTAACGAGAAGCGAATACAGGTAGCAACAAAAAAACCGGCCAAGTGCGTGTCGGATCACGCACATGAAGGGTTCCGTAGTTGGGATGAATTTATCCCAAGAACAAACTTAACATTGTAGTTGAAATACACGTTCTCCCATACATGTCAACTGTAAATTTAAGTTTGTAACTCACAATATTGAGAGATTTACCATGTTATTTTGATATCACAGACTTCTTACAGGTTTCCTGTAATATACAGGTAAAGAACTATTTTCTGTATTTTTTCAAAATTTTAGGCTCTGTAGTTTCGGAGATAAGGGGGGGGGGGGGGGGGGATGGTAATTTTTCGTCTATTTTCTTAAATAATTTTAAAACAATTTATTTTAAAATTATAAAAGAATTATATTTGAGACCCTGTCTTTTTATTTGCTATGCCACACGGGGTAGGTACAGTTTGCAAAACTTTTTTTTTTAATTTTCTTATTTGGCCCCCAAAAGTGACCCTCATATTCAAAATTCATTTATTTACTTTACCCATACGTGTTTGGGTCACAGAAATCCATGTGTGCCAAATTTCAACTTAATCGGTCCATTAGATTCGGAGCAAATTAGCTGTGACAGACAGACAGACAGACAGACATACGAGTGATCCTATAAGGGTTCCGTTTTTTCCTTTTGAGGTACGGAACCCTAAAAAGGAGTTGCGAGTAGCGAGCAGCGAGTGTTCTGCTCGCCAAGCGAAGTTCGCTGAGCGCATAATTATTGTCTTTGATAACTCTTGTCCGTCTGCGACGACGGTACAGCTCTAAGATGCTCCTGACGACTTCTATAGATGATAATGAGTACCTCGGGGAACGTCAATGACAGTTTGACGGCCTGATCTTGATGATTGACCAGGTGTGAACAGTAAGCGATCAACTAGGAATATAAAAGTTGTAACTTTTAAATAACGCACAACCTCGAAGGGGTCATTGTACTCATCATTATGAACAACTTTTAGTATGGGACCAAACCTGAAATCGCGAAAAAAAAAACCGGTCAAGAGCGAGTCGGACTCCCGCACCGAGGGTTCCGTTCCGATTTCTGAAAAAGTGTGCTATTTAGAGACATCGTTTTATTTTTCCTGTAATCTTTACATAAACTTCTATCACATAGAATAATTTCAGATTTTTCTCTTTGCAAACTTCGGAGATAAGGGGGGGAACGGTATTTTTTTTTACATTTTTCATCAGAAGTCGAAAACTATGCGACCTAAAAAAAAAAAATGTTTGAGAATGCGCAAACAGCGCTCTTTCATATGATACCCCACATGTCCTAGTAGCCCCACTTTGATTTTTTAAGACCACCTTTCAGTCCCTGTTGCAAAAAAAATATAAATATTTTAATTTCTTTCTTATTTGCAAAATAGTTGGGTCAACGTCATCTAAAATTATTCTAAATTTCAAGTTGATAGCATTAGTAGTTCTTGAGATATCCAGCTGTGACAGACAGACAGACAGACAGACAGACTGAGTGACACCATAAGGGTTCCTTTTTTACCATTTTGGTACGGAACCCTAAAAACAACTGTGTTATGCGAACATAATTATGTAGGGAACAGTTACAATGTAGTAAATAGTATAAAAATAAATAGTAGTAATACTACCTACCTATTAATAGTAGTAATAGTAGTAATAGTAGTAATGGTAGTAGTAGTATAGTAATAGTGTAGTGTAGTGTAGTGTAGTGTAGTGTATAGTAGTTGTAGTTCTTTTTGTTTTCGCGTTTACAGGTTTGCTCCCATAATAAAAGTTGTTCATAATGCTGAGTACAATGACTTCTTAAGAGGTTGTGCGCTCATCATAATGCTGAGTACAATGACTTCTTAAGAGGTTGTGTGCTATTGAAGTTATTACCTTGTATACAGTATCTGATCTTTTACTTACACGGTACCTACAATCTCTTCTTGAGCTAACGTTAGATCGCTACTTAGTCGCTTCCTCGTCGGGTGGGCCAGGTGCCTTATACTGTCGAGTGTGCGCGGGAAATGGGTCCTATATGTCACAAAATTATCTTCATGTCATTTAGGTAACCGAAAAAAGTAGCTGGAAACAGTGGCCTTAGTGCGAGTTTTTATACTTACTCGATCGCGTTTACGTTAACGTTGACGTATGTCAATTCGTATGGACTAATTGTGTTACCCATTATAGTCACCAGGCGGCGCTTACTCATTTTCAGTACAAACTGACGTTTACGTTAACGTGATCGAGTAAGTATGAAAACTCGCACTAAGCCCTCAGGTCTAAACATAGGAAAAGTATTTTTACCGCACTAAGTGACACGCGCTTAACTTGTGGTTGCCAAGTGTACATGCAAACACACTGTGAATTTGTGCGTCAAGACGAGTAGCGTCAGCACACACACACGTAACGCAGTTACTGGGTTGTGGAGGTCAGATACGCAGTCTCTCTATAAAATACTGGTATTCAGCTGCATCCGATTAGACTGGAAGACGACCCCAACATAGTTGGGAAAAAGCTAGGCAGACGATGATAATGTCTCACTTTCAGAAGCAAGGGTATAAAAACTTTACTAAAATTCAAACGTCAGACAACCTTAACTGTTTTCAAGTGTGCATTGCCCATACCTCATACACAGAATACATAATATTACAATAAGTACAGAAATTCACTCCGCAAAATCATTTATAGTTATTTATGCAACTGACGTATAATAAGGGGTATTAAAACACGAATGTGGGTTTATCATACGAGGCGAAGCCGAGTGTGATAATAGTATCACATGAGTGTTTTAATACCTAATTATGTACAGTTGCATACAAGACTTTATCTACATCCCTGTTATGAATCCTCTAAAAAAGTTCTGAAACAGTTTTTTTCAATACTAATACTCGTATCGAACATGGCGGCCGGCGTCATAGTATACGACGTGAATTCGAATAAGTTCTTTTTTTAAATTACGGCGCTGTTGTAGTGAAACGCGCGTGCATTACAATGTTCTTTTTTTTAAAAAGAGTTGCATTATGAAATTCAGTACAACATTAAAGCACCCGTTTGGATGCTATTATGGTTAACATGGTTACTATGACACTGGCTGTTTTAATGTTGGCAATAAGCTAACTATTTCAGGAACTTTTATAAAGGATTTATAGCATGGGTGTAGATAAAATAAATAGCGACTCTTGCTACGACACAATAAAGTACAATTCAGGTCTCACAGCGTTAATTACCTACAGTTATATTAACCTAGAAGTTGTCTATCGCGTAGCTCTTATACCTTATGACTTGTTAGGGTTGTCCTCTCTTACGACGCGAAGCGTGCGTGAGTACCATCGAACTAACGTGCGCCCCGGCCGGCGCGCGGCAGCCCACACTGAATTAGCTCGACAAGTCGAGCCCGCCGCGTACTTGTAGCTTCATACCTAAATTGCGGAGTGCGTATGACCTGCAATCAATCAATCTGCCTACCTATTTCCCAACTATGTTGGGGTTGGCTTCCAGTCTAACCGGATGCAGCTGAATACCAGTATTTTACATGGAGCGACTGCCTATCTGACCTCCACAACCCAGTAACTGGGTAATACGATAACACTTGGTAAGACTGGTTGTCAGACTTTCGGGCTTCTGACGACCCGTAACAACTGTCAAAGATCCACGAATGACAGCCGGGACCAACGGCTTAACGTGCTTTCCGAGGCACGGAGGAGTCTCGGTATGTAAAGATGGTCACCCATCCACTGACCAACCCCGGCAAGCGATCGACCCGTGTGGCTGTTATTACTTAGCCACGAGCTCCTCCTGCCTGGCCTGCCTCATAGCGAAACATTCGCACGAGTAGGTAAACTTCGAGAATTACTTACTTCTACTTGCCAAAGAGAAAGCGTGAGCAATGTTCTCGAAGCTACCGAGTAATTGCCGTGTTCGGGAACTTGTCAAAATCATTAATTATGGTAATTTGACTTGCCTTTGAAGGGTTCAGAAATTCGTCGCTAATTAGCTGTCATGTGAATCAATGATTTTGCGAGGAAAAGCCGAATTCAGTCTTTCGGCTGTTGATTTTGACGTAAGAACTTTTTGATGTTTTTGAATAGCACTTTCGAAACCTAAGTAAGCCTTGTCACGACCCCTTCACAATAGGGATTATGATTTGTTTTTCTGTCCCTTTAAAAATTTTTGGACACATATTTTTTTTATTCTTTTTTTACGTTTGATTACGTGCCTTGACCTCCTCGCGCCACAGATGCAGTATCGCGATGTGTCTTCGCCTCCAGGTCTCGGGGCGGGGATCCAGCCAATACGCAAGCCACCTCCTAAGAGATAGTGCGATATCCTTTATAGTATAGTTAAAATCTCGCTGCAGACTTGGTCATAAACCATAATCGGAGTAGGGATGTGCGCTAGTTGCGCGCGCTCAAGGCCATTATCGATAACAGATGATGACGATGACTCAGACGAAGAATTTTAATTTTCTATTTTTAGTTTTATATAAACGTTCTTTTGTTATTTAATATGCTTTGTAGTAAATTTGGTAATAAAATAAAAAAAAATGTGTATTTATTTCTATCACCCATTTATAAATATATAAAACTATCGATATCACTCATCGACTGCAGTAATGCACAGGACTACGTGTGGGCGTGGCCTGCTCATAAGGCCCGTGAGTGGGAAAGAGAGCGAAATACTCGAATGATTTATGACCGAGTCTGCAGCGAGATTTTAACTATACTATAATGACTCTGACGGCCATTGCTCTCTGTGTTTGCGCAGTATTGCGATGCGGCGGGCCGTCAGATCAGCTGGCCACACCGGGGCTCCATATTTAGGGTCAGCGCAAGCCTAGAGCAGAGCATTTTCTGAGACTATTGAAAAATTAATCTTATGACAATTCCATATATTGCAAAATCAAATACAGGCCAAGCATGCTCGAGCTCTCAGAAAATGCTCTGCTCTTGGTGTGCGCTGACCCTTATACGTAGAGCCAACGATAGCACGATCCCCACGTATAACCACCTACAGGCGGTGCTAGGACCCCCCCAAATTGGCAAGCAGCATTGACAGCGCAGCGCACCCGTCGCGGAATCCCCTAACCCTGCCTCGTACCTCGTATCTCATGACTCGTTGCGTATTATTAACCCTGTCTCAGCAAGACGTTTGAACGAGAATCCATCTTACGTAGGTAACGCACTTATCCGATCTAGAGACAACACTCATTATACTAAATCTAACCCTATCTATTGTCCACTTTACCTTTAACCCTGTACAAATAACCCTTTTTACTTTAATTACAGAAACACCACTTAGGGTGGAGTCCCACTGCTCGTTGTTTGGCGATAAAAACAATTTATTTTAATTCAATCGCAGATTTAATGCCACCAACTGAATCAAACTCCTTGAAAAGTAATCTTTTTTTGAACTTTTAAGTTACGAGCGGGTTTTTCAACTTTTTATTGTGTTTTATTTTTGAAATCGTCCCTAATAGCCCTTCATTTTAATACCACACATGGTCAAGGTACTAAATATTTTAAATCAAGACGTTCCCTACTTATTTGACGTCTTAAATCCGTCATTTTGATTTTATAAAAGTCGAATCTATCTTATAACCTTTGCACGACTTAAGGCTGTTACAGACAGAGGCGATATTGCGAGCGATATTGCGATATTAGCGCGTCGCAACACCGATACGCGACACGTCGCGACGTGATATCGCCTCTGTCTGTAAGAGCCTTTAGACGAGACGATGGACACCTCACGTATCCAGCCGTTATGATGCTTCGAGAATATGAAGAATCCCACTTACAAAGATACGCGTGAAAAACATAACCCTGTCTATGCTGTCGCGCAGTTTGGTAAGTAATGAGCGCCTTAAATTAATTACAGACTAGCTGACCTGACAGACACACATTGTCCTGTCAAAATATCAATAATTCATACAAAACTCTCATAGAAAACGCACTTTCAGTTTTTCCCGATTTTTTTAATTTTCTGGGCAACTTTTCCAATTTTACTTTCTATAAAAACCTATTTCGGACTATTACGAACATTTTAAATCAAAAATTAGTCAAATTGGTCCAGCCGTTCTGATGCGAGGCGCTTACCAAATAACCATTTCAACGCCTTAGAGTGAAAACCTCGTAAGTGTAAAAGAAGTAAATTTTCTAGGAGGAAGAAAAAACTGCGTGCTGTAAAATAAAAATTTTTGTACGGCGTCTTTTGTTTTATCATTAATACGGAATATTAATTATAGATGGCGCTACGAGTATCGAATGAACAAATTAGGTTGCAAGGTATTTTTCCTACAAACGCAATAAAATAAATTTGAGCAAAAATGCATTCCCGAGGTTTTCACTGTAAGGCCACAATTTCATTTTTATTACACCGCTAAGGGTTGAGTCCCACTGCTCGTTATCCGGCGATAAAAGCAATTTATTCCTGGCCAAATGTTAAAATATTTATGAAGAAAAATTACTTTGTGAAACGGTCGTTTGAGATGAAAATGTGGGTAATTGAATTTTAAGATAATTTGCAAAGTAATTTGGCAAAGTAATGTAGGGAAATAATTTTGTTGTAGAACTTTGTACGTATTTAAAAAGACGAGTTTAAGCGCCCCGGAACCCCGCGAAAGAAATGTTCCGGGTCAATTCACCCGGGTTTGCGCGGAGGGCAAATGCTCTATTTGTTATGAAATGCCTAATAGCACTGTGGCGGCATCTTTATCGCCACATATGAACTACTCATCAATGACATGACGTCACGCAAAACCTGCATCGCGCAATTAAAGTTTACCATGCGATTAGCATATACAACGTGTAACGTTAAATGCGCAAAACCTCTTAAGGGGTCATACTGGGGTGTACTCATCATTATGAACAACTTTTACTATGGGACCAAACCTAAAATCGCGAAAAAAAAAAATCAGCCGTTCAGTACATTTATGTTCGCATAATTCATAAGTCAAAATGTACTGAACAGATGCTTTTTTTTCGCGATTTCAGGTTTGGTCCCATAGTAAAAGTTGTTCATAATGGTGAGTACAATGACCCCTTAAGAGGTTTTGCGCATTTAACGTTACACGTTGTATACAACGTCCCGACATCAACCGTCGGGCAGTAGCCCACCAGACACAACACCCGTCTGGTCGGAGGATCCTCCCTTTTCTATGGAGGATGAGTGAACTTTACACCCTGTTCCTCGTGCCTCTAAAGCACCATGGAGCTCGTGGCTAAGTAACAACAGCCGCACGGATCGATCCATCAGGTTAAGCTACACTTGCCGGGGTTGGTCAGTAGATGGGTGACCATCTTTACATACCGAGACTCATCCGTGCCTCGGAAAGCACGTTAAGCCGTTGGTCCCGGCTGTCATTCGTGGATCTTTGACAGTCGTTACGGGTCGTCAGAAGCCCGAAAGTCTGACAACCAGTCTTGCTAAGTGACCACCCACTAGGTAACTGGGTTGTGGAGGTCAGACAGGCAGTCGCTCCATGTAAAATACTGGTATTCAGCTGCATCTGGTTAGACTGATGGAAGCCGACCTATACAAAGTTGGGAAAAGGCTAGGCAGATTGGTTTTGACCACTCAAACTATTGGTTCTGCTAACAGCTGTAGACCTCGCAGGAGCACAAACTTTTTTGCAACAATTATTAAACCACATAAGTTATTTTTTTTAGATAATTCTTATAAGTATTTTCAGAATTCTCAAGTTTTGTGATGAGAAGGTGGTCCCTGCATGGTGCTCCATCAATACCTAGTAGTGAAAGGGCCGATTCCCTTGTAGAAATATAAAAGTGAGCAATTTACTGCATTTTGAGGAGTTATTCTGCTCATCACGCCGAAGATCTTCATCAGATCTTCACCAAATATATAAGAGACCAACTTAAAGTTTCAAAATTGGATCGTATAAGGCGGAGATATCTAATAGCCCCCTTTTTGCCCCTTTTTGGAGGAAGTACCCTTCCAATAAAAAATTCCGTCAACAAAAAAAAACTATAGGTAAAGTTTTTAATTTAAACCTTTACAAGTAACAAGTTTCGTCCAGATCAGTTGTAAAATACGACCTGTAGAGGAGTAGCAGCAGACTGACAGAGGAAAGGAAATTTTTCCAGACTTGAAGCACAGACGCTTCGCTCGCTCGGTCAACGGTTTTGCGTAGATGTGACGCATATTTTCCCCCAAATTGTTTTTTAATAATTACTTTACTCTGTTGTAGTTTGCGTCACGTTTACCGCAAATAAACGTTTTTTCTATCTTTCTTTCTTTCTTTTTTTAGATATATAGCCTAAAGCTACAGCTATTAAGTTCGCCTTGTACGGTTATTTTTATTAGTGCATAAAGTTTTAATAATTAAATATAGCTATGTGATACAAATAAGTATGTATGCTCAATCAACCTTGAACCTAATGCTGTAGCGATAAAGATGAAAGTCTATTAAAGAAATTTGACAGATTGTAGTAGCTTGATGTGCTGGCATTTGTACCTATAGTAGTTCATCTCCAGACTAGCCATTTCACATGGCCTGTACTACAACCTTACACAAATTGTTATTTATAAGACGAACATAATAACAACAAGTCAAATTACCCCTTAATTACCTTACGTCCTAACCAAAAGCGACAGTCACGCGAATACGCGAGTACGCGATCATTTACATGGATTATGTCGTATAAACGCGACTTGATTGATCGCGCAAGTACTTCATATTCACAAGCGCGACCATCGCGTACTCGCGTGACAAACGCATTCCGTTAAGACACGGCCTTACACTTTATTTCCTGATACAAATTAAAAAACGTGCTTCAGCTTAAACAAAAGGTGAGCAACCTCTTAATGAATCGTTAATTGAATACCTTCATAACGTTACATAGACTATGTGACCACGTTTTCCTCAATCGCGTGTGGTCAATGCGTCACACAGCGCTTGAGTTACGGGAACTACGTGAGACTTACTCACTGTATATCACTTCGCGTTTATGACGGCCTGGTAGCTACAGGTGTTTCCTGGGTAAAGAATTTAGTGTGGAACAAAGGATTTATTAATTAGTGACATACCGTAGGTATTGGTTAGTTATGTATCATTTAGAAACGGTTAAAAGTAAAATAATTGAATATGTAAAAGAATACATTAACTTGGTCTAAATCATTTTCCCTGCATAACTCACAACTAAAGAACTGAAAAACCGTATAACGCATTGTGGAAAAGTTACTGGTCGCTTAAAGAAGATACTAAAAACTCATCAATACCACTCAAACTAGGTAAATAGTCACATTTAATCCTGCATTCTTCCTAGTATTATGACCTATGGTTGCCAAACCAAAAGAAAACATAAAAGATTGGAAAGTCGCAAGTTAAATGAAATATGAAGAAAAAAGAGAAAGTAAATCTTAATCTAGAAAAACAAACGTAGCAGACGCAGATGTGACTTATATAATTAAAAAGACTAAAATAGTAGTGGGCAGGTAATAAAATATAATCAGCGGTATGGGCCAGAGAAGTAAAAGAATGGTATCCCAGAGAAGGAAAGAGGAAGACCATTTCAAAGATGGGAAGACGACTTGAAAACTTCTGCGGGAGAGCAATAAAGAGAATTCTGATGACCTTCAATTAAAACAACTTCAAACAAAACTAGCTAGACTACTCTGAGAAGAAAGGCCGAAACAAACTGGGTTAGTTGTTATATGCAGACAGTGGGACGCTTCCCTGGATGTAATTATATGACCGCAGAAGCATGATAATCTGTGTCATGCATTCTGGTTACGTCATTAAGGTTTGTGGTCGGAATTTCTTATCATTAAATTAATTAAATTAACTGCCATTAAATATGCTGATAGAAAAGTCTTAAAATAATAATAACAATTATGTAGGTACAGTACAAGTAATTAAAAAAACTTTTTTACAAAAAAAAAAAACAACCTACTTCCAAAAAAACACTACAAAGTGAAAAAGAACTTTAATTTCGGTTGGTGGTTTTGGTTTTGTATTTTCATTTTTTGCCACCGACTTCCGAAATTAGAGTTTTTTTTCACTTTGTAGTATTTTCTTTTTGTAAAAAAGTTTTCATTTTACACTTTTTAGTTGTGGTACCTACTCCACTCAAATTCAAATGCCACACCTGCAAAATAAATTGGAACATGATCCAGAATTCCACATAGACAGTGGGAAAAATGCGTATTGTTGAAGCTAACTCAAAAACTACCTAAGCAAAGTTAGTATGTTTAACATGGGACCAACCACACACACACATATCCACTCAAACCACACACACCCATACATACACCCACACCGCGCGCACCTATTTGTCAATGAACTGTTCGAGGAAGGCGCCTGTGTCTGTAACACAGTTTATTATACTAGCACAGACACAGACGTTCACTCTGTCTCAATTATACATAGCGTTGTAATTAAATAATGGCGTTTTTATTTATTTTTAAGTTTTGGACGAATTTGTATTTGGCTTTTTGATAAATAAAGATTATTATATGCCTTGCCTTTGCCAATGCCTTTAGGGTGCTGATGCGGCTGCCGAGGCACTGCAGCGCGTCGGGCATGTTTGCCGACGCTCGTATTGATGGCTTCCATGCGGTACTCAGAAAGAGAGCTGCATCTTTGCTAAGTCGTGCCCGCGGCAGTGGCAACAGCATTCTTAGCGTTGTTGCTGACAGAATTGACTGCCCAATATTGTGGCATTGTGTGCAGTTGCATATAAAAAAGAACAGCAACTGATGGACGAATATTGTTTTTACTTGTTTTATTATTTGATTATTTTGTTGTTTTATTATTTTAATGAATTTAATGAATTTTAATATTATAATGAATTTCTTCCATGTGAATAATATTGTTGATTTTACAACATTTATAATGAATTTAAAGTACTTCTGCATGATATATAATATAATTTAATAATTTAATATTTACTAACATAATTCTTAAGTATATCTACTAACAAAAATATGGATAATAATTATGTCTGACTTAAATAAATAAATTAAAATTAATATATTTTTTTAATTTCGAATTACACACTCCCGAAAAAAACAATAATCTTTCAAACCAGACTAGTCTGTAAAAAGTACGCGTAGTGAAACATAAAAAAAATACATGTCGACTTGAGAACCTTCTCCTTTTTTTTTCATCGCTTAAAAAAGGAGAAGAGCTCATAGACCATTAAATTTCGTCCGCATCATTAACAACAGGAAAAGTGCGCAAAAGGCTGACAGCAATTGCTATATTGAATGGCGGAGCTGCTAGCTAGAATAGTATATTTTGATACAAGTGGAGAACGTTTGTTATTGCATTCGAGGCGGAATTAACACCCGAGCCGTAGGCGAGGTTGTTTTTGAGCCGAGAACTGCAATAACAAATTTCCACGTGTATCAAACGACGTTTTTCAATACACTTTTGAAGAAATAAATTATAATAACGGAAAATATTTTTGTCATGACTTATTAGGAAACTATGACTTAAATTTTCTTTTTTTTCCGCGCTTTGCTTTCGCCAGGTTGAAGGAGAAGCAAGGTTGAAGGTTGAAGGTATAAAGCCGATTTACAGCATAATATGAAAAATGAAATGAGAAAATTCAAATATTTTTGAATTTATAACACAAATAAATGTCAATTTGTTCATAAACGTTTTTTTTTTTATTGTAATAATCATAGTTTTTGATGATATTCTATATATAAACATTATTTAAATATATAAAAAATATTAACGCCGTAAAGACGCTTAACTCTTTGCCGAGATTAAAAAAAAACATTCACCTCGAAATAGAGAGTTGTGAATAGAGGCATTGTACCATACCTTCTCAACCAGTTGCCTGCTGATATAAGGAATCAGGGAAATAAACGTAAATTTGCCAAGTTGCTTAAGTTGCTCTTTTTCAGAGGTTTGTAGGCTATTTTCTGAGGAAAGTGGTTTGCAGACTTTTGGGGGGAGGGCAAATGAGTAATTTGGTATTATAGGAAAATTAAGTGTCCGCACTAAAAACTTTTTTTTTTTTGTAATACCGTTTGTACCGTTCCCACAGACAAACCGTGAAAACGGTTTTGCGGGGCATAGTTCTTAGCTTAAGGTTTTGTTTGTAAAATGTTATAATAAAATAAATAAAATAATAATAAATTGAACCAATTTGGACTAAGTATAGGTATAAGTTATCTGTGGCAATTTTTATTCCCGCACACGTGCGGGAAAATAAAAAATCGCACGCGTGTGAAATACATTGCATTGTGAACCTAATCGTAGTGCGATATGAACCAGTTTTCGAGGAACTGTGTTGAAAATGACATTAACAGGCAAACTCAGCTGTTTTGGATGAACAATCGAGTCACGATGTATGTAGGTAATACCTACTGCTTTGTTTGGTAATGTAGGGAACTATGCGACGCTTACTCATAGAATATGGCTCTGGTTTTATGAATGCCTAGTACTCAATTTTCCGGGTAGAGAAATGTATTGGTTAGTTGAATAAACTTATATATTCGTCATAGTTACTTTGTTCTATACTCACGAGTCATTGAAGGTTGAATATGTAATTTTTGAAAATTAAAGCAAAAAAAAACCTTATCTATTATAGTTTGTGTTACAACAAAGCATAGGGTTGTAACACAAACTTAAGTTTTGGAGAGGATATCAGGAACATTGTTGTAACACAAACTTAAGTTTTGGAGAGGATATCAGGAATACTTGTTGTAACACAAACTTAAGTTTTGGAGAGGATATCAGGAATACTTGTTGTAACACAAACTTAAGTTTTGGAGAGGATATCAGGAATACTTGTTGTAACACAAACTTAAGTTTTGGAGAGGATATCAGGAATACTTGTTGTAACACAAACTTAAGTTTTGGAGAGGATATCAGGAATACTTGTTGTAACACAAACTTAAGTTTTGGAGAGGATATCAGGAATACTTGTTGTAGAATCATCATTCTCTTGCCCTTTTTTTATTTTTTTTCGATGCGAAATCATCAATGACTTCTTCCGCTCTGGGTGGAGAGGAAGGGCATCAGACTTTTACTGATTAGAACCCACCCGTGTTCCTTCAGTTGCCTGTGCCAGGGCGACGGTATCTCTTTCGAACAACCCGCGACCCTGGCAGGCATCAGTCCTATCGGACCCCATCACACCTATCCCTCTCTTGCTCTAATCCCAATTTATTAGTGGTCGGCGCAACATGTCTCTTTCTTCCATACTCTATTAGTCGTTATCTCGGTAGTCACTCCTTTTCTAGCCATATCATCTTTCACACAGTCTATCCATCGTTTCTTTGGTCTTCCCTTACTCTCAGTCATCCAATTCATACTCAAAAGTTTCCTCATTCCTCCCAACACAACATAAAAATCGATTTCCACACAACTTATCAGTCACCGGTGCCATATTTTTACTTATATACTCATTTCTTATTCTATCCATTCGTGGAATACCACAAATCCCTCTCAGCAGTCTCATCGCAGCTGCCAGAAAATGCTTTTCATTAATCCCTTTTGTGGCCCAACATTCTGATCCATACAAAACAGTAGGTGTACTTGTATAGTAACAAACAAACCAAAAAAGGTAAAAATAAAAAGTTATAGTATAGTTAAAATCTCGCTGCAGACTCGGTCATAAATCATTCGAGTGTTTCGCTCTCTTTCCCACTCACGGGCCTTATGGGCAGGCCACGCCCACACGTAGTCCTGTGCATTACTGCAGTCGATGAGTGATATCGATAGTTTTATATATTTATAAATGGGTGATAGAAATAAATACACATTTATTATTATTTTGTTACCAAATTTACTACAAAGCATATTAAATATATAAACAAAAGAACGTATATATAAAACTAAAAATAGAAAATTAAAATTCTTCGTCTGAGTCATCGTCATCATCTGTTATCGATAATGGCCTTGAGCGCGCGCAACTAGCGCACATCGCTACTCCGATTATGATTTATGACCAAGTCTGCAGCGAGATTTTAACTATACTATAGTTAACATCATTAATCAATTCAAAACAATCGCTTTCCACTTGTGAGCTTAGGTCCCAATTCATCTCTGTATCTATGTCCTTCTACATAGTATAAAACAATTGGTCTTATTACAAAACGAGGTTTTTCTTCTGTCATGGTTAAAACCACCGAGCCAGTTTTTGTAATAAGAATCTAGCTGTAATAGAAATACAGTTCTATAGACAAAACTGACAACTTAGTGCGGTACTAAGTTGTCAGTTTTGTAAAACTGATATCTTAATGTGTCGGAATAAAAATCAAAAAAGGGTCCATGGTTTAAACCTGGGTTTGAAGATGAACCTTGTTTTTTAATAAGACGGTTTAAGTCGCTTCGACGACAAATTTTCATGACACACAGCCTAGTCTTTATACTAAACCGTTTAGTAAAAAGACTAGTCCATAGATAATACACTATGACTAGTCTGTTAACTGAAATCCAACCTATCCTATAAACACATCACATCACACTATCACACTTCACACTAATCACACTAATATGGCTAATACGCAGTGAATGGTTCTCGTCTGCTGAAGACTTGTGGATCACTATCACCCTTCATAGGAAAAGACCGCGTGTATCATACAAAATGCATCTATGTGTAGTGTACATTTGTGATCAGAAGCATGGCCACTCCCAGGCAGGTCAGTTATCAATTTTTTCTAATAACCTAACAGACATTGTTCAGAGGCACCCCGCTGATAAATTTTTAGTTCTTGGGGATTTTAACCTACCAAACATAATCTGGAATCCAGATGATGACGGTCATTCTGCTCGGCCTAGTAATATCCAAGGTCATGTTCAGGTTAATGTTTTTGACAATTTTACCGTGTGCAACTTCTCGCAATACAATTCGCATGTTAATGTGAACAACAAAATACTAGACCTAGTTTTGTCTAATAGCGAGGTCTCAGTAGCGGGTTGTGGTGATCCCCTGGTGCCGGAAGATTCACATCACAAGGCTCTCTGTGTGTCTGCTGATTTCGTGGAATTTCATACTCTTCCTTCACTTTCTCGGGTTAAATTCTTATACAGATCGGCCGATTATACGGCCATTAATAACAGGCTTAGCCAGATCGACTGGTACAGTGAAATGAGCACGAGAACACTCGAGGAAGCTGTATCATTTTTCTATAACACGCTCAGTGATTTGCGAGATTCTTTCGTACCTGTTAAGACGGTCGTCCAATCCAGTAGATATCCTCTCTGGTACAAGCTGCCTCTGATAAAAATTCTTAGAGAAAAAGCGAAGCATCACTCCAAATTCAAGAAGTACGGAAACCAGCATGATCATGAGTCTTTTGTGTTACTCCGACAACGTGCTAAGTTACTTGAAAGTGAAATGTTTAGCTGCTATATTAAAAAAATTGAAGAGGGTATATTTAAGACCCCCAAAGCATTTTGGTCGTACGTCAAATCTAAAAATCAAACTAATTCATATCCTTCCTTACTCAAATATAGGAATTGCACTTCAAGTAACGGAGAGGACATCTGCAACATGTTTGGCGACTATTTTTACTCGAACTTTCTCAATCCTGATAGTAGCACCAACGGTGACAACGATCTCGCTGATGAGCGCGCGCAGGGTTCTAGCATGCATTTGGGCGATACTATTTCTGACATGCATTCGGTCGAAGTTAGTGAATTGGAAGTTTTTAAACTACTAAAAGGAGTCGACCTGACAAAATCTGCAGGACCAGATAATATTCCGCCTGTTTTTATACTTAACTGTGCTAAAAGTCTGACTACCCCTCTTTCACTTTTGTTCAGGCGATCCCTAGCTGTGGGTGAGGTACCTGCAATTTGGAAGTCAGCGTTGATTACTCCCATTCACAAAAAAGGGCCTAGAGACAATGTGGAAAACTATAGACCTATCTCCAAACTATGTCTATTCGCTAAAATCCTCGAAAAAATAGTATACAAGCAGCTTTATGCTACTCTTAAATTAAGTATTAGTGACCGCCAGCATGGTTTCTTGCGAGGTCGTTCCACAACCACCAATCTCATTCTTTGCAGTGATTACTTGACTGAATGCATGTCCCATCGCACACAAGTGGATGTAATCTACACAGACTATAGTAAGTGTTTTGATCGCCTGGATCATGCTATACTCTTGCGTAAGCTATTAGCTATGGGTATCAGCGGAAATCTTTTTAGGTGGTTCTCGTCATATGTAACCAACAGATGTCAAACTGTTGTTCTGAATGGATATACATCCAGAACTATGTTTATCCCTTCAGGGATTCCTCAGGGATCGCTACTGGGACCCTTGATGTTCAACATCTTCATCAATGACGTCTCTTCATGTTTCTCGAACTCAACAGTTCTTTTGTTTGCGGATGACATGAAGATTCTAAGTGAAATTAGAACTGAGGAAGATGCTGAACATCTTCAACTTGATCTGGACAGATTCCAAGAGTATTGTGTCACCAACCGCTTAGATTTGAATGTATCGAAATGTTACATATGCACGTTCACTCGCAAACCTAAACCTATTCTTTATGATTACAAGCTATCCAACACTTCAATATCCAGAGTTAATACAATTAGAGATTTAGGCGTCACCTTCGACTCGAAACTTCTTTTTGACACACACATTGATAATATTATTAAAAAAGCTTCTAAGGCACTTGGTTTCATCTTGAGAATATCAGCCGATTTTAAAAATATAAAAACACTCAAAATTCTTTATTGTGCCTTTGTGCGCAGTCATCTCGAATATTGTTCACCAGTATGGAATCCTATTTATGCTACTTACGTTAATCGCATTGAAGGTATTCAAAAGAAGTTTTTGAGGTACATTCAGTATAGATCGAAAATCTATTTACCCAACTATCACAGTCGCTGTAGGAAGTTTCACATTCTTCCACTAATCGAGCGAAGAAACATTGCTGACATTGCATTATTGTTCAATATAGCTAATGGTTCAACCGATTGTTCTGAACTGCTTGGCAAAATTGGGCTACGTGTTCCATCCTTTACCTTTAGGAATCATCGTCCTCTGTATGTTCCCTCGGTACGGTGTATCTATAGACAAAACTCTTATACGATAAGAGTTAGCAGATCATACAACTCGATGTGTCAGGGTGTTGATGATCTTGATTTATTTACTACCAGTGTCACTAAACTCAAAAAAACCCTATGTAACCTCTTCTTTGAGGATCACTGATACTTCTCATGTTATATTGTTATTTTCTCCGAGTTCTTTTACTTCTTACTTTCTCTTACCTGTCTACTGTCTCTTGTTCTATCCTAGTTTTATCAGTGAAAACTTGTAATTGGCCTTCTGTCACTAATGTTAACCTATCTATAACCTAGCTGTAAGTTTTCTTGAGATAATAAAATAAAAATAAAATAAATATTATAAAGGCGAATGTTTGTGAGTGTGTGTGTATGTTTGTTACTTCTTCACTCTCAAACGGCTGTACCGATTTGTATGAAATTTAGTACGTAGATAGCTGATACCCTGGAATAACATATAGGCTACTTTATATATTTTTTTTTTTTTTTTTTTTTATCCCGGTCTACGCGGGTAAAACCGCGGGGTGCAGCTAGTAATTAATAATAACTCAGGCCGCTCTCTGACCAACCAAGTACCAGCCGAATTTATCGCAGTAACTAAGCCGGGGCACCCCGACTAAATGGGTTACTGGACTTACTGGTTAGGTTTAGTTAGAACTGTCGCGCGATCGGATCGAGCGAAGCGAGCGGTACGGTACTACTTCCAAAAGCTAGGCTGTTAACTGAAAGACTAATAAAGCTAGTTGGCTACCAAATCTACACAAATAAGTAGCCTTTTAAGTCAAGATTTAATCCAATTTCCTAGCTAGCTGACCTCCTGAGATATACAAGTACTAGGGTATCATAGCGGTACAGCATCTGGGCTATCGATTCAATTACCGCGCTCTGCATATTCAGTGGAATTAGCTGCAAGCGACTAGCGCTTTAATGGGTTTTTTGATTTAGTTCTTCGCTGGTTTATGCTTGCCTGGTAGATGTTAGGTCGTTTAGTAGAAGTAAAAGTTGCTTATGTTTTTTTCTGACGGTTGCTTTACCTCAGTCATGTTACAAAAACTGTCAAACTTCAATTTTTTTTGTAACATAACAACACGCCAGTATTCTCCGAAGGGTTAGGCAGAGGTATACCTAGTACCTACAACATTTTTTTTCCTGAGATAAAAATAAATATAGATAGAACATTTAATCTGCCGTTAATAAAATCAATCCCTTTTCCTGAAAGAGGAAAAGTGATGACGGCTGCCACATAACGGCCGCTGTGACACCTGTCATGACAATGACGTCAGCAGGATTGACTTTACGGTGTCAAAAAACACGTTCTAGGAAAACACACCAACTTACCTTCTTATTAACGTGTCAGTGACGCCATTCACCGGTAAATTGCAGACGCTATGATAGCCACCGATCTAATAAGAAACCCTAATATTTACAAGCACTTGTTTCTGTGGAAAATAAAAATCTTTCTTTCTTTCAAATAATGTAGTAAAAGTAAAATGACAAAATTCTTTGTCGGCCAATCAGGAAACAAAGAAAACGTTTTAATGCACCACCGCTTTTCTTCAAGATTTGGCATTTTACCATCACGGACAGCACCCGGGAAAACAACATAAACTCACGCCTGCTTTCCATGAGGGCAGGCAAAAGCTACAGGACGCCACTTGCTAAGATCCTTACATAATCTTTATGCTTCGTTTACGATCATACGTTAGTATGATTATTATTATTATTTTATTTTAGGTCATACAACTTTAGTTTTTGTTTACACTAAACCCGAATTTTTTTCTATGGGACCAACCTTGAAATCGCGAAAAAAAATTAGCTGTTCAGTACATCTTGACGAGTTTGATGTAGATAAATGTACTGAACAGCTTATTTCAAGGTTGCGATTTCAAGGTTGGTCCCATAGAAAATAATGTTAAAAATGATGAGTACAATGAAATCGAAAAACAAACGACCGAAAAAAAAATATCAGCTGTTTCATACATTTTGATCGAGTAGGTATTGAACTTTTGTAGGAAACCGCTGGTTTTTTTTTCGTGATTTCAAAGTTGGTCCCTTAGTGAAAGTTGTTCATATTCATGGGTAGAACACCCTGTGAAAATTTAGCTAGTCATTTAAAAATAGCCCCGTATAAACTACTCGATCAGCTCATTAACGAAAAATATCCGTGATTCCATGCCACTCAATAAAAATCATTATAACAGTAAAACTCAGATTTCACACGAATCGCGTTTACCACATCCATATAACGCCACGGTATCACGGTACACCTACGAATAAGTTATATTCGCAGCGGTACACGGATTTTAATTAAGTCCGTGAGAGGTAATTTAAAACTTAAATGACGAGATTCGCTTCCAAATTAACCAGGTTTTCAAACCTTTGCTTATATTTTAGTGAAATTTTCATAAGAGGATGACACTTTAGTCCTTAGTTAAGTGGGCTCAGCATAAGCAGCTTATTTCTAAGTACCTACATTTGGTTCTTGTTATGTGTTCCAAAAATATAAAAAAGCAAGATAGTAATAATAGGTTCCGTATATTTTATTTAGCTTATTAATTACAACGCTAAAGTCTGATAGTTTAGTGAGAGAAAAGCGGTGGTTTTGCACGTGGGTTTTTTCTAATGTAATTTAAAAAAAAAGCTGTATATTTTTAACCGACGAAAAAAAGGAGGAGGTTCTCAAGTATTTTTTTTTATGTATGACCACGCGCAACTTTTTACAGAGTTGTCCGATTTGAAATATTTTTATTTTATTTGGGAGGGTATAAGTACTTCGAAGTTGGTGCCATGTAAAATGTTTTAACTTTTCTTGGGTAGTTTTTGAGTTAGCTTCAATATTACGTATTTTTTTCCTATTTTTTATGTCGATGATGTTCTCATTTCATTTACAGATAGTGGTATTCTAATTTGTGTAGGGTAGTACCACAACTAAAAAGTGAAAAATAAAAACTTAAAAAAAAAAACAATCGACTTTCAAAAAAAAAATACTAGGTACAAAGTGAATGAAAAATAACTTTAATTTCGGAGGTCGGTGGCAAAAAACGAAATTACAAAACTTATTTTGAAAAACTAAAAACTCATTTTGTAGTGTTTTTTTTTTGGTAGTCGGTTGTTTTTTTTTTTTTTGTACACTTTTAGGCAGGCTTGCACCACCTAATCGATCGATACATGTAATTTTTTTTTTGTACACTTTTAGGCAGGCTTGCACCACCTAATCGATCGATACATGTAATTTTTTTTTTGTACACTTTTAGGCAGGCTTGCACCACCTAATCGATCGATACATGTAATTTTTTTTTTGTACACTTTTAGGCAGGCTTGCACCACCTAATCGATCGATACATGTAATTTTTTTTTTGTACACTTTTAGGCAGGCTTGCACCACCTAATCGATCGATACATGTAATTTTTTTTTTTGTACACTTTTAGGCAGGCTTGCACCACCTAATCGATCGATACATGTAATTTTTTTTTGTACACTTTTAGGCAGGCTTGCACCACCTAATCGATCGATACATGTAATTTCAAAACATCTTTATATTTATGTCAATAATTTGAAGATGACAGAGACAGAATGATGTAAATATGATTAGCACTAAACGCATTAAGTGGTTTGTGCTGCAAGCGGGCTTTACTTTTCTTTTTTTTTTCACTTAACACCCGCGCGTCCGAAAATCTTTTTTGGGATTATAAATGTTAAGTTTGTTTTTGGGATGAGTAAATTCTTTTCAACTACGGAACCGTTCATTGTGCGTAGTCCGACACGCACTTGGCCGGGTTTTTTTTTTCTCGGCTTTTATTTTTTTGCGCACTTTGGGGTTTTCAAAAATATACTAAAAAGGTACTATATTCTATTCTACCCAAAAAAAAATTGCTACTATACAACGTATAACGTTAAATGCGCAAAACCTCTTAAGGGGTCATTGTACTCATCATTATGAACAACTTTTACTATGGGACCAAACCTGAAATCACGAAAAAAAAATCAGCTGTTCAGTACATTTTGATGAATTATGCGAAGAACATAAATGTACTGAACAGCTGATTTTTTTTTCGTACAATGACCCCTTAAGAGGTTTTGCGCATTTAACGTTACACGTTGTATAAAAGCGCCGCGTGCGATTTTACAGTGGCTCCTAACTGTTTGTTGTTCCTTTCAATAGAAATAAAAATAAAATTTAATATTCAAAATAAGTCGTTTCAGTATTACGAATGGCAGAAGTTACTTAGAGCGATGCTTTTAGTGGGTCCTCGCTGAAACTTTGGGAAACCTACCAAGATGGAGAGAAAAGCCGGAAGCCAAGCAAAGTAGACAGATACAGCTACTTTTAAAATGTAAGGAAGTTGTAGAATTATTAATATACTCGTTAAGTACGAAACGACCATAACAAATATGACAACATTTCTCTTTTACCGATTTTTCTTTGAAGCTATAAGAAATTCTCACTGTCATAAACCGGACCTAAATCCAGACGTCGATAGAGTTTATTTAAATATATTACGGCTGTATTATAGACCCTGTGTTACGCAGTTAGGGTGCAGATCCATTTGAAGCCGGAATACCTTCTGTGAGTGCATTATGGTGGTTGGATGGTTCTAGATGGTGATGGTAACAGGAGAAGTGGCAAGCAGGCGCATTTGTGTCCGCGCGACATGCTCAGTATGAGCCGTTCATAGTCAAATGTCCGTCTCCGTGAACTAGTGCGCTGTCGACTGTGACCGCGACAATTTAAAAGAATGCCGTGTTGTTCAGTGGTTTCTTGTAAAAACCGAAGCCATGTAAATCATGGAATCACTTTCCATATGTAAGTACAGTAGTACTCAACTAATAAGGCGCGTCGTGAATCTTCGATCGCACAGAAAAGAAAGTATGGCTCCGAAGATTAACGAGAATACTTAAAACTTACAATCAACCTTAGATCACTACTATAAGGTTCATAATACACTGCAGCTGTTAGTTCCATCACTCGCAAGTATGGCGGCTGTCAAGCGGCGCGCGCTAACATGGCGGCAGCTACCGACCAATAGCGGTACAGGAAAAAGCGTGGAGCGTGCCGATTGGTCAATAGCATTTCCCGCGCTTTGAAAATTCATCTTTTGCGCAGGTACATCCATAAGCCATATTACTTGGGTACTACTGTACAAGTATTTTAACGTATTTGTCTTAAATCATGAAAGTGACAAAGGGACAAAGTGGAGACACAGGGTTCCGATACATTTTAACATACTGGGCACATCTCCTTCTTTCTTATATCTATAGTTCTCATTTTATTATTATTATTATTTTTATTTTTTTTTTACTGAAATTACAATACAGCGGTGTTTCTTAAGTCCAAACTCGCCAAACTTTTACGTTTGATGGCGAGAGGCGCCTTTTTACATTTAGAACAATGATCCACCTTACGTGTACACACTTACACAGCAGCAGATCGAGCTACTACAAACTCAAATTTTCTCATTCGATTTTGAATTTAACCTTCAACATTTTAAGATTTAAAATCATTTGGAGAAAATTCATAGAAATTTAATGAGTGAAAATAATATTTTGTTGATTCATGTGTTGTGAACTTATGATGAATGAGGTTAGTGTCTATTCACGATCCAATTTCTTTCATTTTTGGGGTTCCGTAATCAAAGGGTACCAGCAGTCCTCCCCCGCACAGTCTCCGCTGTCCGTCCGTCCTTCACCGTACACAGTGATATTTTTACAGAACGAACGGCAGTTACTCGACCAATGTAAACGCGCCCTCAAACCACAGGCACACGCCGGACAGGTGACCACATGTAGTAAATTGTGGTGATATAAAACTCATAATACGTTGGTATGCGGTTTAGACTCACTGTCGTAATCAACTCTTACATATATGGAGTGTATGCCGTGTATTAGTTTCTGTTCGAAATGAAATGCGTTAATTTTAAAGTTAATAACTTTTTATTTGCAATATTTACAAATAGCACAACGTGCCTTGCCCAGACAAATTTTCTAAGAAAAGGAAGTTCTAAAAATGTTGCCAATTAATGACACTAGATATGTGTTGCCAGTTAATATTGACTATGGTTACTAAATTAATGACACTAGATATGTGTTGCCAGTTAATATTGGCTATGGTTACTAAATTAATGACACTAGATATGTGTTGCCAGTTAATATTGACTATGGTTACTAAATTAGTGACACTAGATATTATTATGTGTTGCCAGTTAATATTGGCTATGGTTACTAAATTAATGACACTAGATATGTGTTGCCAGTTAATATTGACTATGGTTACTAAATTAATGACACTAGATATGTGTTGCCAGTTAATATTGGCTATGGTTACTAAATTGAACTAAGTACAAAATGATAATGATATAGGTATATGAACAGTTCCGAATAGCTTCTATACATAATTATAAATTAACGTTGCTTTTCGTGTCGCTTTTTGAATTTTGATGTGGTTATAAACCACCTTTTAGAAAATTTATTCCAGAAGGTATGAAGGAAGGTACGGTACAAAACTAGTTTACACTGACCTCTCATTGTAAGGAAATACTATACAATGCGAGATCAGCTTATACTGGAAATGTATAGCTTGATCTGTAGCCGTACGGATACATTAGTTTATGCCCGCGATTTCGTCCGCGTGAAATGTCTTGTTCCCCCGATGCACCCCGCCCCTCGCAATTCGGATTGAACTCGGATCTTGAATTCGGATTCGGATCGGACGTAGTGCGAAACCGCTCTAACCTAAGCTACGCTAAGTTACGCATTACATTTAGAAATCCCCTAGTGTTAGTGAAAATGGGCGTAAGTGCTAAAATTACCAACCATTACAATATTAGGATAAGCTTTATCAATGAACTTCATATTTCCAGCCGTTTATTTTCGCGTCCGTTCGCAAATTACGCATGCACTTTCGATCCGCCATTAATACGTTGAATCAACAGACCACCACAACATTGATGTATTTCACATAAATATTGGTTCAGTACGAAATATGGAATTGCATTAAAATTATTGGATGTGCAATAAAATGGACATCAAAGGGATATTTACGTCAGCGAAGAGTTTTGTGTTGTTTTGAACTATTTTTGGGTCAAGACTGCTGGTTAGGGCTGGCACGAGAGAGTTTGTGGTTTTGCGATAGTAAAATTATTAATTGTTTTTATTTCTTGCACTGGGTGTAAGTGTAAGCAGTGACAATCTTTTAAGGGGTCATTGTGCTCATCATTATAAACAACTTTTACTATATGACCAAACCTGAAATCGCGAAAGAAAAAATCAGCTGTTCAGTACATTTTGCGAACATAAATGTACTGAACACCTGATTTTTTTTCGCGATTTCAGGTTTGGCCTTATAGTAAAAGTTGTTCATAATGATGAATACAATGACCCCTTCAGAGGTTGTGCTTTATTTAATTTATTTTCTTCTGAAATGAAGATCCAAAAGATCTTCATTTCAGAACAATTATATTCCTTTTCCTTTTTCGTCTAAAATGTTTGCAATTATATTATTTTCTCTCAATAGATTGAAAGATGTTTCCATCTGTTTACTCGACGTAATGGAATGTGAATGTTTTCGTTTCATATTATTTTTTTACTCAGGAAGTAACAAACAATTCATACAATATCGCTGCTAATGATATGGGCTGAAGTATTTTATGTACAAATTCATGTAAAGTATTAACTTCGGATATAAAATATTTTAGTTATCCAGGTTATTTTAGTTGTTCAGAAATCGTCTAGACATGACCAATTTACACTTTAACATAAACACATTATCCTATATGGTAAGTGCATAGAAACAGTTTGGTTCGGGGGAAAAAACTAGTTTTGTAAAATAATTCAAAAAATGTGCGCAGCCTAGAACAGTTGACGGTTGACATACGTCTCTCTTTGCAAGTCAACGACAAGACTGCGCGTCATTTGTTTCGAAGCTTCTAGAACCTTCTAGAAGCTTCGACTCGACCTTATTGGACGAGCGGATTGCGGCGGAAGCGTTAGAAAAGGGTTCGCGTTATAACTCGTATTTTGTAATAAAATACTTTTTTTATTTTTAAAACTGTTTTCATAACCTTCATGAATTTTATCCATTTACCAAACCCTTTTTGTTTGTTTGTCTTTTTAGTAATTAAAAAAAGGTGAGGTTTGTAGCAGATCTGAATATTATCTTTCCCCGGGCCTAATAGGGGCGGTGGTGGGGGTTTAAGGTTAAATATGAGTAACGAAAATAACAAGAACATATTTATTTTTCAAGTACTTTTGTATCTCTTACTATACAGGGTGGCGGGATATCAACGCGCAATCTGTTACCGTGAATACAGCACATGATTTTATGGCCCCCAGCGTAGAAATTTATGGGGCGTACCGAGCGTTTGTCTCTGTCTTTCTTTTTCTTTAACCACACTTTTGTACCTACTTTTTCGATATTTTTCATTATTATATACATGAATTCATCATATTACTCTTAAATAAAAAACTATCGTACATAAACGATACAATCATTTATATGAATTTTATTTTAGTAAGTGAATCATAATATTAAATTACAAGGTATTATTCACATAAAAAAGTAGAGAAAAAATTACTCGAGCCAACTTTATCAAATCGTGTTTCCATCGCGTATACTGCCTAACCCCAATAATGCCAATATATTTTCTTAGATTTTAATCTAATTGTTTACTACTTCAAACAAACAAGGTTTATAAAAACGTGTTTGAGAACGCTTTTAGAATAATTTGCTGAATACATTATGGTACAATACGCGCCACGAAAGATGATACTTGTTCGCACCTCCCGCGCTCTTTTGGCCGCCACGATGACGACTGGTCCCTTCCCGCGCGTCAGATCTCATACCGCTAAAGATACCTAAAATCTTCTACTGCGCAAGTCAAACCACGTGGTTGTGTGTGTCAAGTCTCATCTTTCGTGGCGCGTATTGTAACAGGTTGCGCGTCGATATCCATGACACCCTGTATAGTATAAATCATCTCATTACTTTTCAATGTATGAAATTTTATAATTTAGTGTAATTCTTTTAATTTCTAGTTTTATAATTTAATGTGAAACTTTGATACAATGTAAAAATTGTTACTGAAATAAATGAAATGAAATAAACTATCCATTCCCAAAAAACAAATAAAAACACACTGACAAAGGTTTTTTAAAAAAGTTTTTTATTTTCTTTTGTATCGTTACGTGTGCCCAAATTAAGTACTGTGAGGGCTCGAACCTCACAGCGGGAGGCTAACTACTTTATAATAAAAGACAGTAGTGTACTGAAGAAATGGGGCTGAAGCCCGCTATATTAAAATAGAAATAAAATTATAATTCACTCCCTAGGTCCTACGCGGAGCCCTAGTTATTCGCTATCTGTCAATCTTATAAAAAAGCCATCACTTTTTTATAAGAGTATTCGATGTTTGAATGATCGTCAGCCAGTTATCCATACTATGGCTTGTACACAGCAAAACCTCTACATGAGCTACGCCCCCCCTTGAATAAAAGGATTAACGTAGTCAACTTCAAAATAAAACTTTTATTCAGACCAAGACATTCGATCATACAGACAAAACCTACCTAAACCTAAAAAAATAGACACCCTACCTAACTCCGGGAAAATGGCGACAATATGAGGGATTGTACTTCTAGGTACAGGCTCAGCTCTGGACAAACGAAACGCGAAAAACTAACACTATGCTAAGTGTCAGTCAAAGTAATATTAAAGTGTGCCATTGTGCACCCAAAAATATCGCATTTATCCAGTCTGAGCCCCGTCAGACAAAACCCGGAGGGAAAAGAATGACGTGCCTCTTTCGATAATAAAATGATGTGGCAATTCACATCAGCCCAGAAGGGGTTGAAAATCTAAAGAACTCAACATCGTGATTCATTAATCCATCGGACAGTATCGAGCCAGAGGGAGGAATGCGCCAGGAAGTCAAAATTCTAACGCAGAACCTAACTCATGTTCAATCTCCAGCAAATTCAAAGAAAAATATCGCGTAATGTCAACACTGAACCCTTACGTATTATTACTGGTCCATATTGACCAAACTGTGGATCCTCTGATATAAACTGCACCAATTGTGTCAACTCAACACACTTTGCAAGGACTATGTCCCGTCAGCAAAGTTGGTTACAACTCATACCAAAGTCACCCCCCCTCTAGAAGGTATACACAGTTTCTCAAAACATCCACTACTCCTAATACGTCATACTAAATGCTGGAGGATGTTCATGCTAATCAGCCCTATCGACCCGTAACGAAGCGACGTTGTCGTAGGTGTTCACTCCCTCATGCTCTTCAATGTAGTAGGCAGCGTTGTGGTGTATCACACACGCTGTTGGTTGCGTCCGATGTCTCAGCATATGAAATATTACACAAAAAACACAATATTAGAACATTAGAAAATATACTACATTAATACTTCATGCCCTGCTGATGTCATAAATGTAATGCAGTGACATGATAAACTGAAAATAATGACAATGACAATTAAATAATCCTTAAAAGAAAAAGTTTCCATCTAATAAATCTAAGAGGTTTAAAAAGTTTACATCTAATAATATTCTTAACAAAAATATCACACAACCTCCTCTCATTCAATTTACAAAACTTATATTTTAAAATGGAAAACTTCATTACAAAATTATTTTTGGTTTTCAAATCCTTTTTTAAATTAATTATTTCAGGAACCAATTTTTTAAATTTAATTTTCTTTTTTACAGATAAATTCTTTTTCTTCTTCGATACAACACGTTTTGTATTATACATGACACTTCGGTGTCGTGAAGGGATATTAGGGAACCTATCACAACTTTTTTCAATATATTTATTTTCTACTTGCGCGATATCAACCGTTGTCTCGACTGCGCATGACTCCACATTCTGTTCACCTAACTTTAAATCGACTTCCAAAAGACAAAAATCACCAATCTCCTTTGTCTCCGTCGACAGACCGGAATGGGCATTCTCCTTTGAAATTGCAGATTTTAAATTAAAATTATCTTGATCAAATTGTTCACAAGCGATGTTATTTTTATTGATTTCCACATCGTGAATATGATTGTGTTGACACACAGATATATCTGACATAATAACAGGATTGGACAGACCCGAATATTCCAGTGCTTCCTCCTCTTCTATCTGAAGCACCTCGTCTGTCTGCACATCGTTTTCGGTCACCACAGGGCTGCTCTCTGCGCAGCTGAGCTCAGCAATGACCTCAACTTCATCTTTATCTACTTCACTGCCTGCATTGCACTTTTCTAACACATCAACTTCCTGCTCTCTTTCACTAGAAATTAATTGCATGTTATCATCTACACATAAAACATTTTCCTGTCTGTCTTCAACAGACCTCTCTTGTGCGTCCGCCTCTTGTCGCGCACAACTAATAATCTTTCCCTTATGGCATCTACATGGGAATTCTGCCCATAATGCGTCACACAGTGCCTCAAAGGACATACCGTCCGACCATGTATAGTTGTAGAAAGATCTTGCAGCACTTGCAAGAAACGCACCCAATATTAGCGACCAATCGCTTTCTCGCCATCCATTAATGTTGGCTATTCGCAGAAAATCGGCAATAAACTTTTCAAGACATCGGGCGTCGATGCCCGTGAAATAATAATCCAACATCAGCACCATGTCGAACACTCTCTAATAATAATATTTAAAACCACTTAGTCTGTTTAAGGGGATCCACTGCTCCTCATATCGCTAGGCGTGCGATAGTGATGCGTCCTGCGTCCGGCGGAATAACTTCTACGCCAAACACCAACAAATTCTTAAATACTTCGCTCTGCTTAACTCGGCCGTATCGGCGCACTCCAAAAAACCTTCGAGAGGTACCGCGGGCGTACGCGCGGTCAATGCGCAGCTTCAGCTACGGCGGCGGCGGCGGCGGCGGCGGCGGCGCCTCCACCAAATGTGAGGGCTCGAACCTCACAGCGGGAGGCTAACTACTTTATAATAAAAGACAGTAGTGTACTGAAGAAATGGGGCTGAAGCCCGCTATATTAAAATAGAAATAAAATTATAATTCACTCCCTAGGTCCTACGCGGAGCCCTAGTTATTCGCTATCTGTCAATCTTATAAAAAAGCCATCACTTTTTTATAAGAGTATTCGATGTTTGAATGATCGTCAGCCAGTTATCCATACTATGGCTTGTACACAGCAAAACCTCTACAGTACCTAGCTAAGAGTAATTTATTTTAATTATTTAATTAAGGGATTTCCAATTTGTGTACACAAAAACAATAAGCACAATATAAAAAAAAAAAATATTTTTCTGTAGATAACCAAATTCTTTATCCAAGAAATGCAGCACAGCCCTAGCCGAGATGCAAGCGGACGCAGATTGTCAACAAGAATAATGTGTCAGTTAAATGTAGGTCCGACTCACGCACACACTTACAGCAATATTATACATTTATAGTCTGTTCCTACAGTACCATAAGAAAGCGTAAACAAACCGTGTTCAGATTAAATCTTTACACAATCACTCATTAAATAGAATAGGTACGTTTTCTTAATAATCTGTATTTAGAAGCTTTCAACTTTATATCTCAATACTTTAGCCAAAATTATTTTTTGGATAACGTTATCAATTTTCAGATGAAAAACATTTTTAAAGTGATTTAAAATTAGAATTTCGGGATTAAGTAATGAAATAATCAAATCAAAGCACTGGATCTGTAAGTAGCACGTCACAATACATACCTAATGGTACAAGTACAGAAGATTTAGTCCGCAAAATTATTTAAATAAATTGCGACTCTTGGTTCGGCACAATAAAGTGCAGTTGAGGTCGCACAGCGATAATTATCTACAGTTATGTTCACCTAGAAGTTGCCTCTATGTCTATCGCGTAACTCTTATGCCTTCTGACTCGTTAGGGTTGTCTCTTTTACGACGCGAGTGAGTGAGTATCGAACTAACGTGCGAGCCGGCCGGCGCGCGGCAGCCCACACTGAATTAGCTCGACAGGTCGAGCCCGCCGCGTACTTGTAGCTTCATACCTAAAAGAGTGCGCCTGGCCTGGTGGCACTACAAATTGGCATCCACAGGTAAGTTTTCTTATCCATTTGTTTACATTTCCATCAGATACCTTTAGAACAGACCATACACAACGATAACACATAATTATACCTAAACATAACTGTGGGAAAGTTATATTTGTGTGTGTTGTTTATAAACCTAAGTACGTAGGTATACATACGTATTATGTACTGCGGACTTGTGTATGCGTTGAGATTATCCTGGATTATGAGTCTGCGGTTTTCTGGGTAATGATTGGTCTGTATGATTCATAAGGAATTATGGTAAGAGAAATAGTGACAACGTTCTAATTTCTGCTACTGTGAATCTTTCTCCCATAGTTCCTTAAATGATGATTATTTATGGCAATAATTTCCAATATCCAATAATTTTCTTTTAGGTATGTAGGTCTAAATTTTTTTTATTTGAATTATTTATACCTATTTCATTTAAAACAATAAATTTTGAATGATTCCTAATTATTATTATATTTTTTTTTTTATAAAATTTCTATTAAATTTGTAATAAATAAAATAATAATAATAATAATATTTATTCAGTATTATAAATTGGTAAAATAATAACATAAAATCTTGGAAATAATTTACAAAGGCATTATAATGTTACTTGCATGTACTAGGTTAAACCTGTATCACAGGCGGAATTTGTGATACCTATATGGCTTTTTGCATAACTGTCGCAAAAAGCGCGGTCACTGTCGGACTGCATAGAAAAGAAAGAGAAACGCGATGACACAACGTTTGCAAAATATGAAGTAATTATCGATTTACAAAAAATCTGTCGATTAAACTAAAAAAGTAATGACAAGAAATCATTCCTTATTAGTTTGTAAAGAACTGTATAAATTTATGAACACTTTTAATGAAAATTGTAGGAGTAATATGGTAACAACTCGAAAAAATAGACCGAAATAGACCTGGATTTAGGTTTTTTTTTCCTTAGTTCTACAAACTAAGATAGATTTCAGGACACATAAAATCACTTCTTATGTATTGTAGATTACTGTGTATTTTTTCCTATCAGAAAGATGCTATTGTTACTGTAAAAAGTGGTTACAAAGTTTCGCCGTATTTTAGGAAGGAGCAGCCTTAAATACTCAATCTCTGTATATCTCTCCGTTGCATGCACGAGCACAATGTTTGGCGTGCGTTACATTGCACACTAACGTGAACATCGAATTTTCCCACCAAAAATAAAAGTCATTTCCCAGCAATTATGTTTGCACAATATTACTTAGATTGATGTACAGGATGCTTCGTGTAGGGCCTTGTTACACCCTGTATCATGTAAGGTGCCTTATAGTTACTGGTTACCAATCTGCATAGCCTTTTTCCAACTGTGTCCGGCTTCCATTCTTACCGGATGCCCCTGAATACCAGTATTTTACATGAAGCGACTGCCTATCTGACCTCCACAACCCAATTACTGGGTAATGTGTACCCCTTGGTAAGACTGGTTGTCAGACTTTCAGGCTTCTGACGACCCGTAACGACTGTCAAAGATCTACGAATGACAGCCGGGACCAACGGCTTTATAATTACTAACAAACCAAGTAAAAACATAACAAAATAAAATTTTAGAATACAATTTTATTACTTTACCCAATAATTTAAATAAAGAAACACCCGAAGTACAAAGTTCGGAGTTCCTTCAAATTTTAATACGCGACCATTAATTTAATATTCCGAGTAGAACTCACGAGTTGCCTCATTGTGGTGAGATCAATACCTACTTATTACGTACGACTACACAGATAAGTACAAAAGTCCTATTGCTGAAGCTCCTCCTCTTGAAAAATAAAAAAAATATCGCGGTGATTTTTTTTCGCGCCCTGGATTTTCAACGCTCTGCTTAGCGCCGAGAGTTGAAAATCCAATAGTGTGTTTTTTCGACGCGCTGGGATGCATTCTGTTGTTGTTTGGTTGGATTCTCGAAGCTTTGCTCAACACCGAGAGTTGAAAATCCAGTGCGCGATAAAATTCCGCCGCGATATTTTTACGTCCGTACAAACGTCGGCTTATAGCTGCTCACATAAATGTTTTCAGTGAGAAAATAACATAACGGTTGTAATTCCCGTAAGGCAAGACAGAGGTGTACAGTAGTACCCAACTAATATGGCTTATCGATGTACCTGCGCATAAGATGAATTTTCAAAGCGCGGGAAATGCTATTGACCAATCGGCACGTTCCACGATTTTTCCTGTACCGCTATTGGTCGGCAGCTGCCGCCATATTATCGCGCGCTGCTTGACAGCCGCCATACTTGCGAGTGAAACGGAACTAACAGCTGCAGTGTATTATGAACCTTATAGTAGTGATCTAAGGTTGATTGTAAGTTTTAAGCATTCTCGTTAATCTTCGGGGCCATACTTTCTTTTCTGTGCGAACGAAGATTCACGACGCGCCTTATCAGTTGGGTACTACTGTACATTACGTACATTTGTTAGCATGTATGGATGTGATGTGTGCATGTGATGGATGGATTGTGTGAGAAATGATATGAAAGAGAAGGGAGTGAATGATAGCGTGACGGTTGACAGGGGAGAATGGAGGGAGAAAACGTGTTGCGCCGACCCCACGTGACATGGGATAAGGGCAAAACGGTGATGATGATGCAGCCCTCTGTACCTGAGTACACGTCTGAGTTTCATGTCAAGTTAACCTTCTATTAGTTGGTTCTGTAGTGTGGTTACTGCGCGTTGCCAATAAAGACGTAATGCTACCTTTGATATTTTGAGAAAAACGACGAAATGAGAAAAACTTTGTATTTAGTTTGCGAAACGGGAAGAAATTTCGAGAATGTTACGATTTAAATATGGTTATATGGCGCAATTTATATAATGAAACGCGTGATAATGTATTTAATCATTAACGTTAAAATTAAATAAGTATTTCTGTTACAGAATAAACGTTTTTTCTTTCTGTATTTCTTTTCTTTCTTTTACGTATATATCCATCCATGGGTCACCTCTCCCTCTCTCTCTTGTATTTGATGTTGATTGCAATTCTTCCATAAATACGTACTGTGGTCTGTTCGGTAATGACTTCAGGATATTATATTTTATTTTGTTTGTGTGGCTTACAGCTATCAATACAAAAGTAACAGTGAGGTTATTCACGACAAGCCATTTACAAGCCTCCACAGTTAACAGTTAATTACTTAGTTATTTTCTTTGAGTTAAAATAAATATTTAAAAAAATTAAAGTGCAGTATGAAGGGCTCACAATTGTTTATCTAATATCAAAAATCTATTTATTAAAATCACGCTTATAATCAGCACTTTTATAAATTAGAGACTAGGTGATCCGGTGAACTACAACGTGAAACAAGATTTTTAAAATTTTTCGCCTGTTCTTTTGGGTGTTTTCCTAATTTTCTTTTTTCCATTATCGAGTTCTTGCAAGACACAGCAATTGATTTTTATATGTGATTATATAGATAGATAGATATAATCATGGATCAGTTTCTTAGATATTTCAAACGTCAGATAGTTTGAAATATCTAAGAAAGGTTGGTAAATAAGGGTTGGTGTCGGTATATTATGTGCATCGTGGCAAACTTGCCTATTATGTAATTTTGCTATATTATGCTAGATGGCGTCATGGTCACTGAGCCTTTCTGATAGCCTCTCTAAAGTATCTTAAAAATCTCTGTGTTTTCGCGACAAACTACCCCGCGGCATCATTATGTCAGTATAAAACCATAAATACAATACACATAATACGCCTGTAACTTGCAAGTTTCTTGCAAACTTGTATGCAAGCTACGAGAATATTGTGTACTAGCTTTTGCCCGCGGCTTCGCCTGCTTGGAGGTCTACCGGTATAAAATATATCCTATGTCCTAATCCAGATTATGGTCTACCCATGTGTTAAATTTCATCCAAATCCGTTCAGCCGTTTTAGAGTGAAAGCGTAACAAAAAAACTCACTTTCCCATTTATAATATTAATTATGATTACGTGCTGTGAAATACTAGTAATGGCGAGCTTCAACCAATGAAGACGTATAATTACGTGGCTGTTAAAGCCTGTAATAATATTGACGGCTCAGACCCGTCTCCCGCACGAAACAAACATTTGTGTGGCCTACATAATATAGTTGTTTCGGGGAAAATAGTTATCAGTCAGTAACATTGTTCCAGAGGATTGGATCTAAATAATACTCTCTCGAAGCAATGAATTAGGGTCACTTATAGATACCCATCTGAAACTCTCGAAAACTAAAATGCTAGCCTAATGAAATAAATTCTGTTTATTAGACAATTATATTATGTTCTAAATGTTACCTCGAGATACGAACTATGAGTACATTTCCAATCCCTTAAATCTCTTAAAAACGGTTAAGTACACAAACATTTTAAAATATTATTTTAAAATTTTCAATTCTTTTTTTCAAAGAATCCGCTGTGAGTTTCTTGATTGGCATTCTCAAAACTCGGATGATAATTCGAATTTACACTAGCGCTACCCTTGCGAGCGTGTCAGCGAGTTGAACTAAATTGACCGTGAGATTTTGACAGATAAAGTATGAGATGACGTAAGAAGTGGCATTCAGTAAGGTAATTCCCTGTCACTTCGAGGCTCACTTCGCACTTCAAAGTGCTCTACAATAAAACTAAGGAATAACAGGCACTTAATTTATCAGCATACTCAGTAAATCCCTGAGAGGCTTAGCAGCTTCTGTTGCAGGTTATCAACAGGTGGGCCCTTATCCTGGCCTATTGTTTCACCGTGCTATGACTCGCCTTTCGTTTACTCTCTCACTTTACTGAGTAGGATTTTTATAAGTTTACTAGGCAAGCCGCTCATGCTTTGCAAGATAACAAACAACTTTTATTATGGGACCTGAAATCGCGAAAAAATATCAGTTGTTCCTTACATTTTGACGAGTTATGCGAACATAAATGTAGGGAACAGATGATTTTTTTTTTCACGATTTCAGGTTTGTAAAAAATATTTGTTATTACGAGCACAATCATGTGTTTATTTAGTATTTTTTTTTCGAAAATGAGGTTTCTAAATTAGCCTATTTTTATATTGGCCTCGATCAATCAGGTTTGGAAAATATTTAGGATTAAAATTTTTGAGTCCAGAACGATCACTTAAAAATTTGACATTTATGGATCGCACATTAAGTTAAAAAGCCTTAAAAACCACAAAAAGGACTTTAGTAATTTATTTATTTTTATTTATTTATTTATTTAACAATTTATGTACACACAGAAAAATAGATAGATATACATGATACTTATAATTAGGAGTACAAAGGTACTGCTTATTTCTATAGAAATTTCTTCCAGCAGACCTGCGAAAGGAGAAATGAAAAGAAATGTAGACAATAGTGTGTGAGAACAAGAAGAGAAAAATATGACTAGTCGAAGTCTTAAACTAAAATATTAAATATACCTACACATATAACGGAATACAAAATTAACATATACTTAAATAAATACATAAAGCTAAAAATATATAAACATACATATACTATATATAAATACTCACATTTGAGAGGAAAGATAATGCTCTTTTACTCGACATTTGAACAGCGACATAGTTTTTAAATCGCGAATGTTAGGCGGTAGCGAGTTCCACAATCTTACAGCATGGACAGAGAAGGAATAAGAATAGTAGCTAGTTTTATGAGGATGAGATTTAAGGAGGGACCTAAGGTGTGATCTACACGGTGCGTCGCTAGGGCGAGCGTAAGAAAAACGCTCGCGCAGGTAGGAAGGATAAGACGGGTTGTGTAAGATGTTGAAGAGGAGACATAAAATCCGAGTGTTCCTGCGAAGGCGGATTGGGAGCCACTTGAGTTCCTTGCGAAAGTGAGAAACATGGTCATACTTTCGAAGACCAAAAACAAAGCGAATGCACAAGTTTTGCAAGCGCTCAAGCTTATTTAATAGCTCCTCAGTAGCATCCAGGTAGCATGCGTCGGCGTAATCTATAATCGGCTGAATAAGCGTTTGTGCCAAAGAGATTTTAGTCTTCAAGGGCAGGAGACTTTGAAGGCATTTCAGCGAATGAAAGGAGAAATGAACCTTTCGACTGACCTCATTGACTTGAGCACGCCACGAGAGATTGGAGTCAATAATTACGCCCAGATCTTTGGCAGTTTCGGTATAGTCAATGCGAACACCATCGAGATATAAAGGCAACAGAGATGTAACATCAGCCGCATTGCGAACGAATCTGCTGCCTATAATCATGGCTTGAGATTTAGTTGGATTAATTTGCAGACCAAACGACTTAGCCCAACCGCTGATGCAGGCCAGGTCATGATTCATAGCAGCAATTGCGGAACCCGCGTCAGCTACCGTAAAATGTCGGTAAATCTGCAAGTCGTCTGCGTAGAGATGAAAACCAGAGGAGATTACTCTGGTAACAAAGTTGATGAAAATTGAAAAAAGAAGAGGAGAGAGAACGCTACCCTGAGGAACACCCTCAGTGAGGCTACACCAATCAGAGAAAGACTCCTCCAGGCGAACACACTGAGAGCGTCCCCGAAGATAAGAACTAAACCAAGCTAAAGCTGAAGAAGAGAGATTGATAGATTTGAGGATACCAAGCAGAATGTCGAAATCCACCGAGTTGAAAGCGCTACTAAAGTCAAGCAATACAAGAACAGTAAGCGACTTATTCTCCATTGCCCAGCGGATGTCGTCAGTTACTTTTAAAAGTGCGGTTACAGTACTGTGACCTGGGCGAAAACCGGATTGAAAAGGGGATATTATCGAGTTTGACGCTAAGAAAAATGATAATTGTCTATGAACTAAGTGCTCAAAAACTTTAGAGAGAAATGGAAGAATAGAAATAGGTCTAAAGTGGGTTAATAAAGTAGGATTATTAGTTTTAGGTAAAGGTATTATGTGAGCCTGTTTCCAAACTGACGGAAATGAGCAAGAGGAAAATGAGTGGTTAAAGATGTGAGTTAGAACAGGAAGTAACGAGGAAAGGATAAGGGTTATCATTCTTGAGCACAACTTATCATTACCGACTGCTGAAGAAGTAATTGCAAGTATAGATTTCTTAACGTCTTCCTCAGTAACATCGCTAAACTTAAAGTGAGGACATTGTGGTAACGGTACACTAGCAAGACTCTCTAATGTCGCAGCTTTGACAGACGGATCAAGAGAAAAGGGAAGGAGAGAGAAATGTTTATTGAGATCATTGAGGTTCACATCCTTGCATTGGTTGGTAGGTGCCTTGCCTATGCCTACAGATTTGAGAAATTTCCAAACATCGGAAGAACAGCGGTTATTGAGTTGTTCGTGGAAATAGCGTCTCTTAGCATCTTGACACAGACGACTGCAGCGATTACGTAGGGATTTGTAATAAGAGAGATTCAGCTCTGAAGGTCTGCGCTTATATCTGCTCTTAGCTTTATCCCTGCGAGCCATAAGCTCTTTAATTTGTAGCGTTATCCATGGTGCAGGGTTATGTCGGACTTTGACACGTCGGATAGGGGCATGCTGGTCATATAAACTGAGAACGGTTGCGTTAAAACAGTTCACCTTATCGTCGATGTCATCATACTCAACCAGAGGGGTCCAGTCGAGATCGCCGGCATCACGCTGCAAAGCCTCCAGGTCTATGCCCTTGAAGTTCCGGAGAAATAAAAACTGGGACTTACGCTTGGGAACACGGATACGATAGGAAAGATAAATAAGATCGTGGTAAGAAAAAGTAGCCGTAAGTTGACCATGGTAAGAAACATTCTTAGGAGAGGAAACAATCATAAGATCTAGAAATGAGGGTGAACAGTTAGGAAAATAGTGAGTTGCAGATAAAGGCAAAACTTGAAGATTGAAAGAAGACAATAGTGAAAGGAGTTTCAGGGAGCGAGAGTCATTTTTAATCAAGCAAGTATTAAAATCACCCATTAAAATAACGTGCTCATACATGGGGCAAAGATCACTGAGAGTGGAGTCTAGAGAATTAAAGTAGTCAATGTGAAGATTAGGACTGTAAAGCACTGCAAGCAGGACTTTTGTGTGATGAACAGTAATTTCCAGAAACAAGTATTCAGCCGACTCAGAATACCGAGAAGGAGACGAACTAACCACCCTGTAGGGTAAATCAGCACGCAGGTAAATAGCGACACCTCCTCCGCCTTTGCCCGTCCTATCGTTGCGGATTAAGACGAAGCCGGGGAGTGAGTATTGAGTAGAGAGGAGAGATGGCTTCAAAAAGGATTCCGATATCAAGAGAGCATCCAGGTGAGCACTGCTAAAGGATGCCAGAAGGTCAGAATAGTGACCAGGAACACTCTGAGCATTTATGTGAGCTATATGCAGATTATTAGGGTCATTGGAGAAAAGAGAAGAGATTTTATCATGTAAAGTAAGTGGTAAGGAAGAGTCACTGTCCGCACTAACAAAACTAGTCGAAGAAGAGCACGAGAAGAAGCTGTCATTAAGATCAACTATATCATCCATGAGTATTATACTTAAATTATAATATATAAAATAATATAAATATCCAACAATACAAAAGTAAAATAACTTTAAAATACGTAATCACTAAAAAACACTAATAATTACAGATTTTCCTTTCACTAGAAAAACCTCCCCCAACTCACTGGTATATTGGCAGAAATTTTGAAAGAAAGCAAAAAAGTTAACACACTAATAATGCAGTAGAAATAGACACAATAAATAACATACATAATAAAAATAAAACAAAACGAGAACTTAAAATTTTAAACAGCCGATTCACACATCGAACCGCACGTAAAATGGAACGCGACGCAATGACGGATACTGACATCTGTTGATCTGTCACATCATCCAGTCAATACGTCAACGTCGTACATAACATAATGTCAAACATCAAATTCATCAAAACCGAATGTAATATGCAAGTACCGGCAATAGTAAAAATATAAAAGTAAAATGAATAGCGGTGAGACAAACAAAAATTACTTATTTAACTACCGGCCCAAGATGATAGTGAAACATGTAAAGTGGCCAAGTTAAGAAGTAGTGAAGTGAATGTACTGACAAAAACAAAACAACGAATGTGTTACTTGCGCAGACGCGTCTTCCTCGTTTTCTTAGCAGAAGTTGCCAAGGATGCGATTTTAGGAGATCCAGGTTCTTCGGACTGCGCAGAATCCTCGGTGTCGACTGAACGAGACGGGAATTTGGCTGTCAGATCGTGAAGTTCACCTGCTGTCTCGATCTTGCGGCGGGACTTGTCTGGGCAAATAACAACAATCTTGCCTTCCATGGTCCAGCAATTTAGCATACCGAAATGCTTGCGAGCAGCTGCAAACACATGATGCCGAACTTGCGTTAAGAACTCGGAGATAGTGATCCCGGTACCCTTGAGAGCTTTCTTGCTATCCCATACAAGTTGCCGGTGCTCCATTTTGAAGAATCGTACTAGTATGGGTCGGGCCTTCTGCTGTGAGAATCCGAGTCTATGACAAACATGGATAATATTCTTGTCCTTACAAACCTCAGTCAATTTAATTTGGTTGGATATGATGTTGTGGACCACATCACGTAACCTTTCATTATCCTTCTCTGGAACACCATGGAACAGCAGGACCTTTCTTCTCATAATGGTTTCATGCCTATCAAACCCAGCAGCAAGCAGCTCCATTTGAGTTTTTAACTTGGAGAGTGCTTGACAGACAAACAGCTTAAACTCGGAGAACTCATGTGCAATGAATGCAATGTCTGGTGGAGCTGATGCGGTACCAGAGGTAGCCTGCTGCAATTTCGCTTCATATTCCTGCATTCTGGAGCCAAACAACCGCTCAAGATCCTCCAAGCTGGCAGCAAGTTTAGTGTCCATGTTCAATGTGCAGTCAAAGTGAACCAGGTACAAGTGCTACAGACTTGAAAACAATAGATAGCGAGTGTGGGGGGGTTTAATTTAAAATGAATTGAGTTATTTCATTAGTAAGTACAAATTACTATTTTAAAACTTTAATTTATTAAGAGCACAACAAAAATATATGTTAGTACTATGTCTACCCACAAAGGAAAAAAGTAATACTCTTTTTATCAGAGATAAAAGTTCGTAGATATATTTTTTGGCTCTTTGGATACAAAAACCTCGTCAGCTTAGCATAAACGCAAAAGGAAAGTCTCAAAAGCGTTCGCAGCAAACGTAATTGACAGGCATTCAAGTCGAGAGTTTTACCTTTGAACGAACTAACGAACGACTCGTTTTAATGTTCATTAGACATCTGCTTGTTACTGGCTCACTAATCAGACCTTCATTACTAACTACGGATTTACGGATCCAGTTTAATTTGGACACGAATCCGTGAATCCGGTTTCGGATCCGATTTAGTGGTTATCTCGTGTTTCGTTTTTATCAGAACCTAAATCACGTAAATAGGTTTATTTTATACTTTTGTACGCGAGTATAATAATAAAATCACACTAATGTTATAAAGGCGAAAGTTTGTGAGTGTGTGTGTTTGTATGTTACTTCTTCACGCTCAAACGCCTGGACCGAAATTTGCTATGTAGATAGCTTACCCTGGATTAACACAGGCTACTTTTTATCCCGGTCTACGCGGGTGACACCGCGGGGCGCAGCTATTTATTTACAAAAATTACGAACCTAACATGTTTTCTAGATCTAAATACCTACGCTGGATTTTGGCACTTGCCGGTGCCAAGTGCCAAAATGAAACTGTCGCGAGACGGTCCTCTCTATTCGGAAGTGAATGTTTTTTTTTTAAGCTCGTCAAAGAGATATGGCTCTTTACGGCGTTAGTATTTTTTTGAATATTGAACAAATTAACATTTATTTGTGTTCTCAACTCAAAAATATTTGAATTTTCTATTTTTCATATTAGGCTGTTTATCGGGTATACCTTTGCTTCTCCTTCAAACTGGCGAAAGCAAAGCGCGGAAAAAAAAATTAAATCATAGTTTCCGTTTCCTAATAATTGCAACATGCACTTCTTCCCTATAGTCTCACACCTATGCAAGGCAAAAGGCGCTACGACCCCGTCGATAGACCGTTGGTAGACTTGCAACTTGTTTCTCCGAACGATTCTTTTGTTTTCTGGGAGGGTACCTCTATAACAAAATAAACAAAGTTCACAACATCTTTCCACTCACAAAACACCTGTGTAAGAAGAAAATTAATGGATGGCTTATGAGTCTGGACTATGACGCAACCGAAAGTCTACTTACCATCCCAAAATAGTTACCGCTTTCGTCTAGGTTGTCTCTGCCACAAGCACATACTACTATGGCATTCAGCAAACACGCACACCCACACCAACTTTTACATCACTCACACTCACACTGTCACACACTCACACTCCCATTCAATCCACACAAACACTCCTTCCTAAATGTAGAATAGAAATTATTGTCTAGTTTTAGTTTACGTGAAACCATACTTTGTACCTGGGGCTGATACCTGGTGGCCTGAAATACAGGCTTCGGCTTAGCTTAGGCACCAGTCTCCCACAATACTGTTCTTTAAGCCAATGACTGGACAATATTGATTTTTTGTTATTATTTTGTAAGGACATTGTGGTGAGAAAAATAAATAAATATTATTAAATATTATTATTAATTCATGACAAAAATATTTTTCGTTATTTCATTTTATTTATTCAAAAGTGTATTGAAAAACGTCGTTTGATACACGTGGACATTTGTTATTGCAGTTCTCCACTTGTATCAAAATGAACTATTGTTGCACAATGTTTTGTAGCTATACCGCCGTAATATATGCATTTGCATTAACCACCCAAACACACATTCAGGCACAAAGTAAGTTTGTTCGTTAATTACAGGGAGCTCGTTAGTTAGCTACTGATCGGGCTCTCGCCTACTGTCGGATTAGGGATGTTACCTCATACCCGACGACACGGCTGGCGCAGTGGTTGAGCGATTGACTGCTGCGCAGCATGTCGCGGGTTCGATTTCCGCACGGAACAAATATTTGTACGACCTACAAGTATTTGTTCCGAGTCTGGGTGTTTTTCTATCTATAATATGTATGTATTTACAAAAAAAAAAAAATGTATATAAGTAGTTTATCAGCCATCTCGTTACCATAATACAAGCATTAGGTTGCTTAGCTTGGGACTAGATGGCGTTGTGTGAAATTATACCGGTACGGAATACAAATCTACGCATAATCCGATGTTTTCTATTACGATTACAGTATTTACAAGGTATCTAGTGGATAGATCATCATTTAAAGAATCCATGCGTCAGGTTCGTGAACGGGCGCTGTTGGTGGAGGCTGGTCATACCTTAGCTGCCACGGCTTATTTTAATTTAAATTTTGATTTATTTTTTTTATTATGGACGCTTTTAACGTTCATCGTTCTCACATGTATAATTTCAACATGAATGATGTAACCAATATTTTGTAACCATATTTTGATTTAAAAGAGTGTCCGTGGAGTTTCTTGCCCGTTCTTCTCCATAGAGATCTACGTTTTGGAATGGGCAACTAGCTTCAACTTTCTGACTTACCTACTGACAGACTTTTTGACAATTCAAAAGTGCCTGTAATTGGTGTAATTGAAATAAATGCTTTGAGTTTGAGTTTGAGTTTGTATATATCGGTTATTGTTATGGTTTCGTACCAAAATGATAAAAAGGAACCCTTATAGTGTGAGTCAGTCTGTCTGTCTGTACGTCTGTCCGTCTGTCACAGCAGGATATCTCAAGAACTACTAATGCTATCAACTTGAAATTTTGAACAGTTTTAGATGACGTTTGCCCAACTATTAAAATAAATAAAATAAATGAAATAAAATTCATTTATTTAAGGCAAGTTTTTACACATACACCTGTAGTCTTAAATTAAATATGAAAAAGATATTAAATTCAATTATTTAAAAAAAAAAAAGAAAAGAAAAAGAAAGAATTTTTTTTTTTCAACAGGGACTACTAGGGCATGTGGGGTATCATATTATGAAGGAAAGCTGTTTGCAAATTCTCAAAGTTTTTTTTCTTTTTTTTTAGGCCGCATAGTTTTCGACTTTTGATGAAAAATGTAAAAAAAAATACTGCTCCCCCATTATATCCGAAGTTTGCACAGAGAAAAATCTAAAATTATTTTATGTGATAGAAGTTTACGTAAAGATTACAGGAAAAATAAAATGATGTCTCTAAATAGCACACTTTTTCAGAAATCAGAACGGAACCCTCAGTGCGCGAGTCTGACTCGCTCTTGACCGGTTTTTTATAACATCATTCTCCTGCCCTTATCCCAATTTATTTGGGATCATCGAAACATGTATTTTCTTCCATTACTTCTCTATTAGTCGTCATTTCGGTAGCTACCCCCCTTCTAGCCAAATAGTTCACACAGTCCATGAAACGAAATGAAATGAAATGATTTATTTTCTGTAAGTAGGTTTGTACAAACACTTTTACACGTCAAGCATATTTTTTTAAACTAGATGAGTTCGACGTTTCCTATCTGACTACTCTGAGAAGAAACGCCGAAACAAACTCAGAGGTCACAGTGTCTTTTAAAGTCCAGACATAATCTTGGTCAGATCATATAAAGACCATGTAAATTGCAGTCTGAAATGGTCTTTTGAGGAAAGAACCACACAGATTGAGTGGACCTGTCCAGTCAGTGCACGCATTTGTCAGTAATCGTGCAGCTCAACTCAAAACTTAAGGAGCTTAACGATTCGACGAACAATACCAAAGAAGAGACATTTGGGTAGGCCGCATAAATTACTCAACTGTCAGACTATGACTAAAACTAAGAAAAGGATACAATAAATAAAAAACAATGATCCACGTAGTCTTCACATTCACAATAATTAAAAATAGTATTAGTAATACTTCACAAAGTAAATATTCATGTCATTGTAAAAAGGTATTTAAATCAACATTGTGTAAATTTAGCTTTTAGCCATCAATAACCCCTCAAGTGTCGAATGCACCCCATGTGTGCATAAGAAAAACCCTTTTTTTGTTCGGTATATAAGCTTATATCACATATATATAAATTAAAAAAAAACATCATCCGATGGAAAACCAATCAAATCATTAGTTGTGAACTTATGGAGTTCGCAGCTAACCTCCCCTCCCCCCCCCCGCGTGTCAAATGCACCCCAAGTGTGCAAAAGGACAAAACTTTACATAACAGTTATATAAGCTTAGATCACGTATATATAAACGTAAAAAAACATCATCCGATGGAAAACATATCATTAACAGTAGTTGTGAACCTATGGGGTTCGCAACTAACCCCCAACCCTCCCCACTCGCTGGGGTTTTGGGTCTAAAATCAGCCAAACTCAGAGACATTTATACTCATATTTTTCTTGTCCATGAAACAAGAATAAATATTCATTGAAACAAAACGCAGCATTGTTGCTGGGGTCTTAACTATGAGCTCTGGGGGCAGAAGTTGAACGTTTCCAGTGAGAGAGAGTGACGGTGCTATAGGTCGTATATAGCTCCGTCTCTCTCTCTCTAGAAGCCCCTGGTCAATATTGTACAGTCAGCAACAAAAGTCGATTAACACTTGGAGTTTTCTAAATCTTAATTATTGAGAAAAATACTTTATTAAAATCGGAACAGATGTAAATTTTAAATAAAATTTACTCTTATCTATGAAATGCTAAAAAGCAGGGTATCGTATCATTTTGTGTTAATTTAGATGATGTCTAAAAGTAGCAGTGCTAACCGACTTCTGTTGCTGGCCGTACAAAGAAATCTTCCTGAGATGTAAAGCGCCGTTTACACGGTGCAAGTTTCTGGAACGTTCAAGAGCAATAATTGCATACCATAAAGCACGTTCAAGTTTTTTGACATTTAAGAATTGCATGAAGTGTTTATACGCGTGCGATTCCATAAAATGGCATGTACAATAATTGAATGCAAGTTTTTCCATTCAATAAAATCGCATGCGACTTACACCAGGCAATAAAATTGATAGACGATTATTGCATGCAAGTTTTGCCTAGAAATGATATTTCATTTAATTTTATTGAACGGCTTCTCAAGCTATTTTTCAAGTTGTTCTTGATTTGATTTCTTCCCTCAAAATAGCAACAACGATTACCACACCCTCACTTACCGCATCAATGACAGCACAGATGTCAGATCATGCCAGAATTGAATGCGATTTTATTGTACGAGCAATTATTGTATGTACTGTGCGATTTTATTGAACATGCTTATACCAGTTTTGAAAGTTGCCCGTATCGTGCAACAATATTGTACGTGTTGTTTAGCCGGCGCCAGATATTTTCCCTTCAATTTTATGGTATGCCACAGGCAATAAACTTGCGCCGTGTAAATGGAGCTTTAGGAATGCATCGAGACCGCGCGGCCGTAGCACAACGACAGCTACGCCGTAGCAGAGCGCGAGCTACGTCGTAGCACGACTTCTACACGTAGTAGACTAGACAGAGACACGTTTTCCAAAAAAAGTAACATTTCAAAACGAAAAAATCTACTCAGCCGTTTGGTAGCTACGAATGCCAAAGACATACAGATCATCATCTGCCTATCCTTTTCCCAACTATATTGGGGTCGGCTAATCGGCTTTCAATCTAAGTGGATGTAGCTGAATACCAGTAATTTAGGTTTAAAGAATTTTATTCTCATAAGAACTTAAATAGATACAAAGTGCTTACATCTAAGTAAAGTAAATTATCATATTTTCCTCTGGGGTGTTGGTGACGTATACGGTACATACATGTTTCCTGAGTTTTGTTTTAAAGATATTTATACTATCACACTTCTATAAATCTTCCGTTAAATTTTTCAACAGCCGTGCTCCCTCAACTAATATTGTTTTTTTGCCGTAATTAGTCCGCGCCCGTGCAGTCATTACTTGAAACTAGTTTTTACTTCTTGTGTTGTATGTTGTTGTGAGGAGCTCGTGGCTACGTAATAACAGCCGCACGGGTCGATCTGTCAGGTTAAGCTACGCTTGCCGGGGTTGGTCAGTGGATGGGTGACCATCTTTACATACCGAGATTCCTCCGTGCCTCGGAAAGCACGTTAAGCCGTTGGTCCCGGCTGTTATTCGAGGATCTTTGACAGTCGTTACGGGTCGTCAGAAGCCCGAAAGTCTGACAACCAGTCTTACCAAGGGGTATCGTATTACCCAGTAACTGGGTTGTGGAGGTCAGATAGGCAGTCGCTCCATGTAAAATACTGGTATTCAGCTGCATCCGGTTAGACTGGAAGCCGACCCCAACATAGTTGGGAAAAGGCTAGGCAGATGATGATGTTGTATGTTGTTGTCATTTTACGTAGTTGTATATTTGACTGCACGGAATTTGTGGTGATTTTTTTTATGAGAATGCAGGTGTAATATGTGTAAAGTTGTGTGAGATTTAGTAATTTAGTTTTTTCGTATAATTTTTTTGTTGGATAAAGATAGTCATAATGAATTAATACTTTGATAATTTTATTTTGTAATCTTTGTAGTGAGTTTAGATTTGATTTAGCGGCTGCCAGCTAATTTACATGGAGCGGCTGCCTATCTGACCTCCACGACTCAGTGATAAATGATAAAATGATAAATGATTTATTTTCTGTAAGTAGGTTTGTACAAACACTTTTACACGTCAAACATATTTTTTTAAAACTAGATGAGTTCGACGTTTCCTATCTGACTACTCTGAGAAGAAACGCCGAAACAAACTCAGAGGTCACAGTCTCTTTTAAAGTCCAGACATAATCTTGGTCAGATCATGTGAAGACCATGTAGATTGCAGTCTGAAATGGTCTTTTGAGGACAGTTACTGGGTAATACGATACCCCTTAGTAAGACTGGTGGCCAACGTCCTTCATCGCGATAATCTACGGCATATCCCGTTAATGTGGCCGCGACATAAGTATATTATGCCATTACCCCGCAGAACTTTTAAAACAACAAAAGCACTTCTTATCTTATGACGTCACACAGAATGCTATTCCTTACTTTGTAAACTATTCTATTTATTCCTGCGCTTCTAAACCTTATTTATTAGATCAGATCTATTCTCGAAGCGACCGTACAGTCAAGAGTATATATATGTTTACACTTTGCAAAATTCTAAAGCGAGAGTTTCTAAGAGTTATCGGTTGTTCGTAAAATGCTGGAATGATTGATTTTTTACAAAAGTTAACGCCTCAAGTGTTTTTATGTACTAATTTATAAACCGAAAACCGCAGCGGGGGGGTGAGGGGGTTAGTTGCGAACCCCATAGGTTCACAACTACTGATGATGATTTTTTCACCATCGGAAGATGTTTTGGTTATATATAGGTACGATATAAGCTTATACAGATGGGGTGCAGAAAACACTAGGAGTTAAAAGAACACAAAAATTTCACCTATACTATGTGAACTTACCCTTACTACCTACAAAGTAAAGAATCAAGTAAACGTCAATTTGAATGTTTGATACAATTTACCCTTTGTACTATTTGAAAAGTGAGATTATCTAATTATTCTCTCTCAAATCGGCTTATTATATTATTGTAAACAGAGAACGAGGAAAACTGTCCCACCGTAATACAGTTTATAACTAGTACGGGGGACAGGGAGCATCGTATTGTAACAACCTGACTTTGTTATTGGAGTTTGAAATGGTTAGTTATCTAAACTTTTAGATTCATAGAAAATAAGTACTTACTTACTAGTGTAGAATTTGTTGTAAGGTTGTTGTTTTGGAAAAATAAAGATTATGATTATGATTATGACATAAAGTAACTTCGCGTCAGGATATTATAAGCACTAAGTACACCTTAGTTTTTTTTTCTCAAACATTAGGTACTGCTGTCCAATCGCTAGGCGAAGGTCACCGCATACCCACAGCCGTCCAAAAATTTCAAATTTTCGAAATTTAAAGAGTCTAACACACACACAGATCACACACATCTATTAGGGGATTTTCGTCAAAATGTCTACCAACCCACTTATGGGATGTCCCATACATACAAGTTGCAAATAATTAACATTTTTTTAACATAGAAGTGTCGAGTAATTATTCAATAGTTCCAAAAGACTAGTTTTCTTTTTTACTTAAATTGCCAACAGCAATTTTTTTTTTTAAAGTAACAAAATTAAATCTTGAAATGTGGCATCTTACGTCTTGCAGTACTGTCCTTATTATTTGGTAACGGTCATGACCAAAACGTATCTAAGTTACTATTTATTTACATAATTATATTATTTGAAATAAGCTCCATTTAATAAAAAAAATACATACCTAGCAAAATTCGTAAAATTTATCATTCGATTAAACCAAGAATTTGCTAAAATATCCAAAACAATATTAGTAAGCTGTTTTCAAAGTAGGTAGCAGTTTAAAAAAAAATGCCCATTAAACCTAAATAAAATAAAAATTAGATTAGACTATAATGTAACAATTACCTAAAGTTATCTTGGTATTGTAAGTCTACTGCAGCGACAACAATGTCTTCGTATTTTAGTATGTGATACTTCCTGCGACTGAACACAGTTTCCCAAAACACAAGCTTAAGCTTAGTTTGGGAATCAGTAACAGTACCTTTTGTGAATAATACGTTACATATGTTAGATTACTCTAAGATGAATGTATTAGCTGGCGACAATAAATAATTTTTATTTTATTTTTTTTTATTTATTAGTCCAAAAAAAGTCCGGACATATTTCATATGCTTTTTGTACAAAGCATTAAATTTTTATTATTATTTTCTAAAAAAAATCCCTTTAGTCGATAATTCCGGACAAATGACACGGCTGGATAAAGTCCGGACGAAAGGTAACCATCATAATATGGTAACCAATGGTTCCATAACACGTCATAATAATTTAAGAGAAAATGGAACATATTATGTATTTGTCTTTTACATATTTTTGCCGTTAACAGTACATTGTCGAGAATAGTTTAAAGTCCCCAGTTATCTCAGAGTTGTATAAGACGGTATTACTCGCGGTTCAACGACGGGTCACTGTACGGGTGAACTTAGCTTAGGTTTCTGTGTTCTCTTTCTAGATTAGTTATCGAAGGTGCAGTTTTAAGACGTAACCCGCCCCTCTTTCTGATATCACACCGACAAAAATGCAGATTTAAAGTAACATTTAATCTAACAAATACATTTATAAGTGAAAACTTCTTTCTATTAATCGCACTTTGCGTTCTTTGAATATTGATCGTAATTAAATCGTCAGGCTCGGGTCGCGCGGTGACGTTGAATCTGGTATTCTCGGTTCCAGTCGGACGATGACACTGAATTGCGTATACTCGGCGCTGAATCGCGTGTACTCGGCGCTGAATTGCGTATACTCGGCGCTGAATCGCGTGTACTCGGCGCTGAATTGCGTATACTCGGCGCTGAATCGCGTATACTCGGCGCTGAATTGCGTATACTCGGCTCTAGTCGTAAGTTTTCACTTCTGTTGTGTGGTCAAAAACTATTTTTTTAACATAAGTAATGCAAAACTGCATTTCGAATTACTTACGCTCGTGATCTCGATACAATCCAGAGCAGATGGAGTTTCTTACCCTGTGAACAAAAGAAAAAAAATATTAATTAGCATCGAAACACAATAAAAAAAAGTCACAGTTACTACAGATTGAGCAAAGTACAAACAGCGGGCAGCATGTAGGACCGGTTTCTACAGAAGGGTAAATCTTCGAGCGTTTCAACCGCCGTCATTACCCTCCCCCAAAAGTTCATGAAAAAGAATATATTTAATTAAATATTTCAGGAATTCTTAGATTTTGGTTCTTTAGCAGATTCTGGGAATTGCTGAAATATTTAATTAAATATATTATCTTTCATCAACTTTTGGGGGAGGGTAATGACGGCGGTTGAAACGCTCGAAGAATTACCCAGAAATGCTTGAAGGATGCCTAATGCATATAATATGTTCAAACTCAAACTCAAACCATTTATTTCAAAGTAGCTGCCCGCTCCGGTTTCGCACGGTAAATCTTCCATTTACAGTACGACCATGTAATGAAATAAAATGACAATGAAATAATTTAACAACGATAACATCGCACAAGACAGGCAGGTTTGCAAGGAAAAAGGAAAGGCCTTTGCCCCAAAAAAACAAATTTAAAATTGAAAATGTCTTTCTTCAATGTTAAAATAACAACACTCTACAACTTTTTTTACTAGGTATAGGTACTTTTTACTAGGTGTAGGTACTTTTTACTAGGTATAGGTATTTTTTACTAGGTATAGGTACTTTTTACTAGGTATAGGTACTTTTTACTAGGTATAGGTATTTTTTACTAGTTATAGGTACTTTTTACTAGGTATAGGTACTTTTTACTAGGTATAGGTACTTTTTACTAGGTATAGGTACTTTTTTCACAAAACATGGATGCCACATTGTAAGAAACTGAACAACTAAGCGTCAATCTGTCAATATTTTTGAAGATCACTGTCTTCTGTCTGACTCACCAACTTTTTCATATTGAGATTTTTAACCAAAAATTTTCATTTTTCCATACAATTTTTCAAACATTTTCTTTTATACAAACCTTGTCCTAACAATTTACAAACACAAAAAAAAACTTGAGAGGTGTCAAGGGACACCCGGATGGAACGAAGTTCCTTTCGATTAATTAGTGAAGGAATTGTAACATAATTTTATTTTTATCATCATCATCATCATCATCATCATCATCATCATCATCATCATCATCATCATCATCATCATCATCATCATCATCATCATCATCATCATCATCATCATCATCATCATCATCACCATCATCATCATCATCATCATCATCATCATCATCATCATCATCATCATCATCATCATCATCATCATCATCATCATCATCATCATCATCATCGCGACACCACACTGTTCAATGCGAAATAGAAATGAAAATATCTGGCTTGCTTTCTATAAGAGAGAGAGAGAGAGACAGACAGAGAAACATGCGCACGCCGCACGGCTTACAATAGCTACCTATAGCAAAAAGTGTCGTGACAACTTTTTGTGAGACTTTTTTCCGTCTAGCCCCCTTTCACAACGCGCGATAAGGAACTTCGTTTCAATAAAAGAATTAATACAAATAGTTGCAACCGTTCTGAAGTGCTACGCGTAGGTTTAAACAACATATTCGGCAGTTGATTTTTATTTATATAGACAAACCAATATTACAGGCACTTTTTGATAATAGTTGTCAAGCGATCGGTCAGTCACTAAGACGAAGATAGTTGCCCATTCCAAAACGTAGTAGGTTCCTATGGAGAAGAACAGGCAAGAAACTCCGGGTTTAGCAGAGATAGCCTATATTAATTATTTATTTAAGGTATACATGTATTATGTCATAAGATGATAATCAGGTTAAGCTACGCATACCGTGGGTTGGTCCGTGGATGGGTGACCAACTTTACATACCGAGCGATACCGAGACTCCTCCGTGCCTCGGAAAGCATGTTAAGCCGTTGGTCCCGATTGTCATTCCTGGATCTTGGACTGTCGTTACGTGTCGTCAGAAGCCCGCAAGCCTGACAACCAGTCTTACCAAGGGGTATCGTATTACCCAGAAATTGGGTTGTGGAGGTAAAATACTGGTATTCAGCTGCATCCGGTTGGAATGGAAGCCGACACCAACATAGCTGGGAAAAGGTTATGTAGATTGATTATAATGTTAAAGATTCTGAAAATCTTAGTAATAATATTCCAACCACAACATTATCAAAATCATAACCTCCACATTCACAATTCAAGGAATTTAAACCCTTTGAGATCTTGTCGGCCATTCTATGATAATCTGGAGGCTCATACGACCCCTTTACATAGCACGCTAAGCCTCTCTCAGCTACCTACAGGGACACAGCGGTACAATGGCCGGATTGCTCGGGAACGGGCCGAAATTATAATAACTTTTACGGTAACAATTAAGTGGGAATTGTGAGATTATTTTTTGTGGAAGGGTGTGAAGTAGAATAATGTCAATCTGCCTAGTCTTTTCCCAACTATGTTGGAGTCGGCTTCCAGTCGAACCGGATGCAGCTGAATACCAGTATTTTACATGGAGCGACTGCCTATCTGACCTCCATAACCCAGTAAGTGGGTAATACGATACCCCTTGGTAAAACTGGTTGTCAGACTTTCGGGCTTCTGACGACCCGTAACGACTGTCAAAGATCCACGAATGACAGCTGGGACCAACGGCTTAATGTGCTTTCCGAGGCACGGAGGAGTGTCGGATTGTCACCCATCTACGGACCAGACCCGGCAAGCGTAACTTAACCTGATGGATCGACCCTTGCGGTTGTTATTACTTAGCCACGAGCTCCACGAGCTAGAATAATGTAATTTAAAAAAATAGTACAAACGGTACAAATAGTACAAGTCGGCAAACTTCGTGTTTCGTCAGTCGTCGGATTAGTATCAGTTGCCGTTTGCACTTGGTGCAGACCGGATGATCTCAATCGACTTGGAAGTATATAGAGTTGTTAGTACTCTTTTACCTTAATGGGAAAAACTTCTAAATTCTGTCGAAATACTAAGTTTGCCGAGGGAATTGCATTTATTTACTTTAGCCGTACATGTTTGGGTCACAGAAATCCATATGTGTACCAAATTTCAACTTAATCGGTCCATTAGATTCGGAGCAAATTGGCTTTGATAGACAGATAGACAGACACACGAGTGATCCTATAAGGGTTCCGTTTTTTTCCTTTTGAGGTACGGAACCCTCAAAACGTGCAGTCCAATGTCGTGTGATGTTGTTGATGTCATTATGTAACTGGGGAAATGTGGGTGTAGGTACTATAAGGTGCAGCTCTGCATAACCCCTCGGGATATACAAGCGTCATGATATGCTATGTACATTTAAATTTAAACTTAGTATCTGCGTCTTCAAAGCTTCTTTTTGCATCCTCACCCGGATTCGCAAGTCCAAACATTTTAATCCGGCATCCTCATCAAGTAACATCCGTTACATCCCTACCCTATTTCCTTTCCAAAAGCTTATCTCAGTCCACTGCTGGGCAATTTCCCCACACATTAACACTGGAACCTTCATGATTATGCTAAGCCACAATCACGTACAATGCTCGGGTGGCACAGTTGTAGAATTATATTAACTTTGAACACCACTAAATAGATATGTACAGAAGGTCAGCTTCATATAACTAGCGCACACGCACGCAGAAAGACACGCTTCACGTAGGTACCCACTACACCCACCCACCCATAGTGCTATACCCACTGCGTTCTCGACTTAGTTTCCAAACAATGTGTAAGCAACAATGTTGTTTTTGGAAAAAGTAAGTTTATGGCGCGGACTGACTACGATTTTAAACGGCACACAACAGCACACAACAGCTAATGGTGACAATAGTCATCTATTGTCACCATTAGCTGGCTTGAAATAAGGTTGTAAATTGAAAATAATATTTGTGTTGCCAAGATGTGACTAAGCTGCTAATGTGCATTTATTTCCCGGGTTTTCTTTAGACTATTCAGAATAATATATACACAATAAATTAAATAATTGTTCGATTAAAGTTTTAAAAAATGCTAATTCTATTAAATTCTTAAAAAGAGAACATCGTTATCGCTGAAAATACAGAGATATTCGACGCCAAAGTTTATTTTTGTGAAGCAACTTCCAAAGTTTTTTATTGGGAATATCAAACTATTTTTACTATTCTATTCAGTTAATTTTAAACCCTTCTCTGTCCACTGTATTTTTTGCGTCGGATAGTTTCATTGCGTTACGTCATACTCGCTAATCCAAAAAACCAATTTTTGTGAATATTGAGCTAATACCGCGCCTTAAAACCCAAACATAAACTTCAGTTTGCGCTACAATTTCAAACATTTTTAAGTTGTCATTCTGATATTACAAAAAAAAACTAAGTATATTCGTGTAATTGTGTTATGTTCGTGTAAGTAGAGGATTATACAGAGATTTGAATAGACTTTACAACGAGTGCAGGCGTGATCGTGACTGTCATTTGTTTGAGACAGTTTTCGTTCGTTGTGTGGAGCCAACCTTCTGTACTTATCTATTTTGTGAAGAGTGGACGGGCCGCAGTGGCCGCCATTTTATTTAAAATGGTGAGCAGTCATAAGTGGGATTATAATTAAGTCTCAGGGATTAAACGCGGGTTGTAAGCTTAAATATTATACCTGCGGAAAATATAAAGCCTGCGTGAATATTTAGTTTTTTTGTGCTATTTTTGTGAAGGAATTCTGACGGTTGAACACCTACGATTTATTTCTGATATAGGAAACTTAACGTAGGTAGTATGTTTTGACATTTTGCATGTTTTGCACAATTTCAGCCATTTTGAATATTATTTCCTCATCCTTAGTGGTAGACGGTCGGAGGGGCTGGTGACTAAATAAAAACAGCTACACGGGTCAATCTTCAGTCGCAATGCTTGTCGAGATCAGTCCGTGGATGGGTGACCATTCATAACATACCGAGACTCCTCCGTGCCTCGGAAAGCACGCTAAGCAGTTGGTCCCGGTTATCATTCGTAGATCTTTGACAGTCGTTACGGGTAGTCATAAACCCGAAAGTCTGACTTTGTCAGTCTACTCTTATCACGGGGTATCGTGTAACTAGGTTATGGAGGTCAGATAGGGAATCGCTCCATGTAACCAGCTAACCAGCTGCATTTGGTTAGATTGGAAGCCGACCGCAATGTAGTTGGGAAAAGGCAGATATATATACCTAGTGATAGACGGTAAACCACAGTCCACACGATCCGTCGGTGCGTGACCAAAAGTGATTCAATAATAAACGACCCTGTGGTAAAAGTTTCGGTGAAAATCATTTCGATGTTTCGGTGAAAGCTTTGGAAATTGTTCAAAAACCTGGCTGTTGAAGCATTATCCCGAGTACTGGAAAATAATTTGCTTTGTTATTATGTCAACTCAAACAGAGCACCTGCCATCTTATCTTTTCACCACCCTTGGTTGACCGGTAGAGAATGCCTAAAGCATTAAGTCCGCCTTTGTACCTTTTTAGGGTTCCGTATCAAAATGGTAAAAAAGGAACCCTTATGGTGTGACTCAGTCTGTCTGTCTGTCTGCCTGTCTGTCACAGCTGGATATCTCAAAACCTACTAATGCTATCAACTTGAAATTTGGAACAGTTTTACATGACGTTTATGTTCGCATAAAGGCTCTTACAGACAGAGGCGATATCGCGTCGCGACGCGATATTTTTCTACGGATATAATATCGAAATATCGCGTCGCGACCGCGATATCGCCTGTGTCTGTAAGAGCCTTAATTCGTCAAAATGTAGGGAACAGCAGATTTTTCATTTTCAGGTTTGGTTCCATAGTAAAAGTTGTTCATAATTATGAGTACAATGACCCCTTAAAATATTGCCACTGTTTGAACTTACATCCTATACTGGGTGTAATTTTAATCACCGTTATCCTCTTAAGGGGTCATTGTACTCATCATTATAAACAACTTTTACTATGGAACCAAACCTGAAATCGCGAAAAAAAAAATCAGCTGTTCAGTACATTTTGACGAATTATGCGAACATAAATGTACTGAACAACTGATTTTTTTTTCGCGATTTCAGGTTTGGTCCCATAGTAAAAGTTGTTCATAATGATGAGTACAATGACCCCTTAAGAGGATAACGGTGATTAAAATTACACCCTGTATATGAATATAGACATAAATACAACGAATTAAGAATTGCATAAATAAGCAGAATTAAAAGCTCTCAGTACCGACTAGTACCATCACCAATCACCGTCGTTATAAGACCTGCAAACGAATGCCAATTAGTGCGAATTTAGTTCCTCATTCATTAAGCTTTTTAGAAGTCTGGAGTTTATTAAAGTGCCCGCCATTTGAACGTTAGTAATCGAGTTACGTGAGCGAGCTTCGAATCGAATTAATTCGTGTTTTTAGAGAGCTGGAAAGACAAAAACTTTTTACAAAAAATAAAAAACCGACTTCCAAAAAAACACTGTGAAGTAAACGGCCAAGCTTCATATTTTGACTAAAGCGCCGTTTACACGGTGCAAGTTTCTGGAAGGTTCAAGAGCAATAATTGCATGCCATAGAGCACGTTCAAGTTTTTTGACATTCAAGAACTGCATGAAGTGTTTACACGCGAGCGATTCCATAATGAACCACTAAAAAGTGAACAATAAAAACTTTTTTACAAAAACAAAAACCGACTTCCAAAAAAAACTACAAAGTGAAAAATAACTTTAATTTCGGAAGTCGGTGGCAAAAAACTAAAATACAGATCCAAAGACACCGACTTCCGAAATTAAAAAAAATAACTTTAATTTCGGAAGTCGGTGTCTTTGGATCTGTATTTTAGTTTTTTGCCACCGACTTCCGAAATTAAAGTTATTTTTCACTTTGTAGTTTTTTTTGGAAGTCGGTTTTTGTTTTTGTAAAAAAGTTTTTATTGTTCACTTTTTAGTGGTTCAGTTTGTAATTTATCTAAGTTACAATAACCCAATGTCAGCTGCTCATCACGTTTTACAAAATGTTGCTTTTCCCGATGCAGGACCGTTAATTTTTGAGGAGTTCTCCTAGTAAGAACCAGGAGAAATGAAACTCATGGTGAAGTCACCATTACCATTATTTTGACGAGCATAAACCATATTAAAGTAATCGAATCGCAACCTGTTATATACTTAGATATAATTGAGTATTTCCGATGGCCCTCTGTGGTCTTCATCATCAGTTCCAGCTCACCGAATGGTACTTTCCAAGAGCAAATGCACGAGTTACTATAAAAAATACCGAAATCGATATAGGTGTGCCTATAAAATTTGAGGGTTTCCCTCGATTTCCATGGGATCCCATCATCAGATCCTGACTTGATGATCATGGGACCACTTGGGACCCTTTCGAACAAAAAAAGAAAAATCCAAATCGGTCTAGCCATTTTCGAGTAATCGGGGAACATACATAAAAAAAAAAAATTGAAAAAAAAAAAAAAAAAGGTTCCGACGAATTGAGAACCTCCTCCTTTTGGAAGTCGGTTAAAAATGGCATGTACACTAATTGAATGCAAGTTTTGCCATTCAATAAAATCGCATGCGACTTACACCAGGCAATAAAATTGACAGGCGATTATTGCATGCAAGTTTTGCCTAGACATGATATTTCATTAAATTTTATTGAACGCTTCTCAAGATATTTTTCAAGTTGTTCTTGATTTGATTTCTTGCCTCAAAATAGCAACAACGATTACCACACCCTCACTTACCGCACTCATATTTCAATGACAGCACAAATGTCAGATCATGCCAGAATTGAATGCGATTTTATTGTACGAGCAATTATTGTATGTACTGTGCGATTTTCTTGTACATGCTTATACCAGTTTTCAAAGTTGCCCGTATCGTGCAACAATATTGTACGTGTTGTTTAGACGGTGCCAGATATTTGCCTTTCAATTTTATGGTATGCCACAGGCAATAACTGGCGCCGTGTAAATGGAGCTTTAGGTGTAGAGTTTGTGAAGTTAGGGCTTGGAGAGTTAGGCGTGTAGAGTTAGAAGCTTGGCTCTACACGAGATCTGATAGTTTTTTGTCAGTGCGAGCTATATGTGGTCTCGTCTTGGCAACATTTTACATGAAAATGTTTTTGGTGGGATTTGTATGTTTCACCGAACTGTATTTTTCAGGAGTAAATACAGATAGATACCGACTTTTCGACATTCCCAAAACATACCTACAGTAAAACATTAATGTAGGTAATACTACACCAGTCCATCCCGCGAGATTCAAAATTGGTCTTCAAAAAACGTGAGTGATTTTTAACCGACTTCAAAAAAAGGAGGAGGTTCTCAATTCGGTTGTATTTTTTTTTTTGTATGTTTGTTACCTCTACTCCGTCATTTATGAACCGATTTGGAAAATTCTTTTTTTATTTGAAAGGGTATACTTCCAGATTGGTCCCATTTTTATCAAAACCCAGTTTTGATGATGGGATCCATGAGGAATCGAGAAAACTCCTCTAATATTATAGGCATACATATTGCGATTTTGGAATTTTCATCAACAAATCAAGCGTTTGCATTCAGAAAGTATCATTTGGTGAAGTGGAACTGATGAAGAAGACCACAGATGGCCACGGGAACTCCTCAACGATGATAGTATTTCACGGGTGGCGATAAGATATATCGATTAAAATAGTAAAAGCGACTATGACGAAGCTTTAAATAAATGGTTCTGATGAAAATGGTACCATCGAACCGATCTGATGAAGAACCCGGAAGGTAGGCATCGGAACTCAGTAATAAAACAATGTATCCTAGCCGTGTTTGGGCTTATTGGAATTGTCATGAGGTGCACTCTGGCTATAAATGATTTAATGGTAACTCTAAGCCGCTTCAAATTGCGCTATTTGAGTTGTATGCAATTATATATTTTTACACAGTTTTTCTTTGAAATGGTATATAAAAATGTCTTCATTGATTTGTGTGGGGTAGGCACCACTAAAAAGTGAAAAATAAAATCTTTTTACAAAAAAAAAACAACCGACTTCCAAAAAAACACTACAAAGTGAAAAATAACTTTAATTTCGGAAGTCGGTGGCAAAAAAAACGAAAGTAAATAAAAAACCAAAGACACCGACTTCCGAAGTTAAAGTTATTTTTCAGTTTGTAGTGTTTTTTTGGAAGTCGGTTGTTTTTTTTTTTTTGTAAAAAGATTTTTTACCGGCTGCATGTAAGGAATTAAGGCTAAAGTGAAGTTTGACAAATTCTCTACTTCAAATTCTCAACTCAGAAACCGGGTGAAAAGTCACAGACATAAAAATCTATTCTTACATTTCAACGCTTTGTTTCACAAGTTATTATTCTCAAAGAGAAAGATTTACAACTATGCCAAACAAAAGTGGAGAAGCCACAGTAACAAATTAAACTTCAAAAAAGTCTTCATTTATAAACCAAGCCGTATTTTAGATTATGGAAATAACCTCTTTGATATGAGTACAATACAAACTGAGGTTTATTTTTGTAATAAATGTCTAATAACGACGACACGGTTGGCGCAGTGGTTGAGCGATTGACTGCTGCGCAGCATGTCGCGGGTTCGATTCCCGCACGGAACAAATATTTGTACGACCTACAAGTATTTGTTCCGAGTCTGGGTGTTTTTCTGTCTATAATATGTATGTATATTACAAAAAAAAAAAAAAAGTAGTTTATCAGCCATCTCGTTACCATAACACAAGCATTAGGTTACTTAGCTTGGGACTAGATGGCGTTGTGTGAAATGTCCAAGGATATTTATTTATTTATTTAATAACAATGAATACAGGAACTGCTTTATCTTTTGCAAATTTTGCAAAGCATTCGTAACAGATGAAGAGAGTTTTAGGTATAAATTAAACGGTGTAGAGTGTAAACACATTCTTTATCTAATTGTAGCTTATTGAAACTCCTGTCCGATATGATGGGTATAAATATCTGAAAAAAAAAAATTGTAAACTCATAATATTTCAATGAAAGCGGCCGCTGACACCGTAGTAAGCTGTAACTTGAATTTTTTTTTTTCTTTTTTATCGTGATGACATATCGATACCTCGGCGGAGTTACGCTAGCTGATTCTATTTGACCCTGTGTTTTACATTTACTTATTTTTAAAGAAAGAAACGAAAACACTGCATCTCTTTAAAGTGTTAGATCTCACCATCATCTTAATATATTTATATATTACTAGCTTGCGCCCCGCGGTGTTACCCGCGGTTTATGAGATACACTAAAACGTTTAATAATTAATCGGTAAGCAAAGTATTCACAAAGAAATTGCCCATCTCACGGGAACACTAGATACATTTTTTCGCGATATAAAGTAGCCAATTTGTTTATCCAGGGTGCTGGGGTCCCGGGTTGTTTGAAGAAGATACCGCGGCCCTGGCATAGGCAACTGAAGGAACACGGGTGGGTTTTAGTCAGTAAAAGTCTGACACGCCCTTCCGCTCCACCCAGAGCGGGAGAAGTTATTTGATGATTTCCCACCCTCAAAAAAAAAAAAATAAATAAAAAAATAAAAAATAAAAAAAAAGGGTGTCAGGTACTTCCACACCTAATTTCATCAAAATCGGTCCAGTCGTTTGAGTTGGAAAGAGTAGCAAATATATTTGAATTCCTTGCTCATTCCACGGGAGGACTACATTTTAACGGGATAAAAAGTAGCCTATGTGTTAATCCAGTGTATACCAAATTTCATCCAAATCGGTCGAGCCGTTTCAGCGTGAAGAAGTAACAAGCATACACACACACACACAAACTTTCGCCTGTATAATATTAGTGTGATCTGATATTTATTAACATCACAATTATTACTATTATATTATTATTTTATTTATTATCATATTCAGCTTATTAACCAAAAGGTAAGTACTACCAGCCATGGGGTGAAGGACCCCTGGTCTTTATCACTTCGAGGCTTGTATTGAGTAAATATTAAGGATGATGCGCCGGGGTAGCCCGCGAAATTCAAAATTTCTTACGTTTTCTGCAATTTGTAGGTCAGTGTGAACTTTTATGTTGATTAAAATATGATTCGCGGCCGTAGCTAATATGGCTATAGGGAATTATAATCATTAGAATCAGCAATACAACTCCATAAGTTAGCATTTACCTCAAATCTAGCGATTTCATGAAATCATGAGGTTTGAGGTAAATGCTAACTTATGGAGTTGTATTGCTGATTCTAATTATTATAATTCTATAAACCCATATTAGCTACGGCCGCGAATCATATTTTAATCAACATAAAAGCTCACACTGACGTACAAATTGCAAAAAACGTAAGAAATTTTGAATTTCGCGGGCTACCCTGGTGCTTTCGCCTTAAGCACATTTTATTCATCATTAAATGCTGCTAGCCTTCTTGCATGTAAAATGATGTAGCAAAGTGTGTGTCTTGCGTTCTTTGATAAAAAAATCCAAGATAACAAACTATCGACTTATTAAACAGTACTACCAGGACAGCATAACCGCTGCGGAGACACAACGTGTTACCAAGAATCACCTATAATATCGGGGTCGCAACAAATAATTTCCGATGCTGAATTTACGAACGATCCGTACGTGCCATCCTCTAGAGTTGCTCGATGATATATTATTGATGTTTGTATTACGGCTTCATGTATGGGATAGTGACGTCAGGGAAAAGACGAATAGTTCGACAAGGTATCCGATTAGAAGTTCGAAGGTGCCAAGTATCGTGTTGGCTTCGGCTAAACAGCTTATGTGTAAAACTGCCTGGTTGGCGATAGCGATTAGAAATAAATATATGTGTCACTACGGCGGATTTTGTTTGGATGGGTGAGCAACAAGGATATTATAAGTAAAAAAACGTAGATAGGTTACCTACCCAACATTTGATGTTAAAACACGGCACAATGTCCAACTATTAGATGACAAGTGGATGAAGGACGGCATGTCGTAATTATCGGGAGCGAAAAAGAGACAAGACGACGAAAATGTGGCTAATTAGCCAGATTTTGACGTGCTAGTTGCGGACAGTATATAACCTATCTACCACTTTTTACTTATTCATTGGTGAGCAACGAGTAAAATGTCGAGAGCAAAGTTTTGAGCATGAATGTGGTTGGCTATAAGAGTAGGAGAAGACCAAAGAAACGATGGATGGAGTGTGTGAAAGATGATATGGTTAGGGTGGCTACTGAGATGACGACTAATAGAGAAGTATGGAAGAAAAAGACATGGTTCGCAGACCCCAAGTAAATTGGGCAGAAGAATAATGATGGGTGAGCAATACAAAAAAAAGAAAGAAAGATGATATGGTTAGAGTGGCTACTGAGATGACGACTAATAGAGAAGTATGGAAGAAAAAGACATGGTTCGCAGACCCCAAGTAAATTGGGCAGAAGAATAATGATGGGTGAGCAATACAAAAAAAAGAAAGAAAGATGATATGGTTAGGGTGGCTACTGAGATGACGACTAATAGAGAAGTATGGAAGAAAAAGACATGGTTCGCAGACCCCAAGTAAATTGGGCAGAAGAATAATGATGGGTGAGCAATACAAAAAAAAGAAAGAAAGATGATATGGTTAGGGTGGCTACTGAGATGACGACTAATAGAGAAGTATGGAAGAAAAAGACATGGTTCGCAGACCCCAAGTAAATTGGGCAGAAGAATAATGATGGGTGAGCAATACAAAAAAAAGAAAGAAAGATGATATGGTTAGGGTGGCTACTGAGATGACGACTAATAGAGAAGTATGGAAGAAAAAGACATGGTTCGCAGACCCCAAGTAAATTGGGCAGAAGAATAATGATGGGTGAGCAATACAAAAAAAAGAAAGAAAGATGATATGGTTAGGGTGGCTACTGAGATGACGACTAATAGAGAAGTATGGAAGAAAAAGACATGGTTCGCAGACCCCAAGTAAATTGGGCAGAAGAATAATGATGGGTGAGCAATACAAAAAAAAGAAAGAAAGATGATATGGTTAGGGTGGCTACTGAGATGACGACTAATAGAGAAGTATGGAAGAAAAAGACATAGTTCGCAGACCGCAAGTAAATTGGGCAGAAGAATAATGATGGGTGAGCAATACAAAAAAAAGAAAGAAAGATGATATGGTTAGGGTGGCTACTGAGATGACGACTAATAGAGAAGTATGGAAGAAAAAGACATGGTTCGCAGACCCCAAGTAAATTGGGCAGAAGAATAATGATGGGTGAGCAATACAAAAAAAAGAAAGAAAGATGATATGGTTAGGGTGGCTACTGAGATGACGACTAATAGAGAAGTATGGAAGAAAAAGACATGGTTCGCAGACCCCAAGTAAATTGGGTAGAAGAATAATGATGGGTGAGCAATACAAAAAAAAAGAAAGAAAGATGAAAGAAAGGCAAAAAAGATGAAAAGATTAAGCCTATAAGCCAAAATGTTAAGATGTGTGAAGCCAAGGGAAAATATTGCGAGGTTAGCAAACGCCATTTCTGTCAGAAAGAAAAGTCTAAGTTACTGGAGGAAATCAGAGGGTCAATTCTCGTATTTTTAACAACGTTCGCAATATCATCTCAAGACTCAATCTGTCAAAAATTGTATAGCGTTTACCTACATTCTTGACATTTGATTGACGCTGGCATGAGATTGTGAACGTTTTTAGGTACGAGAATTGCCCCTCTGTTATCACTACAAAAGCTAATTGATTTAAATGAAATAAAAGAAAAAATCTCACTTAACTAAAAACTTAATTACTTAATTTATTCGTCTGACACTCAATTAATTTACTCAATAAACTCAGCATTTCCTTTGAACTGAAAACAACCTTAATTTATCCAGCTTTAATTAAATTTACGATGATAAAGAAAAATCACTTTTGGGGCTACGCGGCACAGTAAGCGGGCAGCGGAGAGCGCGGAAGCGACATTTGGAACTGAGTTCGTGACTTCGTGAGTGAAGAAAATTGTAGAGTTATAATGATCATCTTAGTAAAAATTGTAGTGTTTTAATGATCATCTTAGTAAAAATTGTAGTGTTTTAATGATCATCTTAGTAAAAATTGTAGTGTTTTAATGATCATCTTAGTAATAATTCTAGTGTTTTAATGATCATCTTAGTTGTAGTGTTTTAATGATCATCTTAGTAAAAATTGTAGTGTTTTAATGATCATCTTAGTAAAAATTATAGTGTTGTAATGATCATCTTAGTAAAAATTGTAGTGTTTTAATGATCATGTTAGTAATAATTGTAGTGTTTTAATGATCATCTTCGTAAAAATTGTAGTGTTTTAATGATCATCTTAGTAATAATTCTAGTGTTTTAATGATCATCTTAGTAAAAATTGTAGTGTTTTAATGATCATCTTAGTAATAATTGTAGTGTTTTAATGATCATCTTAGTAAAAAATGTAGTTTTAATGATCATCTTAGTAAAAATTGTAGTGTTTTAATGATCATCTTAGTAAAAATTGTAGTGTTTTAATGATCATCTTAGTAATAATTGTAGTGTTTTAATGATCATCTTCGTAAAAATTGTAGTGTTTTAATGATCATCTTAGTAAAAATTGTAGTGTTTTAATGATCATCTTAGTAATAATTGTAGTGTTTTAATGATCATCTTAGTAAAAATTCTAGTGTTTTAATGATCATCTTAGTAAAAATTCTAGTGTTGTAATGATCATCTTAGTAAAAATTTTAGTGTTTTAATGATCATCTTAGTAATAATTGTAGTGTTTTAATGATCATCTTAGTAGAAATTGTAGTGTTTTAATGATCATCTTAGTAAAAATTGTAGTGTTTTAATGATCATCTTAGTGAAAATTGTAGTGTTTTAATGATCATCTTAGTAAACATTGTAGTGTTTTAATGATCATCTTAGTAGGATGTTAGGAATTTGATTTGATTTTTTTTTTCTTTTTTATGTCAATCATGTTGGCTGTTGTAAAAATACGAAACGCTTTGAAAACGATTGTCATTTATCTAGGCCCTCAGATCCTCCCCCTTCCGTTCCGCTTTCTGTCTGAGTCGGTCATGTTATCAATTCGCTTTCAATTAAATATTGAATGGAGACAACAATTAATTATCAGTATCAGAAGACATTTATTGCTTTTCGTAATAATTAAGACGTAAAAGTGATGAATAGACACTTAAGATGCCTCTTTCAAGGGTAAGAAAAAACAAAGGTCCTGTCGGTGTGGTGACAAAGTGTAATTAAATGTTTTCTTTATAAATTCTAAATAATTATTATATTCAGTACCGCTTTGTTTGTTCTATGAATGAATTTATCTCCCTAATGTTAAAACATTTGATTGCTCAAAAAGAAAATATTCGAATGTTAAAATGTGCCAAGTCGATCGTGTTTTGTTTTTAAAAGGAATTTTATTGCCTTAATTTTCTTTTTGCCCATCTGATTATTTTTTAAATAATTCATGTACAGGCTGTTTGAAAGAAGGACGACACAATTGTTTGAGGGATAGGGAGTGCTATTTGCTAGTACAAATTGTTTTATTACCTAAATGTTTTTAACCCACTTCTAAAAAAGGAAGGAGGTTCTCAATTCGGATGTTTGTATTTTTTTTTTTTTTTTTATGTTTGTTCGCGCACTACTCCGTCGCTTGCCCACCGATTTGAAAAAATAATTTTTTGTTGGAAAGGGTATACTTCCTAAATGGTCCCATTTTTGTCAAAATCCAGTTCTGATGATGGGATCCTGGAGAAATCGAAAGACCTCTTCAATTATTATAGGCACACCTATAGCGATTTGGGTATTTTTTTATAGTAGCTCGTGCATTTGCTCTCGGAAAGCACCACTTGGTGAAGTGGAACTGATGATGAAGACTACAGATGGCTACCGGAACTACTCAATGATAAATATTTCACGTGTTGCGATTCGATTACTTTAATATGGTTGCTAAGCAATTTCCGTTCGTCACACAATGCGTGTGGTGAGTGGTTGTTGAGGAGTTCTCCTGGTTCTTATCAGCAGAACTCCTCAACAATTAACGTCCCAGCATCGGGAAAAGCAATATTTTGTAACATGTGATGAGCAATTGACATTAGACTATTGTAACTTATACAAATTATAAACAGACCCACTAAAAAGCGAGAAATAAAAACTTTTTAACAAAAAAAAACCGACTTCCAAAAATCACTATAAAGTGAAAAATAACTTTGATTTCGGAAGTCGGTGGCAAAAAAAATGAAAGTAAATAAAAAACGAAAGATAGCCTTCGCCCGCGTGGATGTCGGAAAATATCCCAAGGGAACCTGCTACCGGGAATTCCTTCCTTATTCCTTGTCTACATTATAAAGGGAATCTCTGTGCAAAATTTCAGCTTTCTAGGTCCAAGGGTTTGGGCTGGGCGTTGATGAGTCACTCAATCAGTCAGTCAGGACTTCTCTTTTTATTTATATAGATTTGCGGAAGTCGGTTGCCATAGGCAATTGAAATACCTCTACCGTAGGTACCTATATGATGACGTAGATGATTATGACGTAGTTACCAACAAAAACATAGTATCGACGCGTAGTTATACTAACAAAAACTCGTATCTATCAATCTTTCTTAGCTGTTTACTTAATACTTACATGTTTATTTGTTGTTTACTCGATACATGGTAATGAAGTAAAGTATTGATTAGGACGAAGAAAATATGCTCGATTGAAATAAGGTAGGTTGCTAAGCTGTGGTACTCGTACATGGTGACTAATACCTTTTACATTTAGTTCTCCATCTACCACGGGTTAAAATCAACCTAAGACTCATTAGAATTTAAGAATCATATTTTTCTCTTCTTGTTCTCACACACTTATTGTCATCATTTTTTCTTTCGCAGGTCTGCTGGAAGAAATTTCTTAAGAAATAAGCAGTTTCTTCCTTTGTATTCAATACTTATAAAATGTCGTATCCGTATCTATTTCACAGTCACTATGTTGGGCTCCACTGTACTATCACACCCGCGCGTCCGAAACTTCACGTTGGTGAATCATTTGGGTTAGGTTAGAATAGTGACCATTACCTCTATTGCTGGTGAATCATTTGGGTTAGGTTAGGTTAGGTTAGGTTAGAACAGTGATCCTTAACGCGCGACGGCGAGCGAGCGAAGCGAGCGGTGCCGCGGCAGCGGCCGCCGAGCGCCATATCCCCTCTATTTTTGGTGAATCGTTTGGGTTAGATGAGGCGGTGAATGTCTCGTATATTAGACGATGAAAGCCTCAGTACTCGAGTTTGGTACTCGTACTGTAAAATATTTCGCGCGTCTCTTATTTTGCGCACTTTGTTGTTTTCAATAATTCACTAAAAATGGTCTACTGTACCCAAAAATAATAGCTAGTATATTAAATCGCCGGGTGCGTTTGTAAAGTGGTTCCCTATGTTGGGGTCGGCTACCAGTCTAACCGGATGCAGCTGAATACCTGTATTTTACATTTAGCGACTGCCTTCTGACCTCCACAACCAAGTTACTTAGGTAACACGTTACCCCTTGGTAAGACTGGTTATCAGATTTCCGGGCTTCTGACGACCTGTAACGACTGTCAAAGATCCGCGAAACACGAGTGCCATTTTACTGTGTGTAAGGTACATCAAAAACAAAATAAATAAATAGTCATATTATGTTGATTTTTTACTGCATGTTTTGAAAACATACTGTTTGCAGTTTTTTTTTTTTTCGAAAATCACCTCACCATCAAATCGTGTTCACCCATTAAAGTACCTAATGCTATAAGAAAATTGATTGTATATTCATATTGTAACGTTTTTGAATATCGTATTAAAATTTAACAATGATGTCGCTTTATTTCATCTTCTAAAATATCTAAATAGTATTGGCAATGTGAAATACATCTCAAACTCAAACTCAAAGCATTTATTTCAATTAAACCAATTACAGGCACTTTTGAATTGTCAAAGAGTCGTTCAGTAGGTAAGTCAGAACGTTGAAGCTAGTTGCCCATTCCAAAACGTAGATTTATGGAGAAGAACATCAAAATGTACAGAGAGTCTGTTAGTTATTTCAATTTCAATATCAATTAAAATTATCAATTTTAAAATTGATAATTCAATTGATTGATTACCAATTTTAAATTTTAAAATTGATAATTCATTTAAAATTAAAGCTATACTCAACTAAATAACATTGCGTACCTATTATAGTAGATACCCACGCAAGATCGTATTGGAAACATCGCAATTACCGATTCAAGTTTTGTAAAGGAAAACAGCTTCCATTTGATGCAAGATTGAGGGCCGCAGAGATAATGTTTGTTTTCCTTGATTGCAGCGTGATGCATTATTAATGAGATTAACGACAGATTCTTGTATCGGCAAACGATTAAGTAATTAAGAGAATTACATTTATTTAAATCGTCGTAAAACATCCCTGTACTTATGAGTTGCCTAACCATAACTGAGAGCCACTTTGATGTGTGCGAATCTAGAGAATTTCAGAGAGGGTTATATAAGTACCTATGTATGTAGCTTTGTGGAGCTCGTGGAGCTCGTGGCTAAGTAATAACAGCCGCACGGGTCGATCCGTCAGGTTAAGCTACGCTTGCCGGGGTTGGTCAGTGGATGGGTGACCATCTTTACATAACGAGATTCCTCCGTGCCCCGGAAAGCACGTTAAGCCGTTGGTCCCGGCTGTTATTCGTGAATCTTTGACAGTTGTTACGGGTCGTCAGGTAGCCCGAAAGTCTGACAACCAGTCTTACCAAGGGGTATCGTATTACCCAGTAACTGGGTTGTGGAGGTCAGATAGGCAGTCGCTCCATGTAAAATACTGGTATTCAGCTGCATCCGGTTAGACTGGAAGCCGACCCCAACATAGTTGGGAAAAGGGTAGGCAGATTGATTGTATGTAGCTATGTGGTTTTCGAATCTTAATCCTAACTAATATTATAAAAGCGAAAGTGAGTTTGTTTGATTGTTTGTTACGCTTTCACGCTAAAACGTCTGAACGGATTTGGATGAAATTAATAAGCTAATTGGCTGCGACATCTCCAGCTCTTTAGGTGCCTCCAAAGAAAAGAATCGCATGTTCATATAACTTATCATTATTCATACTAGTGTAAAATATCCAGTAACATGCGATGAAAAATGTTAGTAAAGAATTTCTTTGAAAAATTACTACTTATACAGTGTGAGTCTTCATAATATGCACATATGTAAATTAGGGAAACCAATGCTTAATTTTATCGATGGAAAAAATGTTAAAAAAAAATAAAATTAAAAATTAAAGTATCTACTTGCTGAAGTGCTGTACGTCAGTCCGCAAGGCCTTTTTTTAACAGTTAATAGGAAATGCTGTGACTGAGTTATAAACGTGGCAATTTTACTTTTAGAAAGCTAATACTATGTAAAATAATTTAAAGTAATAAAAAAACCGGTCAAGAGCGAGTACGACTCGCGCACCGAGGGTTCCGTTCCGATTTCTGAAAAAGTCTGCTACTTAGAGACATCGTTTTATTTTTTCTGTAATCTTTACACAAACTGCTATCACATAGAATAATTTCAGATTTTTCTCTTTGCAGACTTCGGAGATAAACGGTATTTTTTTTTACATTTTTCATCAAAAGTCGAAAACTATGCGGCCTAAAAAAAAATAAAAATAGTTTGAGAATGTGCAAACAGCGCTATTTTATGATACCCCACATTACGTAATAGCCCCGCTTTAAATTTTTAAAATCACCTTTCAGTCCCTGTTGCAAAAAAAAAACATAAATGTTTTTATTTCTTTCTTATTTGCAAAATAGTTGGCTAAACGTCTTCTAAAACTATTCTAAATTTCAAGTTGATAGCATTAGTAGTTCTTGAGATATCCAGCTGTGACAGACAGACAGACTGAGTCACACCATAAGGGTTCCTTTTTTACCATTTTGGTACGGAACCCTATAAAAGGTAGGTAATACGGGTTTTATTGAGAAATTTTACAATTATTGTAAAAATTGGTGAAAATTAACACCCGAATTTTGTTAAAAAAAAATTGAGGGCGGTTTTCTATTCTTTAATTTTAATTTTATGAGGACGCCCTGTTATTTCCAATCATTACTGAGTTTGGTTCATCGTGATAGATCGTTTAGTTTAAAAGTTATACTGTTTTGTTTACACAGGGGTCACAGCAGCAAACAAGAATTAAAAAAATGCTATAAAAAAAAGTTTTTATTTTTAGATTTTTTTAAATATTTTTTCCGTCGACAAAATTAAGCATAGTTTCCATAATTTCGATGTCTGAATATTATAAAAACTCACACTGTATGCCCAGCGATGGGATATTAATTAGATAAACCTCTGCCTAACTCCTCGGGGACAGGCGTAATATTATTATTATAAGCTATTTTCGAAATCGTGATGAATTCACCATAAGCTCGTAATAGTAAGCTCACCATTTTAATTGGATTCATTAATTAAGCTCAGTAAGTATTGAGTTCGAGCTCGTAATAACTCCACATTTAATAATAATTACAGATTGCTCCATGTAACGCTATGTTTCACTTAATTGTGTTCCAAATTGTTCTAATTGTAACGTGTTGAGTTACTCGTGTGTTACAGGGTTAAATAATTATTTTGAACCGACATCAAGGAAAGGAGGTTCTGTGTTTGAAATGTATGTAGGTATGTGCTTGTTACTACACAAAACTAATTTTTACATTTTTGACAAATAGGTAAGTACATAAAATATTTTCCGGGTGCCTGAACTCTTGCTTTTAATGGCGGCTGTACACGCACGTCTCATCTCGTCTCGTGCCTCGTGTGCACACACATTCTTGCATCGCTCTGTATTGTTTTAGCACATGTTGATTCTTTTTATATTTTTTTATATTTAGGGTTCTGTACAAAAATGGTAAAAAAAGGGTTCCTTTTTTACCATTTATATGGTGTGACTCAGTCTGTCTGCTTGTCTGTCTTTCCGCCCGTCTGTCTGTCTGTCTGTCTGTCTGTCTGTCTGTCTGTCTGTCTATCTGTCTGTCTGTCTGTCTGTCACAGCTGGATATCTCATGAACTACCAATGCTATCAACTTGAAATTTGGAACAGTTTTATATGACGTTTACCCAACTATTTTGCAAATAAGAAAGAAATAAAAACATTTACATTTTTTTTGTAACAGGTACTGAAAGGGGGTCTTAAAAAATCAAAGTGGGGCTACTAGGACATGTGGGGTATCATGTGAAAGAGTGCTATTTGCACATTCTTAAACATTTTTTTATTTTTGTTTAGGCCGCATGGTTTTCGACTTTTGATGAAAAATGTAAAAAAAATACCGTTCCCGCCCCCTTATCTCCGAAGTTTGCAAAGATAAAAATCTGAAATTATTCTATGTGATAGAAGTTTATGTAAAGATTACAGGAAAAATAAAACGATGTCTCTAAATAGCACACTTTTTCAGAAATCGGAACGGAACCCTCGGTGCGCGAGTCCAACTCGCTCTTGACCGGTTTTTTTATTTATTACTGTTAAGAATATTATTTTGTGTGCCTCATAATTAGTCTGTGCTAAATAAATGTATTTTCTTTCTTTATGTACTTACACACTTGGCCTGTCTCGTGGTGTTTCGACGAGCGTGTACAGCCGCCATAAGGTAGAAAAAAAAAATCCATAAAATATTAGTAAGCGTGTTTTTATTAGCAACTGTGTGTGATGTCATTATTTAATTATCACCTGAAATGGCGCCGTTTGTCTTTGTCGCTAGTTGTATTTTTCCTAAAATAATTTAAACACTTATCATCACACCTGTTATCTTCGAAAGGATAAATAAAAAATATGCCCCTATCAAAGTTTAAGCAAGCTCTCTCCTCGATATTAATTGAAAAATGTTATTATACTGTTCCAGATTTTATAAATGATAATTTTTAATATTCTTTTAGTTTATTTTTTGTTTTATTTACTTTTTAAGTATTTTAGTTTTAATTACATTATTTACTTTATATTTGTTCGCCTTCACGGCAAAACGTAGCGCCCAAATATTTTAACCTAACACCTTAAGGTATACCTATGTTTTACAAATAAATATTCTGATTCTGATTCTGATACTTAGGCGGTGACATAATACAGTTCTGGTAGTTGGTTAAGTGTTAAGGTGGTTGGTGGTGATGGGTGGTGGTGGTTAAGGTGGTGGTGGTGGTGATTCTATGTTTCTCTTTTGTATTTGGTTAAGTGTTAAGGTGGTGGTGGTGATTCTATGGTTCTCTTTTGTAGTTGGTTAAGTGTTAAGGTGGTTGGTGGTGATGGGTGGTGGTGGTTAAGGTGGTGGTGGTGGTGATTCTATGGTTCTCTTTTGTAGTTGGTTAAGTGTTAAGGTGGTTGGTGGTGATGGGTGGTGGTGGTTAAGGTGGTGGTGGTGGTGATTCTATGTTTCTCTTTTGTATTTGGTTAAGTGTTAAGGTGGTGGTGGTGATTCTATGGTTCTCTTTTGTAGTTGGTTAAGTGTTAAGGTGGTTGGTGGTGATGGGTGGTGGTGGTTAAGGTGGTGGTGGTGGTGATTCTATGGTTCTCTTTTGTAGTTGGTTAAGTGTTGAGGTGGTTGGTGGTGGTGGGTGGTGGTTAAGGTGGTGGTGGTGGTGATTCTATGGTTTTTTTTTTGTATTTTAAGTCTTTCGAACCTTCGAAATCAAATGGAGACCGAACCGTGAGTGGAAAGCCAAAGAAAATTGACGATGCTTTTTTCTTTAATTTGGTATTCATAATTTATTTTTACCTAAATACACAAAAACGGCTGCCACTTACGAGTTGGGTCGTGGGTTCTAACCCAAGCAAGCACACTTTACTTTGTGTAAATAATTTCAACACCACTACTGTCGATGTAGGGCGGGATTGCAACACAAAACAAACACAGTTACCGGCGTAAAGAGTATATTAGGTACCTACTTTCTTTTCACATAAAACTTGCACATAGAATACAAATCACTGAGATACAATAAAACTAAGGACTAAGACTTCACTAAACCGATTTTGGCGGGAACGCCCGAACGATTTGACATACGTCCGCTCGCGGTGGTGTTGGACGGGCACTAAAAGACTGACGCGGCGGCGCGCGGCGCATATCGTGGCGTCCCCACGCATCGGCTGGAGAACGCGCGAACTTAGCACGGCTCTGCGCATGCGTAGGTACAAGGCAATATTATAATTTTGCTTCAGTGGCGCGAAGCTACAATTTCAATTCGCGCGTTATAACTTAAAACTAACATTTTATTTACACAGTTGCCTACAACTACTCTCAAAACGGTGAAGAAAAACATCGTGAGGAAACCGGAATGTCCTAGAACCAAAAATTCGAAGACATGTGACATCTACCAACCCGTACTGGGTCCGCGTGGTGGATTACGGCTAGGGTTGCCACCTTTTTTTTGAAGAAATGTAGTATTTTTCTCAGAACCTTGCCAAAATATAGTACTTTTGGGAAATTTCGAAAAAAAAAATAGTACCTACACATTCATTCATTCATCAAATCATCATGTTTAAACATTATATACAAATTACAATCCTTTATCACTTTATTGCACACCAGTTTAAGTAGGTACAAAAGAAACACACAAATACAGAATAACATTATTTATTTTTCCAGGTATATTTATTGTTACTCTGCGCTTTGGATAATAACACTTTGGATAATTGACAATCAACATCAACAATGTCAGAGTGACAGACAGAACCACAGAATAGAAACAGAAATGACGTTTCGTTGCGTAGCCGTAACGAGGCTTCGTGAGTGCGTTTCGTTCTAAAATTCACAATGCGTCACTCGGTACGTTCCAATTTAGTCCATGTTTATACAAAAAAGTGCAGCAGTGGAGTTAGCAATGAAAATATAGTATTTTTCGTACTATATTATATTTCTATAATGTATAGTACAATTGACCGCAATATAGTACGATACTATATAATATAGTACAGGTGGCAACCCTAATTACGGCCCACTGCCTCTCACCGAGAGGAGGCCTGTGTCGCGAACCCAGCTGTGCGAACATTATAGGCTCATTATGCAATGCTACACAAAAACTATTACAATTTTCCATACCACAAAAATTAAAACCGGTCAAGAGCGAGTCGGACTCGCGCACCGAGGGTTCCGTACCATCATTTACATGTAATTTTTGTTGATGATTTCTGATAAACTGTGATATTTAGAGACATAGTTTTATTTTTCCTGTAATCTACATATACATAAACTTTTATCACATAGAATAATTTCAGAATTTTTCTCTATGCATAAACGATTTTTATACTAATAATATTAAAAGGAAAGATTTTTTGTTTGTTTGTACCGCATAAGCTCCGAAACTACTAGACCGATTTTAACCATTTTTTCACCAAGATAGAAAGCTAAATTATGAGGAAGTAACATAAGCTATAATTTATTTTCAAAAATTTAGAGATCCTTAAGAAAATTGCAATAATGTAACCCTAAGTAGCAAAATTTTGCCTATAAAATTCATTCAAAATTCATCAAGAGTGGGGCGCGTCTTCGTAGATTGCACTAACTATATCAGAAGTACACGTGGCAAACAATAAACTGCCATAACCAATCTAGCATAGTAATAATGACCACTTCTTTGACTATTAATTTTATCCACGTAAAAATACATACGTAATTTTCTTGCAATTATACCAATTTATTTGAGGTCAGTGCAAAATGTCTTTTTCGTCCATACTTCTCTAAGTCGTCATCTCGGTAGTCACCACTTTCTAGCCGTATCATCTTTCACACAGTCCATCCATCATTTCTTTGGTCTTCCTCATATCTTCATACTCACCATCAGCCATCAGTTTTGAGTATGAATGTGATCAGCCATCACATTCATACTCAAAACTTTCCTCACGACATTTTCCTCGCACGGCTTCAACCGCGTGGATGTCGGAAAATATCCCACGGGAACGTATTACCCAGATTAGAAGTATCATATGTTTTAATCCAGGTTATAAACTATCTGTCTGCCAAATTTCACCTAAATTCGTTCAGTTGTTTGTGCGCCAAACCGGAACATATCCAGAGAAACAGACAAAATGAAAGAAAAAAATTTCGTTACTATTTTATTACAAGTATCAAATAAAACCATACAGTAAGGTATTTTACCTGAAAGCTTTTCCAGTCGTGAATGGTAGGTGACAGATTGCCGCCATGTTGACGCCATATTGTCTTTGTCAACGCTTCCGGCTTCTAACAAGGTGACAGCGGTGGGTAGTCTTCACGCCCGATATATTTTGCTTTATTTTTACTTTAGTGTGGAAGTTGGGATATTTTGGCAGTATTTTTTCCTTGATATTTTTTGGTTGCTATGTGTAAATAATTTTGTCCTTTTTTTACCTAGACATTGCAAAAGGTGAAACAGATAATTTCAAGTAGATTGGTTTTGGATACTCGAGCAGTGGTGTCTTCCTGTTTGCTAATTATGTAATTACTAAGATCAGCATTGCTTAGGCCAGTTTCGGTGGAGTATTCCGAAGGTTTGTGTTCAGCTCCGGACAATGGGACTTAGTGATGTACGTTGTTAGTTTTAATAAGATTTACAGCTCCTAAAGAATTCTTCTTGATGTTAATCAACATTTGCAACCAAAATTCTTGATATTCTCAAATGTTCTAATAGTGTGTTTAAATATTATAAATATGATTTTGAAATATTTTCTCATTATTTAAAAACCAGTACAACATTCTTATTTTCTCATAATCACAAAACATAGTCAAAGTTACCTAACATAGATAATGATGTCTGATGTAGGTAGGTAAAACCGGTAGATGATCAATCTTACCTTATGAAACAAGAGGGCGTGAAGCCACGGGTGAAGCCAACAAAATGGCGAATCAATACAAGGTTGTATTGTCCTATTTAATGAGATTGTCCATCATTAAACACGGTGACGACGCTAATGTGCCGTAAACGGAAGCCAACAGACATTTTCACCAAAGTATTTTTACGTTAAGGCTTGTCCTCCCAAAATACGGCGAAACTAAGTAACTTTGTGTCCAATTTTTAGGGTTCCGTACCAAAATGGTAAAAAAGGAACCCTTATGGTGTCACTCAGTCTGACTGTCTGTCTGTCTGTCACAGCTGGATATCTCAAGAACTACTAATGCTATCAACTTGAAATTGAGAATATTTTAGATGACGTTTACCTAACTATTTTGCAAATAAGAAAGAAATAAAAATATTTATGTTTTTTTTTGCAACAGGGACTGAAAGGGGGTCTTAAAAATCAAAGTGGGGCTACTAGGGCATGTGGGGTATCATATGAAAGAACGCTGTTTGCACATTCTCAAACATTTTTTTTCTTTTTTTTAGGCCGCATAGTTTTCGACTTCTGATGAAAAATGTAAAAAAAATACCGTTATCTCCGTACCGTTACCCTTATCTCCGAAGTTTGCAAAGCGAAAAATCTGAAATTATTCTATGTGATAGAAGTTTATATAAAGATTACTGGAAAAATAAAACGACATCTCTAAATAGCACAGTTTTTCAGAAATCATCAACAAAAATTAAATATAAATACGGAATCGTACGGAATCCTCTGTGCGCGAGTCCGACTCGCTCTTGACCGGTTTTTTACAGTAACTACAGCATATTTTTGATTGAAAAAAAGACACAGTAATCTACAATACATAAGAAGAGATTTTATTTGTCCCGAAATCTATTTTAGTTTGTAGAACTAAAGAAAAAAAAAACTAAATCCAGGTCTATTTCGGTCTATTTTTTCGAGTTGTTACCATATTACTCCTACAGTTTTCATTAAAAGTGTTCATAAATTTATACAGTTCTTCACAAAATAATAAGGAATGATTTTTTGTCTCTTTCTTTTCTATGCAGTCCGACAGTGACCGCACTTTTTACGGCGGACAATCCTTAAGGCGAAAGTGCCAGGGTAGCCTGCGAATTTCAAAATTTCTTACGTTTTTTGCAATTTGCAAGTCAATATTAGGATGTATGTTGATCTAAATATGATTCGCGGGCGAATCAAATATTTATTTATAGAATTATATTAATAAAAATCGTCAATACAACTCTCGTTCATAATTATTACCCTATTGAATGACTATTTCATGAAATCACGAGATTTATGATCAATTCTATCTTATGGTGTTGTACTATGTCTGTTGGTGTAATGGCTAAGTAATTGGTTTCTACACAAAGGGTTGTGTGTTCAACTCCTGAACTAAACAAATATTTGTTTGGTTTATACCTAGTTCTTTAGCTACTGTTAGTTTTGAATGCGAGATTTATGTCTTTAGATGACCTATATTATGATATTATGATAAAAGAGAAAAACTACTTGTATTTTTTTGACAAAATAAACATTTTTCTTACTTACTTTCTTTCTTTCTTTACTGCTGTGAAGATAGAAACATTCTGGACTCTTGAAGTTTTATCCAAAACTAAAAATGGTTTCCAGTCAGAAAACACAAATATCCCAAGTCCAACACATGTCATATAACACACTGCTATTCGGAAAGATTCTGCAAGATATTATTATATTCAGAAACGAAATGGACTGGTCCATATTAGATCTGAAACACGTGTACGGGCCGGAGTCGGGGTAAAGCCGAAGGCATATCGGGAACAACATTATTTATAGCATTAAAGGAAATATATCCAGTAAGGAAGGAAAAGTTTTAATTAGTTAATTGTTGTTAAGTTACCGCACTTCCTAGAAAAAAAAACCGGTCAAGAGCGAGTCGGACTCGCGCACCGAGGGTTCCGTTCCGATTCCTGAAAAAGTGTGCTATTTAGAGACATCGTTTTATTTTTCCTGTAATCTTCATAAACTTCTATCACATAGAATAATCCAGATTTTTATCTTTGCAAATTTCGGAGATGGGGGGGGGAGAACAGTATTTTTTTTACGTTTTCATCAAAAGTCGAAAACAATGCGCCCTAAAAAAGCGAAAAAAAAATGTATGAGAATGTACAAATAGCGCTCTTTTATATGATACCGCACATGCCCTAGTAGCTTCACTTTGAATTTTTAAGACCCCATTTCAGTCCCTGTTGCAAAAAATATATAAATATTTTTATTTCTTTCTTATTTGTAAAATAGTTGGGTAAACGTCGTCTAAAACTGTTCCAAATTTCAAGTTTATAGCATTAGTAGTTCTTGAGATATCTAGCTGAGACAGACAGGCAGACAGACAGACATACAGACAGACAGACTAAATCACACCATAAGGGTTCCTTTTTTACCATTTTGGTACGGAACCCTGAAAACGAACATTGAACTCAACACTTCTTTACTTCTGGGAAGGAATTGTTGGACATGCTTGTTAGAGATTTCAAGCTGAGTCTCCTTTTACTGTAATTCAGAATTATTAAAGCTGGATTCATATTACTGTGTTGTGTCGTGTCGTGACAAAATTTCAGCTTTCTAGGTCTAAGGTTTTGGCCTGAGCGTTGATAAGTCAATCAGTCAGTCAGTCAGGACTTCTCTTTTTATTTATATAGATTAAATAATGCGTCTAATTTGGGACAGAGCTCCTTGATGGGCGAGTCCTATTACTCGGTAGACGTACGATGCGTTGCGTCAGTTCAGCACAGAATACGCAAGCTATCACTCAAGGCTGTTGGCATCTGTATCTTAAATCATAGATACAATATTCTATCCTTTCCCGATCACCCACAATACCTACATCACAATGCATGTATAGGCCAGGCCATCACGGCCGCTTCCATAGCGCCGGTCGCGGCTGCATGCAAATCTTTACCTTTGCCTATTCGGACAGCACACGGGCTGCTTTGCATACAGACGATCATTGTCTCTTTACTGCTGCACTATTGTATAGGTCTTGTATGTTAGGTAATCAGTTGTGTGGTCCGATTATTATTATTAACATTATTTATTATGTTTTTTTGAAAAATGTACTGTCTCAAAAAAATCGCAAAGAATGTTCGCTTTTGCGTTTATCCATAGAAATATAAAAAACAGGAGAAGTGGCAACATGTTACTGAAACTCCTGATATAATTAAAATAATTGTATTTAATAAGGGAATTTGAAAAGTATTAAATGGAATAATATTTGTTGGGGGTCACATGGCTCCGATTTCGTTATTAGGGGCAAGTCTTCTGTGGAAAAATGCTGAAAAAAAATTTCAGATAGGTACAATAAATAAAATTTTTCTGCACGCAAATCTTTTGCACGCGGCTTTGACCGCGTGGATGTTGGAAAGATATCTCACGGCAACATAGTACTGGTATTAAAAGTATCCTACATTTTGAAAGGATGCAAATGCCAAAACCATAGAAATATAATAGACAGGAGAAGTGGCAAGCGGGTGAATCTGTGTCCACGCGACATGCTCAGTATGAGCCGTTCATAGTACAAACTCCGTCTCCGCGAACTAGTGCGCTTTCGACTGTGACCGTGACAATTTATAAGAATGCCGTGTTGTTCAGTGGTTTCTTGTAAAAATCGAAGACATGTAAATCATGGAATCACTTTCCATATGTAAGTACAAGTATTTCACCGTATTTGTCTTTTAAATGACGGTTGTGACAAAGGGAAAAAGTGGAGACACAGGGTTCCGATACATTTTAAGTTAAATCAGAACCCTGTGTCTCCACTTTGTCCCTTTGTCTTAGGTCTCCAATTTGATATTAGGTAACAACACAAATAAGTAATTTTATGTCTAATATTTTTTTTAAACTATGAATAATATTCAAAAGAAGAATCTACCTAATTGGTAGATTCTTCATTTTAAGGGCGCAATTAATATTTTTTCCTAAATTTTTATGTTGATTATCAAATAAGTGAAAATGTCAAAGACTGCATATAAAGAAGTTTCGGTTTCGGTCGTAAAAACTAGTTTCAGTCGGACACTAATTTTAAAATACTGGGCACATCTCCTTCTTTCTTTCTTTGTTCTTCTTTCTTATATCTATGCGTATATTATGTGGATGGAGTTATGACACTATGGAGAAGTGTCTTGTGGTGCCGTAAGCGTACGTGATCCATCGCCGCCCGTTCGATATCGCGCACGGGATGGGTGGAAACCAGCACATGAACAAATTTTTTGCTCCCTTTTTGGTGTAATGGGGAGGAAAACTAACTTTTTATCACGCTAGGTGGCACATGATCGACTGTCCTTTTTATCACGCTAGGTGGCACATGATCGACTGTCCTTTTTATCACGCTAGGTGGCACATAATCGACTGTCCTTTTTATCACGCTAGGTGGCACATGATCGACTGTCCTTTTTATCACGCTAGGTGGCACATGATCGACTGTCCTTTTTATCACGCTAGGTGGCACATGATCGACTGTCCTTTTTATCACGCTAGGTGGCACATGATCGACTGTCCTTTTTATCACGCTAGGTGGCACATGATCGACTGTCCTTTTTATCACGCTAGGTGGCACATGATCGACTGTCCTTTTTATCACGCTAGGTGGCACATGATCGACTGTCCATTTTATCACGATAGGTGGCACATGATCGACTGTCCTTTTTATCACGCTAGGTGGCACATGATCGACTGTCCTTTTTATCACGCTAGGTGGCACATGATCGACTGTCCTTTTTATCACGCTAGGTGGCACATGATCGACTGTCCTTTTTATCACGCTAGGTGGCACATGATCGACTGTCCTTTTTTCATTGATTTGACATAACGAACGATTGTCAAATTGTATGAATTTGTTTGTAAAACAATGTACAGTCGTTCAGAGCGCCATCTACAAACAGTTTTGCGTGTGGCTCCCCATTGCTGTATGGCGTTCTAGTGGGAGTATAAATGAACAAATAAATAAGTAGATAATAATAAATGAGTAACTTTGAATGGTATCTTTCGGTGTCATGATTTTTTTTCCTGTTGGTCGATGTTCGGCAACAAGGAAAAAAAATATTTGATGATTTTTTTTTTTTTAGGTTGTGTAGTTAGGTACTTGAAATATTAATTTACAATTCATAGTTTGTGGACCATTTTACGAATCTCCATACAAAACTGTCAAACAGATTTATTGCGTGCAACGAATTGTACGCAGATAAATTATGAATTGTCAGTTTGTGACCGTTTTACGATTTCAAATACAATTCATAATACCTATTATCATATTATGATTCTGACAAAGTGGCCGTTTTAGCACCCCAGATTTTTTGTTTTAACGATAAACGAACAACTTTTTCCATGAGACCAACATCGTAATCTGGAAAAAATAATCAGCTGTTCCATACAGAACTGCAATGTTGGTCCCATGGAGAAAGTTTTTGAGTTTGATGATCTGTACAAGTCTATACAATAGGTACCCTTAAATATGAGCACACATGTTATACACGTTGTATAGCAGTATACAGGGTGTAATTTTAATCACCGTTATCCTCTTAAGGGGTCATTGTACTCATCATTATAAACAACTTTTACTATGGGACCAAAACCTGAAATCGCGACAAAAAAATCAGCTGTTCAGTACATTTTGACGAATTATGCGAACATAAATGTATGGAGCAGCTGATTTTTTTTTCGCGATTTCAGGTTTGGTCCCATAGTAAAAGTTGTTCATAATGATGAGTACAATGTGATGAGTACAATGAACCCTTAAGAGGATAACGGTGATTAAAATTACACCCTGTATAAAGCGAGATTCCACATGCAAAGCATGCCAACCCCAACATAGTTGGGAAGAGACAACTAGAAATTATGATATACAGGGTGTTTCTTTTAAGGTGTCAAGCCAGTGTGAGTTGATAGCAGAGTACCATACCTATCGATTTAACCCCCATAGGTATATGTTCTACGATTTTTTGTAGTTTTCGAGTTATAGTTTTTTTCGATATTTTTCCTGATTCAACGAGATGATGGCTTTAAAAAATTGTTTTGATTCAAAGAGGGCTTTAATGGCTTTAAATATTATTTTTTTTCTGGGTCAACTTTGAACAAGAATGTACTAAATAGGGCATTATTTGATGAAATCGGTCGTTGAAACTGTATTTCAGATTTTATAAGTTATTATTATCTTTGCATATTTTTGTCAATCCTGATACTTACTATTCCTCTACGTTTAAGCAGAGCTTAGTTGATAATAAAAACATAAGTTTTATACCTACTACTATCCTTAACCACTACCATTGATATGAAATGATCCAAAATAACTCGAAAATTACAAAAAATCGTAGAACATACATGGGGATTAAATCGATAGTTATGGTACTCTGCTATCAGCTCGCACTGGCTTGACACCTTAAAGAAACACCCTGTATAGAGTAGGTACTCCGGCGAGGGCTATCACCTGAATATGTTCATGCTCTGTTGCGGTCACAGTGTTAATGTGATAGTGTGTTAGTTAATAATAACCACTTAGCACTCGCCGAGCACTAATTGAAACTACATTTAACGCAGACACGGCTGATTGAAATGCTTTCAATAATATGGACGCTGACCTTTGATATTTTAAGGCGTTACCACAAGAAATTGGAGGATTTTTCGTAACCATTTATTTCACTATTGTAGCATGTATGGATTTCATTTTTGGATATATGTTTATTGACTATTTGATTAATACTTTGACTGAAGGAAAACACGATTGGGTTAAATTTCCTCGATAGAATTTAATTCCGAAAATACCTCTACTTTTTTTTGTGTTTTTTTCTATAATTCTAAAATCCTAAGTAATTTCATTGCAAAATTGCATTCAAAATGTGCGTAATAAGTATTTGAAAACTCTGGCTGAAAATAATTTTGATAGATAGCTTAGGTAATTTATTTTTAAACAATTTTTATTTCATTTGGCGCTTTAATTTACACTCCAGCGCATTGTTGCGCTCTCTTTTTTTCGCATGTGGAAGTAATTGACTCTGTCACTTTCTTATTCCTGCCCAGTACGCTTTTAACATATCACCTTACTAGGAGTATGGTATTTTAAGTTCACGTGTTGGTCGAATTGTGGGGAGAAGGTTATGTATAGTGGATGGATGGTGATTAGGTTAAGTTGATGTTTACCGAGGTATACATCATTTTAATCCCTTGGAACTGCACTAATAATTATTTCATGCCATACCGTCAGGGTACAATAGATATCAAAACCGGCCAAAAACAGCAAAAAAATCACGTGTGCTGTATGGGTGCCCCTTAAATATTTTTATTTATTTATTTTATTTATTAAATCTTTATGCACAAGTAAAAAAAAATACCGTACAAAGGCGGACTTAATGCCTGAGGCATTTTCTACCAGTCAACCTTAGGGTGATGCAGAGAGAAAACATGAAATATCTGTTTTATTTTAATAAAATTATTTATTTTTCAATTGAATATACAAGTAGGTAAATATTCTGAGAATATTTCAAGCGTCTAACTGTTGCCGTTATCAATATCGAGCAAAAACGTGCAAAAAAAATTAGTTTGTTGTATGGGTGCCCCCTTTAATATTAATTTTATTCTGTTTTGTAGTATTTATTGTTCTAGCGGCAACACAAATACATAATCTGTGAAAATCTCAGCTGTCTAACTATCACGGTTCATGAGATACAGCCTGGTGACAGAGGGACGGATAGCTGAGTCTTTGTAATAGCGTCCCGTTTTACCCTTTGGGTACGGAAACCTGAAAACCAGGTAGGTATACAGGCAAGGTAGGCAGGTAGGTTAGATATTGTAAAGAACTAAACGAGCTGTTGAAAAAAAACTCAATACAGAAGTGATCACTGTAGTGGTTGAAGTTCATTGTTTACCACTTGATAAGGATCTATGAGAACATACGAACACAGTACACTACTCCAAAAATATCATAGCAAACATTAATAGTGAACACAATACAGTGAAGGGTCGTCTATCTAATCTCTAAATGCATCTATTGACTGCATCTGATTTCACGCCGCGATACGGTCATAATAATAGAAGCTGTTTACTGACCTGTGAAAGGCTACATAACAATGAATACAGTCAACCAGTGGTACAGTAGTACCCAAGTAATAAGGCGCGTCGTAAATCATCGTTCGCACAGAAAAGAAAGTATGGCCCCGAAGATTAACGAGAATGCTTAAAACTTACAATCAACCTTAGATCACTACTATAAGGTTCATAAAACACTGCAGCTGTTAGTTCCGTCTCACTCGCAAGTATGGCGGCTGTCAAGCGGCGCGCGCTAACATGGCGGCAGCTACCGACCAATAGCGGTACAGGAAAAAGCGTGGAGCGTGCCGATTGGTCAATAGCATTTCCCGCGCTTTGAAAATTCATCTTCTGCGCAGGTACATCGATAAGCCATATTAGTTGAGTACTACTGTAACAATTTGACTTATAAAACGCCTTTATTTCGTAGCAGTAGGGGTTGATTTCGCAGTTAAAGTGTTACTAGGATGTGACGTTTACCGTACCTACTAATTTATGTGGTGTTATGTATGATAATAATATGTGCATATACGAGTATATTATGTATGACCAAGTCGTAGTGGTCCAAGGTTTGAGAGTTCATAACCTGGCAGAGGACACAACTTTTTGAACTACGAAGCTGTATATTTTATTCTGATTTTACGTTATAGAATAGACCACTGATGAAACTTGTAGAATATTATTAATTCTGTATCTTAAAGTTGCCAACACATAATAATAATAGAAAAGTGAATTAAGTTTGTCGTGGAACACGTAGTTACCTATAATCATATTGAGGCGCAGATATCCTGAAAACGATCAAAAAGGTGTTTTTTTAAAGCTGTGTATCTCATAAACCGTAAATAATTTTGACATGTAAAAAAAATATGATATTTTCAAGTCCTTTTCGCATACAGTGATGGAAGCCAAAACATAATTAAACATACTTTAATGCACCAAAAAAATCTTTAAACATACCTCCTAATAATCTTTAAAAGCTGTTTATACCTTCATTAGCAATTATAATTATAATTAAAAATATACCATCAAATGTCAAATTCCAAACTGCAATCCTTTTTATTAAATAGTTAATTTCTAATTTTATACGATTTTATTTGCACTTTTACGACATAATTCCGGTGCGCGTGAGAATCTTCTATCTCGTGCGTCAAACTAGACAGCCATAAAGCCATTTCACTTACACACCGAGCTAAACCAAGCTTGGAACCAGGGCCTAAATAAACTAGCTTTTGCCCGCGGCTTCGCCCGCGTGGATGTCGGAAAATATCCCACGGGAACGTGCTACCGGAAAAACCTTCCTTATTCCTTGTCTACATTATAAAGGGGATCTCTGTGCAAAATTTCAGCTTTCTAGGTTCAAGGGTTTGGGCTGGGCGTTGATGAGTCAGTCAATCAGTCAGGACTTATCTTTTTATTTATATAGATAGAAGATAGATAGATAGATTATTATAAATGCGAAAGTAACTGTCTGTGTTACATTTTTATAACTTAACGGCTGAACGGATTTCGATAAAATTTGGCACATAGGTAGACCATGACCTGAATTAGGATGGTAAACGTTCCCGTGAGACAAATTCCGAGGTCACGCGGGTAAAAGCTATTAGATCATAAAATCCTATATTCTTGAAGACACTACTCTAACAAAATATCACCAATGATCTTAAATATACTATATCAATCAAGACTTACTGGCCAGTAAAAGTAATTAACACATATAAAAAATTAAAACAGCCTCAAGACTTAAGCCAGGACCTCAAGCAAAGGTCAGCAGGCTTCGAGCTGTTATTGCATCACAGTTTATTTATATATCGCACTTGGCACTGAATGCGTGCAGTGAGAGATTCTCTCTGCTTCTGTTGAGTTATCTGTGTCATTATCATTATCATTATCGCTTACATATTTTATTGCTGTGGGTACCTGTGTATATGGGAAAGCAAGGGCCTTATTTAGATATTTACGACATATGTTTACGTTACGTTAAATTTATTTATTTAAAAAACCGGCCATTATCCTTATCTATAAAAACGAGCAAAAAACATCACGTTTGTTGTATGGGAGCCCCCTTAAATAGTTATTTTATTCTGTTTTTACTATTTTTTGTTATAGCGGCAACAGAAATACATCATCTGTGAAAATTTCAACTGTCAAACTATCACGGTTCATGAGATACAGCCTGGTGGCAGACGGACAGACAGCGGATTCTTAGTAATAGGGTCCCGTTTTACCCTTTGGGTACGGAACCTTAAAAAAATGTAAATTAATTTTACTTGTATCTCTCTAGATAACAATGTGATACCTACTAGTTAGTCATCATGTAAATATGGATATAGAACGCGACCAGCGCGTATTGAGGATCACAATCCAAAGAATTTTAAAAGAAATTCCAAATTCATTGCTTGAAAAATGTTATCTGCTCGACAACGTAACTAACGCAATGAATGTTGTTGAATTGTCAAAACGAAAGACATTACAGTAGTACCCAAGTAATATGGCTTATCGATGTACCTGCGCAGAAGATGAATTTTCAAAGCGCGGGAAATGCTATTGACCAATAGGCACGTTCCACGCTTTTTCCTGTACCGCTATTGGTCGGTAGCTGCCGCCATGTTAGCGCGCGCCGCTTGACAGCCGCCATACTTGCGAGTGAGACGGAACTAACAGCTGCAGTGTATTATATTATGAACCTTATAGTAGTGATCTAAGGTTGATTGTAAGTTTTAAGTATTCTCGTTAATCTTCGGGGCCATACTTTCTTTTCTGTGCGAACGAAGATTCACGACGCGCCTTATTAGTTGAGTTCTACTGTACCATTGTTAGCGTGTTACGCAGTTACCCCGAAGAAAGCTCAAAATGAATTTTACAAGACCTAGGGAAATAGCACAGCTGGGCTGCTGGTGAGACCGACAGACGAAGCCGAATTCAATTAGCCAATCCGCCATCCCTCTCGTACCTACGTATTGTGTGTCGGATTACTGCCAGCAATTGCGACGGGTTTAGCGTTCTGTGGTGACATGAAGGGACTATCTTCGTTCAATCTCTTTGGTCTGTGTGTCATAGATGTTTGATTTTTTTTAGCTGACAATAAAAAAAAACAACTGTTTGTTTAACGTCAAACGGCGCAAATATAACCACCTTATCAAGGAGCTATATTATGTTTGAGCCGTCGGGGGTTGAAACACTAGGGCCGTGGAAATCCGAGTGCTGATTGAGTATTTGCGGCATATCGCCAAACGGTTGGACGACCCTTCACGTGACCCAAGGGCTGGCCAAAGAATCAGCATTGCCATCCAACGTGGCAATTCTGCAAGCCTTGTGGGCAGTTTTCCTACTCACAGTAATACGGACGAATATTTTGATGCCCAATGAACTCTCCCCTTTATATTCATTACTTACTTGTACAAAATATTTATATTTTAGTGTTACATTAATACAATCTGCCTAGCCTTTTCCCAACAACTCGGTACAAACGCTCCGGAAAACCTGCACATGGCAGTGTATGTCCAAAACTTATTCGATTTCAAAATAATTTTCATTTTCTCTAAGTACTATGTAAGTATTATGCCTACAGAACCCGCTGTAGTCCCATACTACTTGGTCAACTTATTATTCATCTCAAGTTCTCCAGTATAGCTACCAATAACACATTTTTCTTTTATTAGTGTATTTTTAAGTCTCAGACTACTTAGACTCCATGTATTCTGATTTAATTTAATATCTATCTTAACTTCAATGAATAAAATTCCATTTATATAAGCGTCTAGACATTTGACTATCTTGTTTTATGTGCAATATCAGAGCTGAAAAAAGTTCCCAAGTTTTGTCTATATGTAAATTCAATATTGGCAAGATTGTTCCAGTTATACTTTTCTCTTATTCTCTCTCCCTTTCATCTTTCATCACACTTAATATTGTTCTGCCCATTTTAACGTTCTTTTATTAAGACTTTATTATTAACATTCTAAAAAAGGAGGAGGTTCTCAATTCGGATGTTTGTACTTTTTTTTTTATGTTTGTTCGCGCATAACTCCGTCGCTTGCCAACCGATTTGAAAAAATATTTTTTTGTTGGAAAGGGTATACTTCCCAAATGGTCCCATTTTTGTCAAAATCCAGTTGTGATGATGGGATCCTGGAGAAATCGAAGGAACTCTTCAAATATTATTGGCACACCTATAGCGATTTGGGTATTTTTTATAGTAGCTCGTGCATCTGCTCTCGGAAAGCACCACTTGGTGAAGTGGAACTGATGATGAAGACCACAGATGGCTACCGGAACTACTCCATGATAAATATTTCACGGGTTGCGATTCGATTACTTTAATATGGTTGCTAAGCAATTTCCGCTCGTCACACAATGCGTGTGGTAAGTGGTTGTTGAGGAGTTCTCCTAGTTCTTACCAGCAGAACTCCTCAACAATTAACGTCCCAGCATCGGGAAAAGCAATATTTTGTAACATGTGATGAGCACTTGACATTAGACTATTGTAACTTATACAAATTATAAACAGACCCATTAAAAAGCGAGAAATAAAAACTTTTTAACAAAAAAAAAACTGACTTCCAAAAATCACTACAAAGTGAAAAATAACTTTGATTTCCGAAGTCGGTGGCAAAAAAAAGAAAGTAAATAAAAAACGAAAGACACCGACTTACGAAATCAAAGTTATTTTTCACTTTGTAGTGATTTTTGGAAGTCGGTTTTTTTTTTTGTTAAAAAGTTTTAATAATTATTATTCGCAGCAGTCATCATCTGCCTTTTCCCAACTGTGTTGTATAACCAGATACAGCTGCATACCAGTATTTTACATGGAGCTACTGCCTATGTGATGTTCACAACCAAGTTACTGGTTAATACGATACCCCTTTCGGACTTCTGACGACCCGTAACGATTGTCAAAGTTCCACGAATGACAGCCGGGACCAACGGCATTATTCACAGCACTCATCAATTCAAAAAGCGATTTTTTTTTCACTTAACTGCAGCCAATTTAGTAGGTACTAAACATTTCCCGCAGGCTGACACAAACACATATCAAAGAATGTCACGTCGCGTAGCAACGCGAAAGTTACGGGTATTTCACAAACATACGCTTCGAGTGACGTCACCGATTTCTGCACTCTTACGTCACTCGCTGTAGGTTTTGATTTGTGTCGATGCTATAGATATGATTGGTAAGTCAATTTATAGCCTGGCCAAGACAACTAGGTAGATATCGTCTTGCTGGCCGTTTACTATCTCAAACTATTAGTATTTCTCGTGTACAGCACCCTAATTGCGTAACACACTATCAGTAGGAATCGGTTTCATTTTGACAGTACAACAACATTCATTGTGATATTTATGGTGATAAGAAGACAAATTTACCGATCTTAAGAAGCAATGAATTAGCAATTTTCTTCAAAATGATTCCGATTGATAGTGTGTTACGCAATTAGGGTACTGGTCCATATTTACCTGTTTCGTGTCTGTCCATTCACCCTAAATACTTTTGAATGACTCGATCGTCAGTTGTCTAATTATCTTAATCGGAAAGTAGATACTGAAAAATTTTCACAATAAACAAAATTGCATCAACAGGCTACTAACGGGGTTGCGGACGGCGAGCAATGGGTAGCTCGCCGTCTGGTAAGGATCAGGGCGTCTACTCCTTAACTCCGTCCATCCGTCCGTCCGTCTATTATCCGTCTGACATTACGATCCATCAAACCAAGGTAAAAGTTAAATTTTTCGGACGGGCAAAAACGGGCGTAGGGACAACTGTCAAATCATGTTGCCATTCATACTTCGTTCGGGGCCCGAACCAATCATCCACCCGTATGTGATACGGAGTACGAAACGCCCGTTACGAAGGCCGAAACTTCGGGCTTCGTGCTTAGGGAGTAGCGGCTTCGTAACGTGCTTGTTTTGATGGATCGTTATGTCAGACGTACCGGACGGACTTAGGGAGTAAACCCCCTGGTCCGTATATCTATACCTGTTGCGTGTCTGCCCACGCACTGCAAATATTTTTGAATGACACGATCGTCAGTTTTCTAGTTTATTATCTTAACCGGGAAGTAGATACTGAAAAATTTTAAATAAATAAATAATAAATATCCTTGGACATTTCACACAACGCCATCTAGTCCCAAGCTAAGCAACCTAATGCTTGTGTTAGGGTAACGAGATGGCTGATAAACTACTTATACTTATGTACATTTTTTTTTTTTTTTGTAAATACATACATATTATAGATAGAAAAACACCCTGACTCGGAACAAATACTTGTAGGTCGTACAAATATTTGTTCTGTGCGGGAATCGAATCGGCGACATTCATATAAACAAAATCGCATTAACAAGCTACTAACAAAACTAGTATTAACAAGGCAGATATGAGTGGAACCCTCAGAGGGGACGCCCTAGAAGGACATAGTGACCTTATTGGTGAAGTTCTTCAGAAAGGGTCAGGTGCATAGTACTCGCAACCGGCGTGCGTGTGTGACCAGATATATGAACGTAAACGAGGAAAAAGGAGTATGTAAGCATCGTAGCAGGTGGGTTTTCTTTAGTTTCTGCCTACCCATGTGAATATGTATACAAATCTTTTTAATACCGAAGAACAAAATATAAACGCCGAGGCGCCATCGCTGAAGTCATCACAATTTCTGGAGGCAATCACTGCTTCGTTACGTAAAGTGCTGATAGCCTCCAGCAATGAGTTCCACAACTTTACCGCAGTAATCTGACAACACATTGCCATTTAAAACTTGGAATTGTTGTTCTTCGAACGATTTTCATGAACCTTTCTATTTAATCTACGAATTTGTGCCACTGCCCAAGGGATTGAGTGTTTGGGAAGCGAAGATTAAAAGTATTTTGTCCCCACATTTGTTGAGTAGGTACACACAATCCATAAAAAAACACTATGTACCTATATCTAATCGTTGTTGTTATATAGCAACAACGATTAGATATACATAGTGTTTTTTTTTTATATCCCATTACTCTAGGGTATTAATGAGACCATCATTATGAACAACTTTTACTATGGGACCGAACCCAAAATCGCGAAAAAAAAATCAGCTGCCCCCTACATTTATGTTCGCATAACTCGTCAAAATGTAGGGAGCAGCTGATTTTTTTTTCGCGATTTTGGGTTCGATCCCATAGTAAAAGTTGTTCACAATGATGGTCTCATTAATACCCTAGAGTTATGGGATATCAAAAAAAAACTTGAGAGGTGTCAAGGGACACCCGGATGGAACGAAGTTCCTTTCGATTAATTAGTGAAGGAATTGTAACTAAATTTTATTTTTATACTTATCATCATCATCATCATCATCATCAACAACATCATCATCATCATCATCATCATCATCATCATCATCATCATCATCACCATCATCATCATCATCATCATCATCATCGCGACACCACACTGTTCAATGCGAAATAGAAATGAAAATATCTGGCTTGCTTTCTATAAGAGAGAGAGAGAGAGACAGACAGAGAAACATGCGCACGCCGCACGGCTTACAATAGCTACCTATAGCAAAAAGTGTCGTGACAACTTTTCGTGAGACTTTTTTCCGTCTAGCCCCCTTTCACAACGCGCGATAAGGAACTTCGTTCCAAAAACACGCTGTATGGTAAAACTTTGTTAGTAAAACTTACAAGCTAACATAGCAACAACTAATAATTGTATGTGGCCCAACCATTGATGTATAAATTAGGAAGATATGGTTCGCGCTCCTCGACGTAGACCGCATAAATTGTGCTCACGGACACAATTGACCTTAGTCACAATTGAACTGGCGTTTGTGTCGCACATGTATATCAAGCGCAAGCGTTTATCAAGCATGATGTCTGCGTCGAATTTTATACTTAAAGTCAATATTGACACATTTACTTATTCGGTGTTTAAAAACTGCGTTTGGTGGAAACTGACCCTAAGGCTTTCATATAAATTAATAGCATTTCCCGCGCGACTTCGCCCGCGTGGATGTCGGAAAATATCCCACGGGAACGTACTACCGGGAATTCCTTCCCTGTTCCTTGTCTACATTATAAAGAGAACCTCTGTGCAAAATTTCAGCTTTCTAGGTCCAAGGGTTTGGGCTGGGCGTTGATGAGTCAGTCAGGACTTCTCTTTTTATTTATATACATAGATAGAAAGTAGATAGTACATCTATTAATAAACAAAACAGTTTTTATATACGAGCAACTAATGAAGATCTTCCTAAAAAATATAGGCATGATAAAACGCATAAAAAAACTGACTTACGAACAAACACAGCTTCCTGAATATGTACACTAGGTAACTTTTTGTAATGAAGATTTTTCTATAGGTACGATTTTCGGTTTATCTTCTAATAAAGAAATGAAAGTAAAATAAAGTTCACAAGAAAATGGGTCACAGACCAGTCTTAGGCTGCACTACCCATGATTGCAATTCCATCTTGACCTGAATTTAACAATGGCTACCGTTCTATGCGATCAAGGTTACATGCTAGATTTCTGGATTGGGACAATATTACTTACTTCTGAAACTGGGAGTCGTATTGTATATGGATAATTGGATATGTAATGCTGTATTGGTGAAACGTAAAATAAAATGTACAGTAAGCTGTACATTTAACCACTGTACCTAACACACGTTGAAATAAATTCGTCTTGTTCTTATGTTAGAGCGAGCGCGCACTACAATTTTTAATCGCGCGATTATTTTGATGCATAAATGCAACGTAATGGTTTATTATTATGGCATAATTTAAAAACCGCGGTGACTATTTTCTCGTGTATTCGTGCGCTGCCATATAAACCAATACGTTGCATTACTACGACAAAATAATCGCGCGATAAAAAGTCGTAGTGCGCGTTCGCCCTTACATTTCATTTTGCATAGCAACCCACGCATGGCACGCAACGGGTTTAGGTCTGCATCATGTATGAATTCATATAGCACTGCGTCTACTATCGGTACCGCGCATTTTCATTTCGTCGTACAAACACGTGCGTGCATTGCGGCCGGCGGGCCCGCGGATCAGGGGGCCTGGGGGCCTACTCCCTAAATCCGTATGTACGTCCATCCGTCCGTTTGTCCGTCGGTCTGACATAATAATCCATCAAAACAACTGTAAAAGTTAAATTTTTCGGACAGACAAAAACACATCGGGAGTAAGTACCTACAACTCTCTTACCGTATTGTCATTCATACTTCGTTCGGGACCCGAACCAATTATCTGTCCGTATGTGATACGGAGTAGGAAACGCCCGTAGCGAAGGCCGCGTAACAACGGACTTCGTGCTTAGGGAGTAGACCCCCTGTGGACTTTTATCTTTAGATGGCTCATATAAGTTACATTTCACTAATCTGTACCCGTAATTATATCTAGTTTCAGGATAGTCTCGTTACGAACTACGTACATGAAAATAGCTAATGGCGGCTGTGATAAAACTAATTAATTACTAGAATATGCTGGACACACTAATTGTTAAAGAATGGTTCATATTTAAATAGCCCCACAAAGAAGACAATAAATCCTGGTGAGGTAAAAAAAATAAGTATTAATAGAAAAAATATTAAAAATTTCCAGGGTGATACATTCCAATTCCACCGTCATAACTTTTAGCATCTCACGAACGTCTTGAATGTGGTCACGTTCGGTATCGTATACCACTGTCATTCGTGTATGACTGTAAGTTGACGTTGGAGACGTGATAGTGGCGAGAAAACTTTCAGTCGTCCTTCAGGTTAGCCCTTCTTTATCTGCTCTATCTACAAATAAAATATTATATCTTTCGTTGGTTTCCAACTCTTCGCCAAAAACTTTTGAGGAAAGAATGTAAATAAATAATTTTAATTCTAAAGAGTGGTTTTCGTCTATTATTTTTGGCTTTTCAGAACCTAATTTATTGAAAGAAATTATGAACATAGCGACATTAACCTTAACAACTTTAATAACTTTTATTTAAAAGATAGTAGTCCAAAATCTTGGAGAAAGAGCAACATATTATTATTATTATTATGTTTATATTCACAATTAAAGCCAAACGAACATTTAAAGCATTATTTCTTTTCTAAATATTGAAAAGAAAATGTGGCCTCATAGAAACAGTTTCTCTTTATATTCTTCAAGTGTTTACGTCGCTTTTGTACGAAACACTTGAGATTAGATAAAGGTTTCACTAAACTATTGTATGATTGACATGCTTGTTGTACTTGACAGATCGGTTTCCGTGTTCTACATCACGCAATATACGAGGATCTGAGCCTTTAAAATATTCCACGAAGATTTTAAAGAGCAACTAAGAGTAATTTATGTCCTTAAGGCAGTTTTATAAGAGGCATCTGATTATGTCGTTTAGGAAAAAATATATTAACAGTGTCACTATTGCCCTAAATTTAATAATTATTTTGAATCGTGTTATTTCTTCATAAATAATGGGATTAAAAATTAAGGACCTTTGGTCTGAGATTACCAACTAACGTAATTACAACAGATGTTCCACAAGGGACCATTCTAAGACCATTCTTGTTTCTTATTGATAAATGACTTAGAGTATCTCATAAGAGTCTTAGCAGATAATCGCGTAGTATTGTTGTTTGCAGACGATACGTCACTCATTTGAACTAAGACTACAACAGACCACTTCTATTGACGTTTCAATTTAAATTGTAACGATGTTCTGAAATAACAACTTTAAGATGACAATATTATTGTTTACAAAAATCTTTAAGACGAAACGAGTAGTAGCATTAGTATCTGGATTTAACATGACAACATCACGCCTTTAACTCCCAAAAAGGTAGGCAGAGGTGTTTTTGGTTTTGTTTATATTTTATGCAACATAGGATATATGAGTTTTCTTTTAATGAAGACCACCATCCAGAATATTAAACCTTATACGTGTCTGCAAACTAAAGTAAAGAATGGCTTGTATGAAGTTCTTCCTAAGAAAAAGTTTTCTTATTTCCTTTCGAAAGTTTTGGATGTAGTTCACACTATGTCTGTAAAGTTCTAGAAATACGGTCTTAGCTCGGTAGATGACTATTTTAAGGCTCTTACAGACAGAGGCGATATCGCGAGCGATATTGCGATATTATCGCGTCGCAACACCGCTACGCGACACGTCGCGACGCGATATCGCCTCTGTCTGTAAGAGCCTTTAAACTGCTCAATTGTAAGAAAATACTTAGGGTCTGAAGGTTTTTATTTATAAGCCGTATTATAATCTACAAATGATTTTTCAAAAATTACGAGGTTCATTACAATTTTTTTAAGCGTATCTGTCAAGTTCGCCTTTATTTGCAACATTCTAGTTTTCAGTCTATCTAATTTATCTTTGTCCAACAGCAATTAGGTAGGTACTTCATTAACTTATTTCTTGTCTTAAAAAGAATGCTATAATAACTCTATCTTATATTATGAAACAGAAGTAATTACACTTTCAATGTCACTAGTTTTTATACTACTTCATTACGCAAAGTATTCTTTGTAGTAATTTCCTTGAGCGCCGAGATGAATTTAATGACATCTGGCGGAAGAAATTGGCTTTATTATTAAGAACAGTGTGCTGCAGTATCTTTTTAGTACCAGCTGTTCTTGACGTAACATTGTTGAAAAATATATAGTACATAATATTAATAATAATAATATAATAAAATCGTTTATTTATGAAAAGGTGCAGATTTACAATAACTTATCTTAAACATTAAAGAGGACACAGTTGCTCATTTGCCTGAACTAGGTAGAACCTGTGTTTCAGGCTATAGAGGTGCTTAGAATTATAAAATATAAAATTAACAACTTACAAGACTACTTAAAACTTAAATATTAACTTAAAAGACTAACATGTTTTATTTACAGACAACGAGTAAATCCTCTGTCTCACTGTATGGTATGCTAAGTAAAAATTGCAGAATAATCTTTTTACAGTCGTAATTATTTAATTTATAGATACTTAATTTCCTATTTAATTTATTGTACAGAAATGGGCCTAAAAATGTATAAAATCTGTTTACAAAGACATATTTAGATGATGCATTTGACTCACATACAATATCATTCCGTCTCTTATTAGTACTTTCAATGTTATAGGAGAGCATGGTGTGCTGTTTTAATACCAAGTGCGATATGAAAAGCTGGCGAACAGTCAGCACGTTACAAGATTTGTATAGCAGATCTGTAGGATAGAGAAAGGGATGGAAGTTTGCTACTTTTAAAATAGCTCTCTGTGCTCTTTCAAGAGGCAGTAAGTAAGTTTTTGGTGCTCGACCCCATGAAGTAATACAGTACTGTATTACAGATTGACCTAGTGCCAAGTAAACTTGTGACATAAGTTTTTTATCTGCAATTACTCGCAGTTTTTTAAAAACAAAAATTAACCTGCGTACTCTTGTAACCAAACTGTCAATATGTGGTCTAAATGAGAGCGACTCGTCTATTAGAACCCCGAGATATTTCATGTTACATGTTTTGAGGATAAAAGGACACTTACATACGCTGACTGAGCGGAGTCCGCAACGATGAGCATACAAATGAGAGTTAGTAATGTTAAAAAGCGGTTTGCGGATGGAGAAGTGAATATATTTTGTCTTATCGGCATTTAATGTTAGTAAGTTGCTTTGAAGCCAGTTAGATACAGTGTTAAAACCTATTTGAGCATATTCGTACAATTCGCTATTTGTTTTAGCGGTGAAAATTAACGCCGTGTCATCTGCATACGATATAATTTTGCCTTGTTTGATATTTAAATTACACAAATCGTTAATGTAAACCAGGAAAAGGGTGGGGCCCAAAATACTTCCTTGGGGAACACCAAAACTTGTGTTTTTTTGCTCGTCGCTAATAATATTGTCAATTTTAACACATTGATATCGATCGTCTAAGTAGTCAGCAAAAAGTTTCAGCGGCGTTCCCCTTATTCCTAAGGCCTCTAATTTGTACAAAAGCGTAGAAACGGACACTGTATCAAAAGCCTTCGCCAGATCAAGGAAAATCCCCAGGGTCTGGTTTCCCTTACCAAGTTCTTCTGAGACATAATCTGTTACACTGTGCACTGCATCGGCTGTGGATAATTTGGCTCTAAAACCAAATTGCGCAGATGATAAGAATTCATTTTTCTCTAGATAGTTAACTAATCTACTGTTTATAATTTTTTCTAGTATTTTAGATAAAGAGGGGAGTAGTGATATTGGCCGATAATTGTTAACTAGGTCTTTGTTTCCGGATTTGAAGATAGGGATTACAATTGCTTTTTTTAGACATTTAGGGAAAATGCCTTCAGAAAAACACATTCGAAAAATATGTGTTAAGGGAGGTACAAGGATATGCTTAAAGAGTTTAAGGGTCTTATTGCTAATATTATCCCATCCAACAGCACAGTCATCTTTTAGTCCACAGATTATTCGGGTAATTTCATCTTCGTCGGTATCTAGCAAGGCAAAAGATTTTAGGGTACGTCTATTTTCAAACTTTTGGGAAGAAGGATGAACACAGTCAGGTTTTGGAATCTGCTCGGCAAGAGTTTTCCCAACATTTACGAAAAAATTATTCACGTCGTTTGCTGACAGGATAGGTGAAGGATTAGAAAGCAGTAAACTCGAATTTGATTCACGCTGACTTGACATATAGGTGACATTTTTAATGTGTTTCCAAAGTTGCTTGCTATTGCTTCCCGCTCTATTTAACTCATTTTTATCGTAACTTCTCTTTAAATCCTTTAGGAGGTTGTTACAAAAATTCCTGTATCTGGTATAGGTGACTTTAGTGACGATATTATCTGGGTCCCTCCTATATCTTTGATGAAGTTTATCTCTCTGTCTTATACACCGAATTAGGCCAGGAGTAATCCAAGGTTTAATATTATAACAACTCCATAAGTTAGCATTTACCTCAAATCTAGCGATATCATGAAATCATGAGGTTTGAGGTAAATGCTAACTTATGGAGTTGTATTGCTGATTCTAATGATTATAATTCTGTTAAGCCATATTAGCTACGGCCGCGAATCATATTTTAATCAACATACAAGCTCACACTAACCTACAAATTGAAAAAAAGGTAACAAATTTTGAATTCCGCGGGCTACCCTGGCGCATCAACCTTAAAACGTCATAATACGGCGCTTTCGCCTTAATGTGAAATCATGATTCCAGTGCGAGAGAAAGCACCACCCCTTTTTCGGACTGGATTCATGATGGCATTTTATGTATTTAACTACTTCTTTAATAGGGCCCATAAGACAAATATATTAAAAAACAATGGAAGTCGGGTCTCTTTTTCCAAAAGTTACGCTTTCTAATCAACTAAAACAAGCCCAATATATCGTGAAAAATCTGACACAAAACTGAAGCTTACAAATGTTCTGATAACGTATCTCTCTAAGCAAATTACACAAAGCTGTAAAGCCATAAGGATTAGAACGAAGACTTTCACGTCCCTCACATCAAATTATGCAAGTCTTAGTAAGTTAATCTCTAACAATAACCTACTTACGGTACTTAGAGTAAAGTGTGTCACAGTATTTCTCAGTTCAAAAGCTTACGTATGGAATGTGACCTATTTGTGTGCCATCCTCATTCATTTATTTTATTGTCATATGCGCAGTCTAATTTTTCTATAATTTCTAGGATTAAACGGTTTATTTGCTGCATAATGAGATTCAAAGTAATTATGGATAATAGTTTTCTTGCAATATCATTGTTAGGTAGTACTCGAATATTTTTATATGTTTTATTTTAATAATTTTAAAAATAAGCTAAAATAAGTTAAAAATAAATAATATCTTAAAGTAACTAAAACTAATAAAAAACTAAAATATGGCGTCGAAAAATTCCTCCGCATCGCTGTCGACTGGTAGAGTACCCAAGAGACTGGCGGCATTGCCACGTGGTATGGCAATGCTAATCCTCTGGCCAAGGTAAACGCCAGCCCTTGGGTCACGGGAAGTGTCAACATAATATGTCATTATATGTTAAGTGTAATTTCTACAAATAACCTAATATCATCTTTTACAGATTTGATTGAGAGACATTTTCAGATTTTACAGTAAACTCCCACTATCTATCCTAACATTCTCACACTATTCTTATTTCTCCAATTTTTTTTCAAAGTGTAACAAATGCATGAATAGTAGATTATTAGAACGTTCCCAATGCACATTCTTCAATAGCTATCGTACTAAAACAAACATTATTAGAACGTTCCCAATGCACATTCTTCAATAGCTATCGTACTAAAACAAACATTATTAGAACGTTCCCAATGCACATTCTTCAATAGCTATCGTACTAAAACAAACATTATTAGAACGTTCCTAATGCACATTCTTCAATAGCTATCGTACTAAAACAAACATTATTAGAACGTTCCCAATGCACATTCTTCAATAGCTATCGTACTAAAACAAACATTATTAGAACGTTCCCAATGCACATTCTTCAATAGCTATCGTACTAAAACAAACAACATTAGAACGTTCCCAATGCACATTCTTCAATAGCTATCGTACTAAAACAAACAACATTAGAACGTTCCCAATGCACATTCTTCAATAGCTATCGTACTAAAACAAACAACATTAGAACGTTCCCAATGCACATTCTTCAATAGCTATCGTACTAAAACAAACATTATTAGAACGTTCCCAATGCACATTCTTTAATAGCTATCGTACTAAAACAAACATTATTAGAACGTTCCCAATGCACATTCTTCAATAGCTATCGTACTAAAACAAACATTATTAGAACGTTCCCAATGCACATTCTTCAATAGCTATCGTACTAAAACAAACATTATTAGAACGTTCCCAATGCACATTCTTCAATAGCTATCGTACTAAAACAATGCACATTCTTCAATAGCTATCGTACTAACACAAACAACTACTGCAGTTACGTTTAAATAATTGTCTGTTTTCCGCTTGTCTTTAGCAAATAAACCGTATAAAGCATACTCACATGCTTACATTGGTCTATACACAATACTTGTATATGTGTCGGTATTATTTGCACACGCACCTCCATTCATGTTTGTCCTTATAGCTGCTGTATCATTGGTTATCTTCCAACTTATCTGAGATCTTTATCTCGATAAGATTCCAAGTTTTATGCAACTGATGTATTTTCCTTGACTTTTACGAATATATTGCTGCTTACATTACATTCATCATACATACACACAATTGATGAAATCTCGTGACTTTTACAACGTTATGGAGTGATTTTTGCTGCAGCGTTTAGAATTGCAAGACTCCGGACTGAATTTTCTGGGATCATGTTCATGATGACTGTAACCTTTCGGAAAACTTATGTTACCTAACCTTGTATTGTTAAGAACAACATAACATAAGATCAATACTGTTTTCCTGAAGGGTTGCATAGAGGTGTACTTATAGTACACCAACATTTTTCCAGCTATATGTGCTATGTGTGGGTGTTAGTGTTATTAACAAGTTCATCATTATCATCATCACTTAGCTTAAAGACAACTATTGCTGGACATAGGTATTCACCACAACATCCAGTACTTCTTCCTTTACCTAGCGGATTCCCGTGACCTTCACCGGGTCATACTTTCAATCAATTGGGCAGATTGAGGGGCTTGTGGCTAAGTAATAACGGGCTCGGACGTTAGTTCGATACTCACTCACGCGCCGCGTCGTAAAAGAAGAGAACCCTAACGATTCAGAAGGTATAAGAGTTACGTGATAGAAAGAGAGTCAACTTCTAGGTGAATATAACTGTAGGTTATTAACGCTGTTCGACCTGAATTGCACTTTATTGTGTCGTAGCAAGAGTCGCTATTTATTTAAATGATTTTGCGGAGTAAATCTTCTGTACTTGTACTATAATGTATTCTGTACTTAGAAATTCCTTAATTTAGAAGTTTTAGGATTGGTTTTGGAACTGTCAAAACAAATATCTTGAAATCGCAAACTCTCAAAAGTCTTTAGGAATTTCACCACTGAAATATTCAAACTAGTTTGAAGAGATGAAGTTGTTTAACAGCAATATTCTAATGAAATGTTATTGAGATGGATCATTAAATATTCTGAATTTCTAGTTATATTTTTGCTGATATGAAATTGCAGCGGGGCTAGCACGGGCGTACCCAAGACGTTTGTGACAAGACATGATAAATTATGTCATGTCTTAGAATTTGTCTTAAATGCTAGCACGGGTCAACCATGTGACATAATCTAGAGCCGCGACATGCCTTTCTTGTTGCTAAATAAAATCTTTTTTTTTTTCTTTTCTTTTGCTTATAACTCGAAAACGGTGTGTCCTATCGCAAAAATCATGAAAATTTGGCCCCTCTTTATGAAACCCATAAACCGATTATTCTTAACATGTAGGTAACAAAAAAAATAGTAGTATTTAAGTACCTCTGTATTTACTTAAATTATTTATTTATTTTAATTTTTTTTTGTTGGTTTTAAGGCGCATTATTTACATGTCTAAATATGTATTTTTAAAAATTAAAAAAAAAAGTTTAAAAATATAAAAAAATAGTAAATTATTTATTTATTTATTACATTTTTTTTTTGTTATCCTTATCACGCACAAATAAACCACCACCACACAATGCAAGAAAATAATTTATTGCCATTTGGTGCAGAGTAATTAGCAGGAAAACATTATTTTTTCAATTTTCAAATCTTAACACCACCTCCGAACGAACGTGATAAAATTTTTCTTAGTCACCGTCAAAATGTGACATTTGTGATATAATTGGTGCACCCATATTAGCAAATAAGACATAATGAGTCCCAACTAAACGTCAAGAAGTTATGTCACATTCAAGAAATTATCTCACGCCGCCGTGCTAGCATTTAAGACAAAACAGTTTTATCGCCCAAACTACGATAAAATGTGTGACTCAAGCCATGTCACAGTAGGCCGTGCTCGCCGGGCTGAGTCAAAAATAGAGAAAATAGGAGAATGAACAATTTTCCTGTGACGCAGCTCCAAATGTGGAAACTTTTAATGACACGAGTTGAATAAAAAGTACTTTCCCAGGTAAAAAGTTATCATTTTTTTTTTTTTTTTTTTTTTAATTTATTTAAAGGGCTTTGTCGCTTAGCGACCACATCGCCCAGTGCAGAAAAACACAAAATTATTAATTATAATCTACCTAATAACTAACTTGTACAATTCTTTAGCCTTATCGGACACTGGAAAAGCAAGGATGGAATTACAAAAGCCAATATCGTAACTTTTATACCGTCCGAAAACATTTCTTCTAATATTTTCATTCCGGACACACTCCATCAAAATATGACAGACATCATCAACCACTCCACAGTCATCACAATTTGGAGACAAAGCTTTCCTCATTAAGTAATAAAACTTATTTGATGGAATATGTCCGGAGCGAAGTCTTAAGGCTATAGTAATTAGGTTTTTATTTAGGTCACAATCAATCCACGGAACCCGAGAAATCTCTGGCTGGATAGTGCGATACCATATCCCTTTTTCTTTTGATCTTTCATCAAAATATTCCTGCCAAAGATCTAAACACTTTCTTTTAACATTTCCAAAATAATCCGAATACAGTGGAGAAATATTCATGGGAACTCCATCATCACACGCTTGTTTGGCGAGCATATCAACCTTTTCATTTTCCTCTACCTGACAATGCGACGGAATCCATTGAAGACACACCGTTTTGGAATCAGACTGAAGCTTTAAGAGCAATTCATAAATCACATAGGCTGTCGGATTACCTCGCACGTGCGAAGTGTGCCGAGCCAAGTGTTGCAGCGAACTTTTGGAGTCTGTCAGAATCACAAATTTATCGCCATCAATTGATAGAATATAGGACAAAGCTTCCATAATCGCAATCAATTCAATGTGCATAATAGAAATATCTGAATCAATCTTAAGCTTCATGTGGTTCAGAAGAATGGGATCCAAAAAGGCAGCGCCACCCAAATGTTTATCTTTGGAACCGTCCGTGAAAATTGTATGATAACCTGCATATTGTTCATGAATATATGAAATACATAAATGTTTAATTTGTAAAGTACTATAATGTCGTTTAGCTTTAGAAATACTAGGAATTTTATCAAAGACTATATGAGACATATTTATACTACTTATCCACTTATCAAGTGAAAACATTCCAAGTTGAACGCTTGAGTGTATTGGAACAGAATTGTAAAGTGGGAAGATGTCAATAAGTAATGGCAGCTTCTTGTTCTGCCAATAGTTGGAACCTGTAACTAGTGAAAGATTTTCTATTGCATCTATGGTTTTGTTGTTACAAAAAGATTTTGATTTTAACATAAATTTACAAGCTAAGTATCTCCGACGAACATGAAGTGGTGGAAGGCATAACTCGCTTTCCATGACATGTATCGGGGTGCTCCTTATAAATCCGCCGACAACACGTAATGCTTGGTTTTGGACCCTATCTAGTTTTATTAGTTTAGAATTACAACTATTGTCAAACAAGAAACTGGCATAATCAATTCTACTTCGAATTATAGAAATGTATAAACGTCTTAGGTGTTTTTGATGGAGTCCCCATCCCGGACCGGATAAAACTTTAAGTAAATTCATGAATTTCATTACCTTCTGTGAGGTCTCATTGATATGTTTGCCCCATCTCAAAGAGCTATCCAGCCACAGACCCAAATATTTCACATTATTAACGACTTCCATTGAAACATCATCAAGAACAAAGTCGATAGACCTCCTAAAGCAACCTTTTTTAAAAACACAAATCTTAGTTTTATTTGGAGACATAGTTAAACCCAGCTTATCAATTAACACTTTGGTATATCGTAAAGCAGACCGAAGTTCTTCAAACGCTGAATCTAAATTATTTTTTGTTGAATATAACACAAAGTCATCAGCATATTGAGATATTTTAACCTGGCCAACGTTCTTACATATATGTAAAGTTAGAATATTAAATAAAAGTGGAGCTAATGGATCTCCTTGAGCTAAAAAAAAAAAAAAAAAAAAAAAAAAAGTTATCATTCGGTCAGAAATAATAAAAATAATTTACATCATTTATATACATGTCATTTACATTTTTAAATATGAAAACATAAAATATATAAAAAAGTTAAAATATATTTATTATTATTTTAACACCCTGTCACTCTCATCTAAAACTTTGGCTTGAAGTGACAATTATTTATCTGCAAATGCAAACCAAAAAAAGAAATAAAAAAAAATAAAAAAATCAAAGAAATCTGAGATTAGATATAAATAAATATATAATAGTTCTGAAGATGTCAATTTGTCATCTGAAAGTTGGAGAGGTCGTGAACGTTCGCACATACACTGTCAAGCGCGACTGACCGACCTACAATTAGGTGACTGACCTCTTTGAACTTTCTGGTAGTTCTTTATAGTTTACAAGCTTTTGCCAGCGGCTTTGTCCGCGTGGATGTCGGAAAATATCCCACGGGAACCATACATTTTTCCGGAATAAAAAGTAGCCTGTGTTCTAGTCCAGACTATAATCTATCTCTGTGCCAAATTTCATAGAGATCCGTTCAGCCGTTCTGGTGTGATTGAGTAACAAACATCAATCCAACCATCCAAAATTTTCGAATTTATAATAGTAGTAAGATTAAGTTCAGTTCTGCATAAAGTTTTTTTTTGTTATTTCCAGCTTGAATGAGTTTAAAGGAAATGATTACGTCTGATTATTGGCATTTAGCTCCAGACGCTCAACGTCACTGAATTGCCTGTTAACAGTCAGTACCATCGGTTTTCCAAAAGTTCCTATTACAAGTTTTAAGATGGAGTAATTTATTTTAGGTGCATTATTTCTATGTTGAATAACAGACCAGAGAAAACTATCATCGTCATCATTTAAATCTTTTTCAAATAACAATGTAGTCGTAGTAGCAAAATAATGTACCTGAATGTAGTTTTATTATCACCATCCTCAATTACAGCCTAGGCTGTAATTTAGGATAATGACCGATAAGTAATTATCACCTAGCCATTCCAATGGGGCTCAACTGCTATCGATTGATTGGCGTGACAACGAAATTAGCTTCACCACAGCGTTTGTGTCTCATAAACATTCAATTTTAATCATCATAAAACCTTTCATCCATATAAATTTCTACTGAAACATTTACACTCATATTTATACTCAATGGTGTCATCATCAATGGAAAATTTAGATAGCTCACAGTTGGATGACACAATCTTCGAGATTATATTAGCAGATACACGTTTCCGTGTTGCAGAGGATAAGAAAAGACATCAAATTATGAGCCGGCACGGAGGAAGAGGTATTATCTTGATCATGGATGCCATTGAATAGGCTTTATTGTGATTATAGGGATGAGATTATTTTATAATTAAAGTTGACTTGTTGAGTGGTTTGACTGGAGTGCCTAATGGCTCTATCGCTTGACTTGGTAATCATTTATATTTTGTGTGAAGTTTTAAATTTTGTCATACTCAGAGGTAGCCCCTCTGTGTTATGCTTTTGCATTATTAAGATCGTCAATGGCTTATCAATTTTATCACACTAATTTTTTACTGTCGGCGATACCGTGTTGTTGTAGTGTAGTTTCTGTAATATCTCCATCTTTTACATCGTGCCATATTATAGTAGCATCATGACTTGTATTAGTTAAGGCGGTGAGAGCCGTAAAAACGTCGTTTTGTTTAGTGTTTTATTCGTAGATAACACGGATTTAAATTTTGAAAAAAATACATTACTTAGTTCAGACTTCCATCTACAAATTTCGGCCGTCCGATACACGATTACTTGCACTTTACTGCATCCAATTAAATCGCAAAGACAAGTCTAAATTATGATCTATATCTTATTTCATTTGATTTATATTAGGCTTTGAACAATAAAACTTATGCCATAATAAAGGTCGTAAAAAATGTAATTTATAACGGCTATCATAATTTGAAATATCAAAATATTTATATCACTAATTCCAATGTCAAGTGTTTTGCGCTCGCTCCGTGTCGTTTAGTCCCGAGCGGAACGTGATGGAGGTCGGACGTGTGCCAATTTTTCGAACCCGCCACCCCCGCTAACTTCTGTCACCGGCTGCGACCGGCACAAATTAACATGTGTTGAAAACAGTTGAATTTGAACGCTATGCCTATGTAAATAAAGACGTCACGCGCGCAAAAGCTTTATTGGTATTTATTTTTATCACGGCCTATGTTTACCAATCGCATCAAGTGTGTAAAACAGTTGAATTTGAACCCTACACTGGAGCTTATAAAGCCGCCTGACGCGCAAATTTTTGGTTCACTATTTTCAAATCTCAAATAGGTAGGTGCCACAGAATAAAGTTAGTACGGGTGGTTTTATAATGAATATCGGATAGGAAATGAGATTTCTTCATAACATCACGCCTGAATTCTTTCAAAGGGTTGGGCAGGGATGTTCAGAAAATAAGTAGGCCCTCAAATGTATTTTTCTGTATACCTACATAAATAAGATTTTTTTTTAAATTAAGTTTTTTTTCTAATTAGGTATCTTCTTATTTTTTTTTGTATTTCAAGGTCAAAATGAAAATCCAAGATGGCGGCTGCAAAAATTTCCAATTTTTCGTCATGGGTGTCGTTTTCGTGATATTTTAGGTCGCTGAAAACGATAGTGGGGTCAAAATGAAAATCCAAGATGGCGGCTGCGAAAATTTCCAAATTTTTCGTCATGTGTGTTATTTTCGTGATATTTTAGGTCGCTGGAAACGATAGTGGGGTCAAAATGAAAATCCAAGATGGCGGCTGCGAAAATTTTCAAATTTTTCGACAGGGGTGTCATATTCGTGATATTTGAGGTCGCTGAAAACGATAGTGGGGTCAAAATGAAAATCCAAGATGGCGGCTGCGAAAATTTCCTAATTTTCGGTCATGGATGTCATTTTCGTGATATTTGAGGTCGCTGAAAACGATAGTGGGGTCAAAATGAAAATCCAAGATGGCGGCTGCGAAAATTTCCTAATTTTTCGTCATGGGTGTCGTTTTCGTGATATTTTAGGTCGCTGCCCAGCCAGCACAAACCTTCTGAGTAAGTTTTGTTTAACAGCAGTCATAGAAACTAATTGCTGAATAAGACTACTGTAATTAGCTGATTTGGCGCTTACTCAGACGTTATTCAAGCAATTTGGGCACAAATTATATTGCTAATAGCTGTGTAATAGCAACGTAACAGATGAATAAGTTTTGAATAATTGTACGACAAGCTGAGTATCTTCTGCATAAAAGCATTTTGTTCTTTTGTACAAGTATTACAGCTCTGTTAGCCAGATGATGAATGAATGGTGAGTGAACTATGGTTAAGTCCCTCAAACCTCAGATATTCAGAGGATACACAGCGTTTAGCTTATTTCAGTATATATTATCAAGAAGTTAATCAAATTAAATTGAAATTGACAAATCCCAACACCCGCGGTATGCGTTTGTTGGTGAACTGCGACATTGAAATATAATATGGCCAAATTATATTGCCTATCGTCAGTAAATTTTACCCTTATTTATGCTTAGAGAAGGAATTTGTTGGTGCGCATGCAACTTTACTGTGTATTTATATATACATTTCGTATAAAATTTTCACGCGCTACCTGATAAGCCGGGTTTTGGAGAAATAAACAACATTTCGTCTAATGGTTTGTTTTTACGTGTGAAATATTTTTTATGTTTTATGCAGTTTATGGGTTCTAAAATAACCTTGTAATACTTTTATAAGAATATTATACCGATTTCGTTATTAAAATTGAGTATTTGAGTATAAAATTCCATAAAATTGTAATAGGTTATGTTATTCGATATGGCGACGCTCATTCTGAATAAAATCTGATTGCACAGCGGCTTATCATCTTATGTCTGCTTAACAGACCTTACGTGTCCACTTATTCAGTTGTTCTTTGGTTAAAAGAGGTCTGCACTCAACATATTTTCTATAACGTTTCTATAATCACACACATTCGTACTGTAAATCAAACAATTAGGATTCAGTCTTAGTAATGAAAACCCACACTATAGGTATATTACCTATTTGTTCTTTTTAGCTCTTATCAAATTCAGATAATTATTTAATAATGAATATAAAAAAGCTTTTTAACAAAAATACTTATCGATGAAGTCGTTAGGTATTTTTGTTCCATAATCTATTCATATAAACAATATCTGATGAGTTTTAGTATCTACCAAACACAGCTCTTCATTCCAGTTTTTGGCTTACAATCGTTTAGGAACAATTTGGCAATGTAAAATCTAAGAAGTATTGAAGTATCATACTATTAATCATTAAGTTATCAATTCGTAAAGTTAACATTAATAAACATTAGTCCTGATTACTGTTGGCGACGACAACACGAAGAACTACCTAATTAACTGATTGTAAACGTATAAGTTAAGTTTGATTGAAATTCCTAAATAAATAACAATAAAAGTAGATATAAGTAAATTGTACCTACTGAAGCATAGGATTAGTTTAATTACCTACCCTATACACCTTACATACTTTAGTACATAACATATACACACATACATATCTTAGTAAACTTGATGGAAGAATTTCTACTTTTCGTGATTACCCAGCAAACTTCTGCATTAAAATCGTTACTATTGTTGTTACCACACTTAGCTGCACATGACGGTAATTTCGTACTTAAAGTGGCATAAAGCAGTTATAACAGCTATCTTAATTTCTTTTAAGTTACTATATGCTTCATAACAGAAACAGCGCCTATTTTATACAGCAGCTGAATAACTATGAAAATGTGGTGTTTAATAGAACTAAAAGAGAACAGAATATAAATTATCCAGTATCATGCTTGCTAATGGAATTTTATACCAATGTTATACAAAAGGTTATACAAACTCTTGAGTAACAGGTCTTTTTATGATAATTATTCAGTTATAAGAAATAAAATCGGCAAATTACAAAACTTACTCAGCTAATAGCATTATTATAGCAAAAAAAATAATTAATACAGAACTTCGCAATACACACAGCTTCTATACATATGTAATAAAGCTCAAATGTATTTTTCTGTATACCTACATAAATAAGATTTTTTTTTAAATTAAGTTTTTTTTCTAATTAGGTATCTTCTTATTTTTTTTTGTATTTCAAGGTCAAAATGAAAATCCAAGATGGCGGCTGCAAAAATTTCCAATTTTTCGTCATGGGTGTCGTTTTCGTGATATTTTAGGTCGCTGAAAACGATAGTGGGGTCAAAATGAAAATCCAAGATGGCGGCTGCGAAAATTTCCAAATTTTTCGTCATGTGTGTTATTTTCGTGATATTTTAGGTCGCTGGAAACGATAGTGGGGTCAAAATGAAAATCCAAGATGGCGGCTGCGAAAATTTTCAAATTTTTCGACAGGGGTGTCATATTCGTGATATTTGAGGTCGCTGAAAACGATAGTGGGGTCAAAATGAAAATCCAAGATGGCGGCTGCGAAAATTTCCTAATTTTCGGTCATGGATGTCATTTTCGTGATATTTGAGGTCGCTGAAAACGATAGTGGGGTCAAAATGAAAATCCAAGATGGCGGCTGCGAAAATTTCCTAATTTTTCGTCATGGGTGTCGTTTTCGTGATATTTTAGGTCGCTGATGAAAACGATAGTGGGGTCAAAATGAAAATCCAAGATGGCGGCTGCGAAAATTTCCTAATTTTTCGTCATGGGTGTCATTTTCGTGATATTTTAGGTCGCTGAAAACGATAGTGGGGTCAAAATGAAAATCCAAGATGGCGGCTGCAAAAATTTCCTAATTTTCGGTCATGGATGTCATTTTCGTGATATTTTTCAGGTCGCTGAAAACGATAGTGGGGTCAAAATGAAAATCCAAGATGGCGGCTGCGAAAATTTCCAAATTTTTCGTCATGGGTGTCATTTTCGTGATATTTTAGGTCGCTGAAAACGATAGTGGGGTCAAAATGAAAATCCAAGATGGCGGCTGCGAAAATTTCCTAATTTTTCGTCATGGGTGTCGTTTTCGTGATATTTTAGGTCGCTGAAAACGATAGTGGGGTCAAAATTAAAATCCAAGATGGCGGCTGCGAAAATTTCCTAATTTTTCGTCATGGGTGTCATTTTCGTGATATTTTAGGTCGCTGAAAACGATAGTGGGGTCAAAATGAAAATCCAAGATGGCGGCTGCGAAAATTTTCAAATTTTTCGACATGGGTGTCATTTTCGTGATATTTGAGGTCGCTGAAACCGATAGTGGGGTCAAAATGAAAATCCAAGATGGCGGCTGCGAAAATTTCCTAAATTTTCGTCATGGGTGTCATTTTCGTGATATTTTAGGTCGCTGAAAACGATAGCGGGGTCAAAATGAAAATCCAAGATGGCGGCTGTGAAAATTTCCAAATTTTTCGTCATGGGTGTCATTTTCGTGATATTTGAGGTCGCTGAAAACGATAGCGGGGTCAAAATGAAAATCCAAGATGGCGGCTGCGAAAATTTCCTAACTTTTCGTCACGGGTGTCATTTTCGTGTTATTTTAGGTCGCTGAAAACGATAGTGGGGTCAAAATGAAAATCCAAGATGGCGGCTGCGAAAATTTCCAAATTTTTCGTCATGGGTGTCATTTTCGTGATATTTTAGGTCGCTGAAAACGATAGTGGGGTCAAAATGAAAATCCAAGATGGCGGCTGCAAAAATTTCCTAATTTTCGGTCATGGATGTCATTTTCGTGATATTTGAGGTCGCTGAAAACGATAGTGGGGTCAAAATGAAAATCCAAGATGGCGGCTGCGAAAATTTCCAAATTTTTCGTCATGGGTGTCATTTTCGTGATATTTTAGGTCGCTGAAAACGATAGTGGGGTCAAAATCAAAATCCAAGATGGCGGCTGCAAAAATTTCCTAATTTTTCGTCATGGGTGTCGTTTTCGTGATATTTTAGGTCGCTGAAAACGATAGTAGGGTCAAAATGAAAATCCAAGATGGCGGCTGCGAAAATTTCCTAATTTTTCGTCATGGGTGTCATTTTCGTGATATTTTAGGTCGCTGAAAACGATAGTGGGGTCAAAATGAAAATCCAAGATGGCGGCTGTGAAAATTTTCAAATTTTTCGTCATGGGTGTCATTTTCGTGATATTTGAGGTCGCTGAAAACGATAGCGGGGTCAAAATGAAAATCCAAGATGGCGGCTGCGAAAATTTCCTAACTTTTCGTCACGGGTGTCATTTTCGTGTTATTTTAGGTCGCTGAAAACGATAGTGGGGTCAAAATGAAAATCCAAGATGGCGGCTGCAAAAATTTCCTAATTTTCGGTCATGGATGTCATTTTCGTGATATTTGAGGTCGCTGAAAACGATAGTGGGGTCAAAATGAAAATCCAAGATGGCGGCTGCGAAAATTTCCAAATTTTTCGTCATGGGTGTCATTTTCGTGATATTTTAGGTCGCTGAAAACGATAGTGGGGTCAAAATGAAAATCCAAGATGGCGGCTGCGAAAATTTCCAAATTTTTCGTCATGGGTGTCATTTTCGTGATATTTTAGGTCGCTGAAAACGATAGTGGGGTCAAAATCAAAATCCAAGATGGCGGCTGCAAAAATTTCCTAATTTTTCGTCATGGGTGTCGTTTTCGTGATATTTTAGGTCGCTGAAAACGATAGTGGGGTCAAAATGAAAATCCAAGATGGCGGCTGCGAAAATTTCCTAATTTTTCGTCATGGGTGTCATTTTCGTGATATTTTAGGTCGCTGAAAACGATAGTGGGGTCAAAATGAAAATCCAAGATGGCGGCTGCGAAAATTTTCAAATTTTTCGACATGGGTGTAATTTTCGTGAAATTTGAGGTCGCTGAAACCGATAGTGGGGTCAAAATGAAAATCCAAGATGGCGGCTGCGAAAATTTCCTAATTTTTCGTCATGGGTGTCATTTTCGTGATATTTTAGGTCGCTGAAAACGATAGCGGGGTCAAAATGAAAATCCAAAATGGCGGCTGTGAAAATTTCCAAATTTTTCGTCATGGGTGTCATTTTCGTGATATTTAAGGTCGCTGAAAACGATAGCGGGGTCAAAATGAAAATCCAAGATGGCGGCTGCGAAAATTTCCTAACTTTTCGTCATGGGTGTCATTTTCGTGTTATTTTAGGTCGCTGAAAACGATAGTGGGGTCAAAATGAAAATCCAAGATGGCGGCTGCGAAAATTATCAAATTTTTCGACACAGGTGTCATTTTCGTGATATTTGAGGTCGCTGAAACCGATAGTGGGGTCAAAATGAAAATCCAAGAAGGCGGCTGCGAAAATTTTTAAATTTTTCAACATGGGTGTCATTTTCGTGATATTTGAAGTCGCTGAAAACGATAGTGGGGCCAATATGAAAATCCAAGATGGCGGCTGCGAAAATTTCCTAATTTTCGGTCATGGGTATCATTTTCGTGATATTTGAGGTCGCTGAAAACGATAGTGGGGTCAACATGAGAATCCAAGATGGCGGCTGCGAAAATTTCCTAATTTTTCGTCATGGGTGTCATTTTCGTGATATTTTAGGTCACTGAAAGCGATAGTGGGGTCAAAATGAAAATCCAAGATGGCGGCTGCGAAAATTTCGTAATTTTTCGTCATGGGTGTCATTTTCGTGATATTTGAGGTCGCTGAAAACGATAGTGGGGTCAAAATGAAAATCCAAGATGGCGGCTGCGAAAATTTTCAAATTTTTCGACATGGGTGTCATTTTCGTGATATTTGAGATCGCTGCAAACGATAGTGGGGTCAAAATGAATGACTATCGTTTTCAGCGATCTAAAATATCACGAAAATGACACCCATGACGAAAAGTTAGGAAATTTTCGCAGCCGCCATCTTGGATTTTCAGTTTGACCCCACTATCGTTTTCAGCGACCTAAAATAACACGAAAATGACACCCATGACGAAAAGTTAGGAAATTTTCGCAGCCGCCATCTTGGATTTTCATTTTGACCCCGCTATCGTTTTCAGCGACCTAAAATATCACGAAAATGACACCCATGACGAAAAATTTGGAAATTTTCACAGCCGCCATCTTGGATTTTCATTTTGACCCCGCTATCGTTTTCAGCGACCTAAAATATCACGAAAATGACACCCATGACGAAAAATTAGGAAATTTTCGCAGCCGCCATCTTGGATTTTCATTTTGACCCCACTATCGGTTTCAGCGAACTCAAATATCACGAAAATGACACCTGTGTCGAAAAATTTGATAATTTTCGCAGCCGCCATCTTGGATTTTCATTTTGGCCCCACTATCGTTTTCAGCGACCTAAAATAACACGAAAATGACACCCATGACGAAAAGTTAGGAAATTTTCGCAGCCGCCATCTTGGATTTTCATTTTGACCCCGCTATCGTTTTCAGCGACCTTAAATATCACGAAAATGACACCCATGACGAAAAATTTGGAAATTTTCACAGCCGCCATCTTGGATTTTCATTTTGACCCCGCTATCGTTTTCAGCGACCGACCTAAAATATCACGAAAATGACACCCATGACGAAAAATTAGGAAATTTTCGCAGCCGCCATCTTGGATTTTCATTTTGACCCCACTATCGGTTTCAGCGACCTCAAATATCACGAAAATGACACCCATGACGAAAAATTAGGAAATTTTCGCAGCCGCCATCTTGGATTTTCATTTTGACCCCACTATCGTTTTCAGCGACCTAAAATATCACGAAAATGACACCCATGACGAAAAATTAGGAAATTTTCGCAGCCGCCATCTTGGATTTTCATTTTGACCCCACTATCGTTTTCAGCGACCTAAAATATCACGAAAATGACACCCATGACGAAAAGTTAGGAAATTTTCGCAGCCGCCATCTTGTATTTTCAGTTTGACCCCACTATCGTTTTCAGCGACCTAAAATAACACGAAAATGACACCCATGACGAAAAGTTAGGAAATTTTCACAGCCGCCATCTTGGATTTTCATTTTGACCCCACTATCGGTTTCAGCGACCTCAAATATCACGAAAATGACACCCATGTCGAAAAATTTGAAAATTTTCGCAGCCGCCATCTTGGATTTTCATTTTGACCCCACTATCGTTTTCAGCGACCTAAAATATCACGAAAACGACACCCATGACGAAAAATTAGGAAATTTTCGCAGCCGCCATCTTGGATTTTCATTTTGACCGTAATCACATCCTCTCAAGAAAAAAAAAACTAGAGCGTAAGAAGTTATGCCCCTCCGTTTTTTTTTTGTGTTGACATAACGAATAAAATAAAAAAAGAACTTTCCAAATCGGCTTCTAAATGACGGAGTACTGCAGTAACAAACATAAAAAAAAAAAATACAACTGAATTGATATTCTCCTCCGTTTTTAAAGTCGTTTAAAAATAACACATCATTGTTACGTTTAAAAATTAGCTGGACATCACTCACAATGCAGTCATTGGTGTCGTGGGGAATACTAGTTTCTGTCATTCCCGACGACACCACCAGTGGTGTCGTGGGGAATGAACGGTCATTTCGTGGTATTTAAGTTCGCTGAAAACGATAAAGGTCTCAAGCTAATTTCGACCTTATTGACATTTTACAAACCCTTTGTTTTTTTGGTCCAGAATACTCGGTAAATGATCTGGAAGCTGAATTTAACAAAAAAACAGGAATGTCAATAAGGTCTAAATTCGCTTGACACCTCAGAAAGTGTCTAGATTATTATGCACATCATTTTTAGGGTGTCAAGCTAATTTCGACCTTATTGATATTTTACAAACCCTTTGTTTTTTTGGCCCAAGATACTTGGTAAATGATCTGGAAGCTGAATTTAACAAAAAAACATGAATGTCAATAAGGTCTAAATTCGCTTGACACCTCAGAAAGTGTCTAGATTATTATGCACATCATTTCTAGGGTGTCAAGCTAATTTCGACCTTATAGACATTTTACAAACCATTTGTTTTTTTGGTCCAAGATACTTGGTAAATGGTCTGGAAGCTAAATTTAACAAAAAAACATGAATGTCAATAAGGTCTAAATTGTTATGTAACACATCATTGTTATGTAGCTGGACATCACTAACAGCACAATACAGTCGGTGGTGTCGCATGGCGTGGGGAATAGTAGTTTCTGTCATTCCCCACGACAGCGACACCACTGAAAACTACCACTGGTGTGGTATCGTGGGGAATGACAGAAACTACTATTCCCCACGCCATGCGACACCTTCGTAAAGTAAAATGGTGCGCGGCGCGTAGTTTTGAATCGTACGGGTAAAGGTCTTCGTGTCAGTCAGATTTTAAATCCACCTTATTCACGAAAATAAATATGTATAAGTAGTTATTTTTATTTATTTTAACTGTTCAAGTTTACAATGCATACCTAATCTGTCTAAAACTTTAAAAAATACTTACTAGAAAAATAAAACAAAATAAACTTGTATACTAATCAGTTCAAGTTTATCTACTGCATTGCTCTATTCTGTGACGCAACATAGTACCTACTCGAGTTCATGAACTCATGAGCGGTGCGCTTGGCGCGCGTTTCCCGCGCATCGTAATTTATTACGTATCGCTACTCCTTGCGGGGGCTGCGGTAAGCATTTAATACCTACGGCGCTTGCTTTCACCCCGCCTTAAGCTATCATTTTCATAATCTTTAACAATATACGGTTTTACTTAACTTAACTCATTGGCCTGCACCTGAACTGCGTAACACACTTTCAACACAATCCGAAGTATTTTAAAGAATTTTTGTAATCCTTTGCTACCTATATGAAGCATAGAAGAAATTTTTGAAAAATTTGTCTGCTTGATAACGTAAATAACGCAATGTAAATTTATTGTTAAACTAGCTGTTGCCTGCGACTTCACCTGCGTTCCAGGATATAAAGTAGCTTCCGTAATTCTCCAGGTTATGGTCTACCTACCCATGTGTCAAATTTCATCCAAATCCTATAAGCCGTTTTAGCGTAAAAGCGTAACAAACAAATAAACCCACTTTCGCATGTTTATTCTTACTAGCGACCCGACCCTGCTTTGCACGGTTTTTATGACTTGACAAAACATGAAGGTTTCTGATATAAGTAAAGTTATGTTCTTGTTATGTTATGTTAGTCAGTTAACCCTTTCAGTTCTGATTTTTTGATTTTCTTATCCGGATTTTGGTAAATTAAAAAAATATAATTAAAAGTACATACATAATTATAATATTGTAGGAGACGAACAAAATTAATCAGTACCAAGGCTATAAAAGCGCGCGCCGGCACGGACGCGCCCCTCCCGCCACTAAACTCCCCTTGCCCACCGATCATTCTCGTACCTAGTACCTTGGATGTTATCGCGTCACGACCCAGCCTGAACCCTCTGGCTGTCCTCCCTACCCTTACCGCAGCGACGTGCAGAGTCGCTCAAAATCTCTAGTTTTAAGTCTTAGTTTTAGGCCTGGCCGGAGGCTTTAAGCTCTCGCTTAAAGCAGCCACAGGAAAGTCCGGTTAAACAGTCTCGACCCCCCGTGGTCAACTGCGAGAAGCCATTCCAAAAAAAAAAAAAAAAAAAAAAAAAGGACGCGCCCCTTTCTATCGGCGACCACCACAGCGCGCAGACCTATACGACGTCTGGTGTTATCTGTATCGTGAGATTGTTTTCTTATTTTCTAATTGTTGCATTTATTATTTTCATGTGTGTTGTGCATTAGCATATAAGTTTTGATTCTGTTTCCTAATCGTGTTAATTTCTTGTAAAACTGAAGTACAATAAAGTCTAGGTTACGTGTTGTAATATTTTTTTAAATTGAAATTCCACGTCCGATCTTATAATATATATTTCTTTTTATGTCCTCTATTTAATTGTGGATGCCAGGTTAGGTCTGAAAGGGTTAAGTTACTATACATATAAACCTTCTGGAATAAATTGTCTAAGTGATAGTGAAAACCGCATCAAAATCCGTTGCGAAGAACAACGCGGCCACACACACAGACTCGAAAAGTGACTTTATTTTATATTAGGTATAGATTATGACTGTCAAAATTAATTGTATTGGCACTGCAAGTATTATCCTCGCTGGTCCTGTTACACTTCGATTTGCCAGATTATCAACATAACAAGATAATCCATTTTTGTTGACTCCATCCTTTCTCCGATACTACCAACAACGTGCAGGATTTCCTCTACTAATCCGGAAAGAAATATATAAGGCTATATCATGGCCACATAAGGCTATATCAGGCTCTTATCTTCCCGCTCGAGTTGTAAGACTCAATGGTCGGGAATAAGTTATTGGGTGGAGCTCAGAGAGTTATGCCGATACAAGGAACCAGCCGCGGCTTTGTGCTCTTATTAAAGTAATTACTTTTATGTGCTGAGGGGTTGAATCTAAAAAGTCCTAGAAACATAAATTGGGAGAGCACAAAATAAATATCTGCATTAATCTACATCTCTACTTTATTAAGTACTAGCTTTTACGGAAACGTACTACCGAGATAAAAAGTATCTAACGTCCTAAACCAGGTTATGGTCTACCCATGTGCCAAATTTCATCCAAATCTGTTCAGGCGTTTTGCGTGAAAGCATATCAAACAAACACTTTCGAATTTATACTTAATTAGCTGCGCCCCGCGGTTTCACCCGCGTAGACCGGAGTAAAAAGTATGTAAGTAAGCCTATGTGTTGATCCAGGGTATAAGCTATCAACATACCAAATTTCGTCCAAATCGGTCCAACCGTTTGAGCCTGAAGAAGTAACAAACATTCAAACACACACACACTCACAAACTTGCGCCTTTTTAATATTAGTGTGATTTTAATTTTTAAATAAATTAATTCACTAATAAACCGGTATGACCAGAAGCATGAAACTGCGCAAGAGTTCTTTAAATAAAGAAGGTGAGTACTCAGGTAGGATTTTTGAAAATTCATCCCCTAAAGGGGTTAAATAGGGGATGACAGTTTGTACGGAAGTTCGACATTTTTGCCGATTTGAAATCTCATCGGGCAGTGGGCTTGTAATTGTCTAACACTGAGGGCTAATTTGACCAAAGTCGGATATCTTTTATCCATGGGATAAAACTGATAGTTTTTGTATGGATAGACTGTCAAAAATTCAAAAATTATGTGAAGATTAAGGCTTATTTATACTGGGTATAAAAGTTTGGTCGAATTCACGCTTAATAGAATAAATACTTTTAACTATTTTTACAGGTTGTATGAGAAAGGTGTGATCAAAATTAAGGGTGTGATACATACCATTAAACTGAACAAACTCCATGGGACCAAGATTGTAATCGCTAAAAAAAATATCAGTCGTCCAATTTTTCGCGATTACGATGTTGGTCCCATGGATAAAGTTGTTCAGTTTAATGGTCTTTACCACACTTAATTTTGACTACACCTTTCCACACACCATGTATTGCTTTTATTATCGGTAAAGCATTTTCCACTGCTTCTAACTGAATGCTATTCTTCTACCCTGAACCCGGCCTTTGCTTTCCAATCTATCTATCTACTCGTATATTATTATTATTTAAATAAAAATGAATCCCTGTTTCCCTTGGTCATCGCATCACGCGTGAACGCATGGAACAATTTCGCTAATTCTTTTTTTGTTATTTTTATTATTGTCAGGAGAATGTTTTTACGTAGAGAAAAATTGGAAAAGTTGCCGGGAAAATTGGAAAAATCGGGAAAACTGAAAGTGGATTTTCTATGGGAATTTTGAATTATTGAAATTGGAACAGGACAACGTCTGTCGGATCAGTTAGTTCTAAATAAAATAGAATAACAAAATGTCTACTCACCTACTCAGACTCAGACAACGCACGGTAATGTCGGTAACCAATACTACAAATCTTGTCAGGGCTGATTGGATCTGCATGAATCTGAACGTACCGTAAAATCGGATTACATTATTGACTTGCGAGTCTTGCGACCGACCACGCGGTTTCAATAGGTACTAGTCTAGACAATTTTTTCAAGCTAGTAAGCTACTCGCTCTGGCTTCATGTATACAGGGAGCATTTTTCAAGCGGGCGTGGATGGCTAAATTCGAAACTATGAGGAATATTGTAATGCTGAATGCATTATAATCCTCGAATCCAGCTATTTATTGAAAACAATGGTCATCATTTTGAACAATTAATCAGTTATGGGTGGGTAAAATAAGAAAAATAAAAAAAGTATTTTGTTAAAAATTTGCTCTTTCCTCCATTACTTCCCAGAATTCGATCCTTATTAGCGACACTATACAACATTCGTTTTTGTTTACCCTAAACCCGAAAAGGAGTCATTGTACTCATCATTTTGAACAACTTTTTCTATGGGACCAACCTTGAAATCGCGAAAAAAAAATCAGCTGTTCCATACATTTTATCGATTTAAGTGAACACAAATGTATGTTGTAATGTAGCAGCTGATTTTTTTTTCGCGATTTCAAGGTTGGTCCCATAGAAAAAGTTGTTCAAAATGATGAGTACAATGACCCTTTTTCGTGTTTAGTGTAAAAAAAAACTAATATTGTCTAATACTTGCTTGTTAGCTGAAAAAGTAGCCTAGTGTATCGCAAGCATTACAGTAAGAGACTTGGTCACACTAAATTCTAAAGGCGAAAGTTTGTGAGTGTGTGTTTGCGCTACGCTCAAACGGCTAAACCGATTTGCATGAAATTACGTAGATAGCTTATACCCTGGATTCGTACCTATACTACTTTTTATACCGGTCTACGTGGGTGAAACCGCGGGCCGCAGCTAGTAATATAGATAAAAAATTCAATGCCAATAGGTACTACTACTCTCTGGAGGACAAAATCTTTTTCTCATACGTAAAAGGTGAGCTTTGATTTCGCATTATGATTTTCCTACACCATGTTAGCTTCAAGGTTGTCTAAAATTAACCTAGAATGTTTGATTGGATTTAAAGCCTCTCTCTCTCTCTTTCTCTTACTAGAATCGATCCGGTTCTTAGTGCTAAAAAGTAAGTAATGAAATGAAATGATTGTTCATTCTGAAAATAGGATGTCGGAATCACTTTTACACGTCATAATTATTTAAAAATAGTATATTATGCAATTAGTGAATAAAGGACGGATTTAAAGCGAGGGCCATAGATGAATCACGAGCTAGTGAAGGATTCTAACGATTGAATCACGACCGTAGGGAGTGATTCATGATGATTGAATCACGAGCGTAGCGAGTGATTCAAGTGTTAGAATCCTGAGCGACGCGAGTAATTCATGGCCCTCGATGTAAATCCGTTTTATTCAAGAGTTGCATACTATACTTTATACCATGACTACGAGAAAAAGAAAGATTTAAGTGAAAATAGACATATAATGAAGAAAAAGGAAAGTTAAATTGGCTTTGATGTAAACCAGCCGTGATTTTTTCGGGTAAGTTTTCCACTATATCGGCCGCCCTCTCTTTCATAAACTCAGGTGTTAACACATCTTCATCACTAGAATGCATTTTTAATCGATTAGAACAACACTAAACAAACACAAAATTAAAGAGTAACACTAAACTTTGTATTCGTTCAACTTGTGTTCAAAATAGCGCCAATTTACTGAGGACAGCAAAGAACACATAACAGTTTTTATTCTAATGCTAAACTCCTTGTCGAAAATGTCGACCAATCAAATTGAATTTAGAACACATCAATATAGGTCGAATACAAAGACTACACTTACACTAGATACGGCAAGCCACGACCAAGCGTGCCCTGCATGTTCGACTGTTCGTACTAAAAAAAGTCTGTTAGCTCAGTGACGCTTAGCGATTGAAACAATTCTGTTTACGTTGAGCACATCACTAAATGGCTGGGGTGAAGTTATCGTAAGTATAAAAAAGATGACACGTTTGGTTTTCATACTATCTAATAACATGCCGTATCTAGCTTAGGTACTCTAAATCTGTGGTCGAATACATTGGTGTGTTCCATTTTCAAACATCAAAACAGTGAGTAAAAGTGCTTTTTATTCACTGTTTTCAGTGAATAAAATAAGCTTTTTAGAGGGGGAATGGTATAAAAGTATTTTTAAAATATGCTAGATGAAGTCGACATATCTGACTGTCTTCACTGAGAAGAAACATCCTCACGACACCATCCTTTGACTTATACATTTCCGAATATTATCTCTTCAAGAAGGCCGCAATATCTCAAACTTATCAGTTATCGTTTTATATAATTCCGAGAAGATATATTTTCTGAATCTCAAAGATCACAGAAAAGAGATAACATTGGAAACGCGGCGCTTTATTGACAAATACCTTTTGATTCTCTGTCTCGTGGATTTAGGAGTGGTAAATATTATTTCGAAACGTAATGATTATGATTTCTAGCTGCTGTATGTAGGTATAATTGTTATTTGGACATCTTAACGACATGTAGACCTAATATAACCATATCGAGAACGGGTCTTATCGCGATATTCCTTTTTTACGAGTAGGTAGGTTTTAACAAGTAGGTACGTGTTTACCTCGTAAAAAAGGAATATCCCGATAAGACCCGTTCTCGATATTGTTTTATAATGTGTACAAATCGCGAAAGTTTAAAAAGTTTGACATGTAGACCTAACTAAATATTTTTCCGAAATTATGTTAATTAATTTTAACTCGTTTTATGTTAAGTTGTTTTATTTTTATTTTTATTAATTTAATGTCTACAAACTCGACAGAAAACCAACATTGTGCTTTGCAGCGCCCTGACAGGGTTCATGTACAAATACCGACAGTAATATTGTAAAATGTGTGATGTGCATGAGAGAAAATAAATAAGCAATATTATCAATTCATTGTTATTTTGTCATTCGTAGATCTTTGGCGGTCATCATGCGTAGTCAGAAGCTGAAAGTCTAACAACCAGTCTTACCAAGGGGTAACCAGTAACTAGGTTGTGGAGGAGGTTAACGTTTAACGTTCATCGTTCTCACATGTATAATTTTAACATGAATGATGTAACCAATATTTTGTAACCATATTTTGATTTAAAAGAGTGTCCGTGGAGTTTCTTGCCCGTTCTTCTCCATAGTTCGGCCCTATCGGACCCCATCACACCTATCCCTCTCTTGTTCTTAACTCAATTTATTAGTGGTCGGCGCAACATGTCTCTTTCTTCCATACTTCTCTATTAGTCGTCATCTCGGTAGTCACCCCCTTTCTAGCCGTATCATCTTTCACACAGTCCATCCATCGTTTCTTTGGTCTTCCCTTATTCCCAGCTATCCACATTAATACTCAAAACTTTCCTCATTCCTCCCATCACATAACAATCGATTTCCACACAACTTGTCAGTCACCGGTACCATATTTAGGGTTCCGTACCTCAAAAGGAAAAAACGGAACCCTTATAGGATCACTCGTGTGTCTGTCCGTCTGTCTGTCTGTCACAGCCAATTTGCTCCGAATTTAATTAATTAATTTATTTATTTATAGACCGATTAAGTTGAAATTTGGTAGACATATGAATTTCTGTGACCCAAATACGTACGGCTAAAGTAAATAAATTAATTCTGAACAAGGGGGTAATTTTTAGGGGGCAAATAGGAAAGTTAAAAGAAAAGTTTTGCAAACTGTACCGTGTGACATATCAAATGAAAGGACTTACTTTTAGGGTCTCAAATATATTTTTTTTATAATATATAATAAATCATTTTAAAGTTATTTAAGAAAATAGACGAAAATTGACCATTCCCACCCTTATCTCCGAAACTACTGAGCCTAAAATTTTGAAAAAAATTCAGATAATAGTTGTTTACCTGTAGATTACAGAAAAACCTATAAGAAGTCTGTGGTATTAAAATAACATGGTAAATCTCTCAATACTGAATGTATGGGAGAAAATGTTTTTCAACTACAGTGATAATTATGTTTGTTCTTGGGATAAATTCATCCCAACTACGGAACCCCTCATTGTGCGTGGTCAGACACGCACTTGGCCGGTTTTTTCTATTACTTTAAATTATTCTACATCGTATTATCTTTCTAAAAGTAAAAATGCTACGTTTATAACCCAGTCACATTTCCTATCAACTATTAAAGAAAGGCCTTGCACACGCTACGTACAATACTTTCAGCAAGTAGACACTTTCATTTTATTTTTTTTTTATTTTTTAAAACATTTTTTCCATCGTTAAAATTAAGCATCGTTTCGCTAATTTCGATATGTGCACATTATGAAGACTTACACTGTATCATGGAACAAGTATGTAGGTTACCATAAACAGCATTCGATTATAGAATATTACTACCTGCACAAAAGCTTGAAAAACAGAAACTATTCTAAGTCACCCTTTTTTTTTTTTTTTTTTTTTTTTTGAGGGTGGGAAATCATCAAATAACTTCTCCCGCTCTGGGTGGAGCGGGAGGGCGTGTCAGACTTTTACTGACTAAAACCCACCCGTGTTCCTTCAGTTGCCTATGCCAGGGCCGCGGTAACCCTTTCAGACAACCCGCGACCCCAGCGGCGTCGGCCCTATTGGGCCCCGTCACTTGCTGACATCTCTTTGAGGCGCGCGTGGAACACGACGCGCCGTCGACTCGGGCCTGGTCCTTACCGGACGGCGAGCTACCCGCTGCTCACCGTCCGCAGGCCCGCGCCTACGGTGGCCGGAAATCGCCCCGCGATTCCCGCCGCCCAGGGCGTCTCCTGCGGCGACTGAGGGCGTGAGGCTGCCTCTCCCTCACGCGTTCCGCCTCCTCCTTCGCGAGCATCACTGCTTCGCAGAAGGAGGTGACGGCCTCCCATGCACTCTCGCTCCGCACCATGGCCTGGACCAGGCTCGGACGCGAGAGATCGCCGCCGCCGATCGCCTCCGTGAGAACACGGCGGTGCTCTGCCCAAGCCGGGCAGACCTCCACTGTATGCTCCACCGTGTCCTCCGGGCGATCTACACAATGGAAACACCCGGGCGTTTCCTCCCGCCTTATTCTAAGTCACCCTAAGCTATATTTTCACTGTATTCAAAGGTAAGTTTTGTTCTATATAACTTAAGAAAACCCGCAGACAAGCAACACAATTCACTTTTGTAATAATATAACTTCTATCTCCCAAAGTTTCCCGAGAGACATGATATATTATGTACTGTGAGGAAAAAACTCTAAAGTTACAAAAATATTACGTAATCTTTTCCTCATACCTTGAATTTCGGAGCAATTGTTTTTAGTCTTTTGGCTCGTGAATTGGCTTTGGCAGTATTTGGTTTATTTAGTACATTGTGTACTGAACCTACAGTTACATGGGTTCCCCAAATTGTGAACTTGTGAATTGATTTAGTAATAAATATGGTGTGTTTTTGGTTCATATTCAAACATTTGAACAAGTTTCGAACATTTCAATCCGTGACCCAAAACTTTTAGAAAAATATTTTCACTTCCTGTTTACACACTTTCATCTCTTTTCACGAAATCACAGCCACAGATTGCAGAAAAGCGAGAGGCAAGATGTTACACATCAACAGTGTGAAGAGAGAAGAAGTGTGTGAAGTGAGTGAGTGTGTGTGTCGAGATAATTTAACAATAGGTAACTGAAAAATGTTAAGTGTGATTATAATTTCATTACTTAACGTCATCAGTAGTGACGAACGTCGGTTTGGTATTTTGATTAAAGCTTTTCCTCAAACATATATAAAGGTTATTGCCTAAACCCAATAATTTTATATAATAACATGTAAGGAAATTATTACAAACTAGCTTTAGCCCACGGCTTCACCCACGTGGATGTCGGAAAATATCCCACGGGAACGTACTACCGACAAATCCTTCCTTATTCCTTGTCTACATTATAAAGGGAACCTCTCTGCAAAATTTCAGCTTTCTATGTTCAAGGGTCTGGCCTGGGCGTTGATGAGTCAGTCAATGAGTCAGGACTTCTCTTTTTATTTATATAGATAGATAGATAGATATCTTTCACATTTCGAGCCCATTAGTAAGTACATATAATGCAATTTAAAGCGGCTATATAGGCCCTAAATTTTCGTCATTGTTCTATCCTAATCAACTTAGTTCACTGCCGTAAATATTTTTTATTAATACGCTCAAGTAATTAAATTCCTCTATCCCTATTTTTATTTCTTGTGAAACGTATAACGACGTTATACTTTTACTGAGAGCCAGTAATTTTATATTCTATGTAAATTTGTTATGAGGAAATGAGTCAATGGGCTTGAACTTGAGTGTTTTTCCTCAAACTAGTGTGGCGTGTATCAACTTACTTCACAGCCGATCCCAATTCATTTAATAAAACCGGTCAAGAGCGAGTCAGACTCGCGCACCGAGGGTTCCGTTCCAATTTATGAAAAAGTGTGCTATTTAGAGACATCGTTTTATTTTTCCTGTGATCTTTACATAAACTTCTATCACATAGAATTATTTCTGATTTTTCTCTTTGCAAACTATGCGGCGTAAAAAAAAATAAAAAAATGTTTAAAAATGTGCAAACAGCGCTCTTTTATATGATACCTCACATGCCCTAGTAGCCCCACTTTGAATTTTTAAGACCCCCTTTCAGTTCCTATTGCAAAAAAAATAGAAATATTTTTATTTCTTTCTTATTTGCAAAATAGTTGGGTAAACGTCATCTAAAACTTGTTTTAAATTTCAAGTTGATAGCATTAGTAGTTCTTTAGATATCGCGCTGTGACAGGCAGACAGACAGACCGACAGACAGACAGACTGAGTCACACCATAAGGGTTCCTTTTTTACCATTTTGGTACGGAACCCTAATAAATGAACGGAGATTAGCTTATTTGTCCTCATTTCTACAATTCCTCTCAGTAAGTCACGCGAGGATGTTGGGATGTTATGACAATCAAGATTTATTTTTGTGTGAAGGAAAACATAGACTGGAAACGCTTTTGCTGAAGTGGGCCATATATCATTTTAGTTGTGAGAGGTGTTCCAGATTTCTTTAGTACTAGCTGTTGCACGCGGCTTCACCCGCGTAGACGTCAAATACTTCCCTATTTAAATCGGATTTTGTTCATAATTTTATGGTTTTTTTTTTTGCCAAAAGTAGTAAAGTACCATAAGTAAAAAGTATTATGGGTCCGCACCCATAATACTTTTTACTTATGGTACTTTTATTTTGCAAAAAGTATTATGGGTCCGCCCATAATACTTTTTGCAAAATAAAAGTAGCATAAGTTACTTCTTATAACATCAGCTATCTGCCAGTGAAAGTGCCGTCAAAATCGGTCTAGCCATTTTGTAAGTTAGCCGGAACAAACAGACAAACAGCCATAATTTAAAAAATATTGTTTTGCTGTTATTTTGACAATAAAAACTTTTCAATTTTATTTATTTGTATAGATGTGGCTTAAAACAATAGCAGTCTCTTCATATTAAACCGTATATACGCTACACAGCAATATATTAGGTATTATGCCAAACCTGGACTTTAAAACAAATAGTAAATGTATAAAATAAAATTGTGTTCCACAATTTGCACTTCGATACGCTTGTTCAGGCCAAAAATATAAAGCTGGAGATTTAAAATCCAAGGGAATCTCCTTTGGCTTCCCTTGCCATTACGAAAATCTACATTTCAGGCTGAGAATCCCACCAAAAACCCTGAAAATTAAAGTTTCCTTGTATCAAAACTGAAAACTCAAAGCATTTATTTCAATTAAACCAATTACAGGCACTTTTGAATTGTCAAAGAGTCGGTCAGTAGGTAAGTCAGAAAGTTGAAGCTAGTTGCCCATTCCAAAACGTAGATCTGTGGAGAAGAACGGGCAAGAAACTCCACGGACACTCTTTTAAATCAAAATATGGTTGCATGACACACTCTCAGCCGCCAGGGCACATTCAAGTCAAATAAAGACGTACCCAGTAAATGGTAGCTTTAGAGTAGGTACATAGTACTCGCACATGTGCTAAGCAATTATATAATACTAAGGTCATTGAGTTTATACAATGCAAAGCTATATCAAAACCCTATCAATAATGTGGCACACATCATGCCATCAATAATAACAACACTACTTAAAGCCGTAATACATATTTACATACAATAACCATGTGTTGTGATAACCAAACAAATTGTTCCCTTCTAATCAGTTCAGGTTCAGGGTATCCTTGTTGATAGCTAGCGGTTACAATGTTGTGGTTTTCCCATACCATTGGCCCCAGTTTACTTTAGGCTTTGTGTTCTAATACATTGATGCTGAGGTTATGGGAACCGTTCTTTGTTTAAGGCAATGAGGCAGCTGATGTTTAATCGATAACTTTAATAATATTATAAAGAGAGAGAGTGAATTTTGTTAGTTTGTATATGTATATGTGGAAGGTATTCTCCAGAACTACAGCTTCTATTTGAAAAATTCTTTCACCATTCTAACGTGGGCAATATATTTATGTAAAATTTATTTTGAATTCATGTAGGCCTAGTACCTTACAAAAAGTTGTTAGGTTACTGCTCAAAACTTTCATTTTCACAATTCAATAAACATACATTGCGTTATTTACGTTGTTGAGCAGACAAATTTTTCGAATATATGACGCAATGGATTAGCAATTTGCTTCAAAATTATTCGATTTCTGACTGTAGTGTGTTACGCAATTAGGGTGCTAAATACCGTCTTCACATGTAAATAGCACGCATGCAAAGCAGGGGCTGGTCACTAGTTTAAGGTTGATGCGACAGGGTAGCCCGCGAAATTCAAAATTTCTTACGTTTTTTGCAAGTCGTAGGTCAGTGTGTGCTTGTATGTTGATTAAAATATGATTCACGGCCGTAGCTAATATTGCTTTAATTATAATCATTAGAATCAGCAATACCATACCATAAGTTAGCATTTATCTCAAATCTAGCGATTTCATGAAATCATGAGGTTTGAGGTAAATGCTAACTTATGGAGCTGTGGTATTGCTGATTCTAATGATTATAATTCTGTAAAGCCATATTAGCTACGGCCGCGAATCATATTTTAATCAACATACAAGCTCACACTGACCTACAAATTGCAAAAAACGTAAGAAATTTTGAATTTCGCGGGCTACCCTGGCGCTTTCACCTTAAGATAAAGTAATGAATTAAGTTATAAGGATGTTGACGTCACAAAATATAGATAGAGTTAAACATAGAAGTATGAAGAATAAAAAATAGGTGATTAATTAATCAATGTTAAATTAACAGAACGAGGAATAACATATCTGTTACTACCTGTCATCTTGTGGATTTGACGTAGGGATTTTATCTGGGTTTGCACTTGTATATTGACGCTGTAATAACATTATTAGTTGAACAAACTCATAAATGGTGACAACAATGATGACGATTCTGTAATTTATAATTGAAGAAAAAAGTCCCGAAGTAAAAGGGCCAATAAAAGTCCCAGCCAACTTGGTTTTCACATCAGGACAAACATTAGTACGGTTAGCAGATATTTGTTCTATGTGTACGTGACATTTGACTGTTATAGCTCTTACACCCACGACATAGGGAATCCCATGGAGGGATAATAATGCGTGAAGCAGTTTATATGTTTACTCGTCTGGTGCGTTCAGACGAAACATGTTATGGTGTCTGACAAATATTGAAGAAAATCAGAAGCCTTAACATGTAAGACAACTTATACACAACTAAGAGGAATATAAATCAGGTGACAGGCAGGTTAAAAAGTAAACAAGACATGTTTTTGTTTTAAGTAAAGATATTATTGAAGCTGAAATACAGACCTAAAGATTCATAGTAACCAGTTTAGGTGACGATGATTTATATACAAATGATAATAAAGAACCAGGTCAAACACAACAAAAGGTTACTAGTATGAATTGTTAAGAAAAACATAACGTGTCAGTAGCCAGTGATACCGCAAGTAGTATGAGTCAACTAAAGGAAATTGGTCATTGTGGTCACTATACGTATTTACGCTCAGCGATCTAGCCAACACGTTAACTTGCCGTAGAGGCAGCCACTTAGATATTGTACACACATTGTGATGTAAATGTGGTCACGTGTCATGATAACGAAATTATTCTTAGTATTCCTTTCGAAGATACAGAATTTAAGGCAGAAAAGAATGACTGTACTGTAATAAAAGCAAATTCATTGATGTACGAAGTTAGGGAATCTATATAAAACAAAGTCGGGTTATTTACACCATTTATAACTCAAGAACGGCTGATTTTTGCGATCTTTGATTGGCTGGCTTTGTCTCTACCCCGAATAACATAATAATTAATAACATAATATAATAGGTAAAATTCACGAATAAAACAAAAATTAAGAAATTAAGTGTCTCGTATATGAAATTTTGACACGGCAGCGTCTGTCGGGTCAGCTAGTAAGATATAAAGGTGACGTTTGGTAGAATTAAAGAAGCTATTGAATCGAATAAGATAAGACATGAAAATGTGATACAGAAAAATTGTTCTAAAAAACTTATAAGAAGAAAGAATAATAAAAACAGACTTCTTCAGGCTGTCGTCCCAACATGTGACAAGGGTCAAACAGAGAAGTTGGTTATTGTGATCCTCGGTAAATGCTGAGCTAACAATTTGTCATAATTCATTCAAGTGGTTGTGGACTTTATCCCTACATAAGATTTAAATCTTAATAGAAATAAATCTTACAGTTGATTTATTGACGATCATAAATTTTGATCTATGAATAACATATACCTACCTATCGTTATTAAAGTGTATCGTTATCCAGATATCCATACTAAGCTAAGACACATAAAATTTGATAAAATCCAAGTCATTTATCCACGTTTTTGAAATATTATAATTTGTTTTGTTGGCGTAAATTGTATACCTTTTTGTACCCGAATTTCAGTTGAATGGATAAATAACAAATGATGTTACATTGTATGACCGGAATTGACATGACTGAAAACAGGAACCGCTGCGCTGGAGCGTAACAAAGAAAATTTTAGGAGAATCACTGCCCTTTAATAATTGGACTGAAAAGGAAGATTACTGACAAAATAGCCTATACGAATATTACTTCATTGGGTTTGTTTTTTTATTTAGATATATATCTGTCTATATACATATACATTAATCAATTGCCGTGCATAAGTCTCGCAAAAACTCGAAAATTTATTCACCTCAATACGGGGGTGGTTTAGGTAAAAAAGAAAATTATGAAAAACACAATGGTACAGCCAAAAAAATGAATACACCTAAATTTTGTCACATAATGATACGAAGTTCACTGGGTCATATAGGAATATAAATGTTTTCTTTGTCTCTAAAATCGAGCAAAACCGTGTAAGGGCTGAAAATAAACTTCCCCATATTTGTCAAAGAGATTTGGTGCGGCCTTAGTCTTTGCTTAGGCTGCTCTTTGTGTAATTAAACGCGAACAGACTATATTTTATAGTCTGTACGCGTTGAACTTCATTATTTTAAATGAAAAATTAAACGTCAGATTCACAGCTTAATAAGTGTTGGGAAACATCAAATTTTCGTGATGCAGGTAAATAAACAACAAATCAATATTTCTTTATGCGGTTCAATATTCTTCACATAAACGTTAATGTCTTGAGTGGCCTCATCCTGATGACATACAATACATGATCCAAGGAATCAAATACCTAAAAGCAACAGTCAATAAGCACTACCAATCATATAATAACATCTACGATCTGTCTACTTACTTCCACTGAAAATACTGTTTAGCCCTCGAACATTTAGAAGCAATCACCTCCGAACTTAAGCCCTCGTTTATGACGTCACTGAGCAGGGAACAAAACACTACCCACAAAATAGGTTTACACTAGCAATTTAATTTAGCAATCTTTATTTTCAACACGCGGTTTGGACGTGAGAGATGTTTGGACGGGCGACGTGCGCTCGAGGTCGCGTCCCGCGCCAGACTGAAGGCTGCGAGGTGAGCTGGGCCAATAGAGCCCGTTGCCCCCGCACCCCGCAGCCCCCGCCCGCCCAGGCACACGCGCCGCTCTACGACCGCGCATAGACTAGATAATGCAGATGAGATAAGTGCTGAAAGACCTTGGTGGTCAGCTTAGAACCGATACCGTATTGATGTTTAATTGTTTTCTTGGAATTTTGATGACAGATGATACCGACTCATTTAACGCTACAGCTATAAGACTGTGCATAATAATCGTGACACTCCTCATGATGGACCGACAAACGACGATGCTGAAGGCAGAGGACCGGTTGTTGTAGCGATGTTTGGGGGAGGCCTATATTCAGTAGTGGACGTCTTTCGGCAAAATGATGATGACAATGGAAAACTCTTGCAAGGTCAGTGGTAAAGATGACCAGGTAAACAGAAAACAGAAGCCATGGAATTCTTATAGGCATTATCCATGATCGTATGATTGATGATCTCAAAGCTGTAATCCTCTAATCTTAGTATTAAAGATAGTATTGTAGTAGTCTATGTAACCACGCACTAATAATGCGTAGTAGTGTGAACATCTAATAAAATATTATGTTTATTTATAACGTGACTTCAAGAAACGTGCTCGTAATTTTAATTGTTTAATTATAGATTTTATATCAATTTAATGGGTGCATTGAATATTGTTTATGGATTGAGTATTAACATAACTTGTTTTGCGTCTAGTCTCCTTCTTGGAAATTAATATTTTCTTTTAAAACACGGTTTATATATGACACGGATTTACGGCTAATAAATTTCGACAGGCTCATCTTCAGCAAAATAATTATAGCCCACAATGACAGTCGTTGAAGTAAAGTTAACCTTTACATCATTTGCCAACCTTTTCTCAACTATGTTGGGGTCAGCTTCCAGTCTAAGGATGCAGCTAAATACCAGTACTTTACATGGAGCGCCTGCCTATCTGACCTCCACTACCTAGTTTTTGTGTAAAATGATACCGCTTGGTATCTGACTGACTGGTTGTCAGACTTTTGGGCTTCTAACTACCCGTAACGAGTGTCAAAGATCTATGAATGACAGCCGGACCAATGGCTTAACGTGCTTTCCGAGGCACGAAACCTTTACATCTCAGGGGAATACCGGGCAGTTAGTTCCAGTACCGACCTTGCTAAACTTACTAGACTTTAACCAATCTAACGATAACGAAACAAAATAAATAGTAAAAACTTATGGATATCCAAAAGCAGTAAAGGCATAGAACAAAATAACATTAGCAAAACGAAGATCATCAAATTATTTTTCATTGCATAATCCTTGCCAGAACTTTACCCCATCTTCGACTAACCTCTCTGCGCTTCCTAATCTTTGGCGTCTTCCAACTCAGACTCAAAAGAATGTCACATTCGTGAAACAATTAGCTTTATGTGATTATTTTCAAGAAAACTCCCTCCATTACATTCCAAGTTATCGTTTAGGAGTCATTTTGTACGTACACGATATAAAAGTAACACCTTTAAATACGAGTGTATGTGTTTCATGTTGGATAGTGGGGGCAAAAATAGTATCTTAACTTAGGGCAAAGTGCGAGAAATACAGAGGTGCTCATAAAAACTTGCACATGGTATTTGTTGACCTCGAAAAGGCATACGACCGAGTGCCTCGTGAAGTTTTGTGGTGGGCACTTAAGGAGAAATGTGTGCCAGGGAAGTATGTGCAGTTGATTCGTGCGATGTACAGTCGATGCAGTACCCAAGTCCGGTCTACAGTGGGCACTACTGGCAGCTTCGATGTGGCTGTCGGTTTACACCAGGGGTCTGCACTCAGCCCTTACCTCTTCGTGCTGATAATGGATGCTCTTTCTTCGGACATCCAGGAAGAGACTCCCTGGTGTATGCTGTTCGCCGATGACATTGTGCTGGTTGCCGAGAGCGGCCTAGAGGTCCAGAGTAGATCGGAGGTGTGGTGGAAAAGACTGGAGACCGTTGGCCTGAGAGTAAGTCGGACCAAAACGGAGTATCTGTTTTGTGATTTTGGCGGCCTCTCGGGTCCGGTGCCCATGTCTCTTGCCGGAACGCCCTTACCGATCTGCTCCGATTTTCGGTACCTCGGGTCGCTTGTCCAAGGGGATGGCGAAGTAGACCGAGACGTAACACACCGGATCAACTCAGGATGGATGAAATGGCGACAGGTTATAGGAACAACTTGCGACCCACGGATGCCCCTCAAGTTAAAGGGGAAAATTTACAAGTCCGTGATAAGGCCTGTCGTACTGTATGGATCGGAATGCTGGGCAGTGAAGAAGACGGATGAAAAAGATTGCATGCAGCGGAGATGAGAATGTTGAGATGGATGTGTGGAGTGACGAGAATGGATAAAGTAAGAAATGAGTATATAAGAGGAAGTTTGAAAGTGGCGCCAGTGACAGAAAAGTTGAAAGGAAATCGTTTGGGTTGGTATGGGCATGTGATGAGGAGAGACGAAACGCATGTGACTAAAAGAGTGATGAATATACAAGTTGATGGATGGAGAGGCAGAGGAAGGCCAAAGAAAAGATGGATGGATTGTGTGAGGAATGATATGAAAGAGAAGGGAGTGAATGAGAGCGTGACGGTTGACAGAGGAGAATGGAAGAAGAAAACGTGTTGCGCCGACCCCAAGTAACATGGGATAAGGGCAGGAAGATGATGATGAACTTAGAGCAAAGGCTTCTGCTAAAACAGAGGACAAATTAATATCATCACGAATGCTAGTTGTGTTATGGAATACTTTTTTGAAGCAAAGAATTATAATGATATATTATTCTGAGTATAAAACGTGTCGTTTGCATCCTCGTCAAATTTAGGTGTTTATAGACCATCAAACCGAACAACTTTTTCCATGGCACCAACATCGTAATAGCGAAAAAATAATCAGCCGTCCCATAAATTGGGACAGTTGAAAATTTTTTTGCGATTACGATGTTGGTCCCATAGAGAAAGTTGTTCGGTTTGATGTTCTGTATCACATACTGAAAGACGAGGATGTAAAACGACATGTTCTATACTTACCAAGAATTTGTGATCAGAGATATAAATTCGGTTAGAGCACGAATAGAAAATAAATTATCTGATATGTACAGTTGCCAAAAAACGTCAGGCTTACTGAGCTAAGTTCACTGGGTTTGATGTAGTAAGTCTGAGTAGCTGGCGATTAATATAGCCTCCACGGATGGTGATACTTTAATGCATGTCCAGCCACCGTGGACAGTCAGCACTGATTATAATATTTTGACAACGAATTGAGCTATCTTATCTAACCTAACTAATCTTGTCAAGATTAGAAGCACTGATCTAAGGATAGTGACAAAACTCCCCGATATACTCATGCAAATCGATCAACAGATGTGGAGGTGAGCAGGACATATGATGCGTGATAAAATGGGGAAGTGGAGCATACGAGTCACATAATGGTACCCGAGGGACGGTAAAAGAACACGACGAAGACCACCCACAAGGTGAGAAGACGAAATAAATTGACAGCAGGACCAAACTGGACAAGGGTCAGATTGGACAGAGGGGATCTACAATAAATGCGCATATTGAGCAGCCGTGTGATTCTGTAAGACCTCATTCTAAATCGAAAAAAAAATCACACCGTGAAAACTTAGGTGAAGTGAGTTTGTTTTTGCTAGGAATTGATACTATTGACAGCTCACTCCACGCTCACTTCACCTAAGTTTTCACGGTGAGATGATTACAGAATCGCACTACCGATTCAAAGTGTCAAATAAAAAGCAGTGAAGAAGTGATTATGCGAAGTGAGAGTGAATAGCGATGTGAGATGCGAGTTGTTGTTTGAATTTTATAGAATCGACGTACTGTTGTGGCAACAAATATTTATTGTTAGTACTGTGTAGGTGTTTGGAGCTCGCGGCTGCAAAAGGTATGCTTACCGTGGTCGGTTCGTGAATGGGTGATCGTCCATTGCATATCGAGACCCCACTGTGCCTCAGAAAGCAGATTAAGCTGTTGGTCCCGGCTTTCATTCATAGATCTTCGACAATCGTTACGGGTAGTCAGTAGCCCAAAAGTCTGATAACCAGAATTACCAAGGTGTATCGTGTTACCCAGTAACTGGGTTTGGAGGTCAGGTAGGTAGTTGCCCCATGTAAAATACTAATATTCAGCTGCATCCAGTTAGACTGGAAACTGACCCCAACATAGTTGGGAAAAGGCCAGACAGATTGATTTTTGTAAGTGTTTGAATAAGACTCTCTCAACGATCCCATGATCCATGAATTTTCTTGAACATTCTGTAACATGATCGTTAAACACAATCTACCTAAAAGTCCTGACACGTTCATCTCCAAGGAATAGTTGCGTGATGAAATTATTTTTCCCCACAAATCCCATTTCAGTGGCCTCAGGGGAGAAATAACTGATACATAGTTGATATAGGAGAAAGTTTTTCAAAGTCATTATAATCTACGTTCCTAACATCGTGTGCCTTTGGGAGAAGACGAGTTAACACTTCTACGAGGATGAGAAATTTTTAAATTATAAGGCAATATAGAAATTGTTGGTGTGGTGGTTTGTAGATAAACGGAATTGCTTGTTGAGGAACATGCAGATTGTTAGTTATTATGTGAAAGAATATTAGTTTATGAAACTGTTTCATAACCTCGAGCCTCAAGATATAGCTGTCTAGTTTGGGGCTCACTGGCAACTGACAGTAATGGTCACTATGGCATTTTAATTTTTGTTTAACCTGTGTTACCTACTATGTACTCGTATTAACCGGATAGTAAACCATTTCTATTTCTATAACAGGGGTTATTAAAGCGAGCTTTTGGTGTTCCAATCACCAGGTCATAATGTCGCACACGTACCACCCGTCCTCATAGACGGTGTTCCTTTACCCAGAGTTTCGCGATTCAAATACCTGTGCCACTGGGTCTCGGATGACCTCTCAGACTATGAGGATATTGAGAGGGAGCGCAGGGCGTTGGCTGTCCGATGCAATATGTTGGCTCGTAGATTTGCACGCTGCAGTAAAGCAGTAAAGGTTACACTATTTCGGGCGTTTTGCCAATCTTTCTATACGTGCAGTCTATGGGTCAAATATACGCAGAAGGCAATCAACGCCCTGCGCGTTCAATACAACAATGCCTTTAGGATGCTGATGTGGCTGCCGAGGCACTGCAGCGCGTCGGGCATGTTTGCCGACGCTCGTATTGATGGCTTCGATGCCATCCTCAGAAAGAGAGCTGCATCGTTGCTAAGTCGTGCGCGCAGCAGTGGCAACAGCATTCTTAGCATTGTGGCTGCCAGAATTGACTGCCCAATATTGTGGCATTGTGTGCAGTTGCATGTAAAAAAGAACTGCAACTGATGGAAGAATTTGAATTTGTTTTATTTTTTTATTATTTTAATATTTTTATGAATTTCTTGCTTTTAAATAATTGTCGATCAATATCTAATGAATTTAATTTAATTTTTATAATTCATAATTTTTAATTTTAGAATATAGTATAAATGTGGGTGAATTTGAATCGTTGGTTACTAACATAATTCTTATGTATACTACTAACAAAAATATGGATAATTGAATCTGATATAAATAAATAAATAAATTAAGGCGATACCAAAATAAATTGGGGGATTTTTCGTATCCATTTATTTCACTATTGAAACATGTATGGATTTAATTTTGGGAATGTTTATTGAATAATTAATTAATAATCTGACCAAAGGAAAACACAATTGGGTTTTTCCTCGATAGAATTTAATTCCGAAAAGACATCTACTTTTTATGTTTTTTTTTCTGTAATTCTAAAATCCTAAGTAATTTCATTGCAAAATTGCATTCAAAATGTGCGTATTAGGTAATTGAAAACTCTTGCTGAAAATATTTTTGATAGATAGCTTGATTTATTTTTAAACAATTTTTATTTGATTTGGCGATCACTTTTTTTCGCTTGTGGAAGTAATTGACTCTGTCACTTTCTTATTCCCGCCCGGTTCGCTTTTTACATATCACCTTAAAACAGCAGCGAGGTGTGTATTGGTATCACACTAGTGTTTTAACATAGCAATGGACAGCTTCATACACTGCTTTAATTATTATATAGTCTTGCAATTTTATCGTTAAGCTCCTTAAGTTTTGAATTGAGGTGCACGATTACTGACAAATGCGTGCACTGATTGGACAGGTCCACTCAATCTGTGTGGTTCTTTCATCAAAAGATCATTTCAGACAGCAATCTACATGGTCTTCACATGATCTGACCAAGATTATGTCTGGACTTTAAAAGAGACTGTGACCTCTGAGTTTGTTTCGGCGTTTCTTCTCAGAGTAGTCAGATAGGAAACCTCGAACTCATCTAGTTTTAAAAAAAATATGTTTGACGTGTAAAAGTGTTTGTACAAACCACTTACAGAAAATAAATCATTTATCATTTATCAAATACATGGCACCAAGCCCAAAATTATATTAGACGGGATTACGCGCCACAGCAGTCTCCATCACATTTATTACTAAAATCATTGAAAGAAAATTTGTTTTTTGCACACACAATCATGTATTTACACCGACTTATCCGTGATTACTGAACCGGTTTTCGTGATAATGATGTTATAACTTCCTGTCACTATTGTTTACATGGTAAGTAGTGTAAGGGAATTTGCGTGGGGAAGGTACGGTCAGCAACCGAAGTCGGTTAACACTGCTGCTTTTTGACATCATCTTAATTAACACAAAATGATACGATAACCTGCTTTTAGCATTTCATTTATTAGATAACAGTTAATTTTCTTTCAAATTTACATCTGTTCCGATTTTAATGAAGTATTTTTCTCAATAACTTAGATTTAGAAAACCTAAGTGTTAATCGACTTTTGTTGCTGACTGTACCACAACTAGAAAAAAATGCATCCAAATCGGTTCACCTGTTTAAGAGCTACGGTGCCACAGACAGACACACACATACATAGCAGTCAAACTTATAACACCCCACTTTTTGCGTCGGGGGTTAAAAGAGACAATTAAAAAAAAAAATTAGTTGTATTTGGTTTTTAGGGTTCCGTACCAAAATGGTAAAAAAGGAACCCTTATGGTGTGACTCAGTCTGTCTGTCTGTCTGTCACAGCTGGATATCTCAAGAACTACTAATGCTATCAACTTGTTTGGAACAGTTTTAGACGACTTTTACCCAACTATTTTGCAAATAAGAAAGAAATAAAAATATTTATATTTTTTTTGTGCTGAAAAATTCAAAGTGAGACAACTAGGGCCTGTGGGGTATCATTATGAAAGAGCGCTGTTTGCACATTCTCAAACATTTTTTTTTTTTGTAAGTCACATAGTTTTCGACTTTTGATGAAAAATGTAAAAAAAAATACCGTTCCCCCCCCCCCCCTTATCTCCGAAGTTTACAAAGAGAAAAATCTGAATAAATAAATAAATAATAAATAAATATCCTTGGACATTTCACACAACGCCATCTAGTCCCAAGCTAATCAACCTAATTCTTGTGTTATGGTAACGAGACGGCTGATAAACTACTTATATACATTTTTTGATGAATATAAAACGATGTCTCTAAATAGCACACTTTTTCAGAAATCGGAACGGAACCCTCGGTGCGCGAGTCCGACTCGCTCTTGACCGGTCTTTTTTTATTTTCGTTTTATGGAATCAACTTCCGAAATTAAAGTTACTAGTTAGGTACTTCAACTTGACCCTAAAAGGAAAAGTTTCCAACAAAATAAAATTCCGTAGAACTCCCGAATTCCTGAGCAAACATGGATATTTGGAACAAAACTGTGCGGTGTAATGTTTGTTCCGTGGCTATCGAGCCGGCAGCGGCAGTACTGCCCGCAGTCTCAAACAAAAGGCGACCTCACCGCAACTCTTTGACCGCTAAACTAATAATTATATAGTTTCTGATCGAGAGGAAATCGAAATGTCAATCATGTGTCTAATATAATATTTTAGGCAGACTAGGTATTTGTTTGGTTGGTTGAGAGGAATAGAATAGAATATAATAGAACAATTTATTTGTTAAACATAGAAGTAATTTATATAAAAAGATCTTAAATTTTTATTTTTTTTATTTTTTATTTAGGAGTTCGTGGCTAAGTAATAACAGCCGCATGGTTCGATCCATCAGGTTAAGCTACGCTTGCCGGGGTTGGGCCGTGGATGGGTGACCATCTTTACATATCAAGACTCCGTGCCTCGGAAAGCACGTTAAGCCGTTGGTCCCGGCTGTCATTCGTGGATCTTTGACAGTCGTTACGGGTCGTCAGAAGCCCCAAAGTCTGACAACCAGTCTTACCAAAGGGTATCGTATTACCCAGTTACTGGGTTGTGGAGGTCAGACAGGCAGTCGCTGCATGTAAAATACTGGTATTCAGCTGCATCCGGTTAGACTGGAAGCCGACCCCAACATAGTTGGGAAAAGGCTAGGCAGATTGATTTGTTTGGTTGGCCTTGGAAATAAGTCAATCATGGGACTTAAAAATAACTGACGAAATTTTTGTATACTAAAGGTACAACTCTGCCTGACCCTTCGAGGATTCGAAGCGTAATGATATGTTATGTGCTTGGTCTTGAGCAGATGCCAATCTTCAATTTAAATCTTTATTGCGTATCTCACGTGCGTACAAGACCTTAGCAATAGTTATAAAGTTCACATGGACCCGTCGGGTACAACAATTTAATAACGAAAAGTAGCATGCTTTAAAATTATTAACACATACATACATAAATTCAATACAATACGAAAAGTAGCATGCTTTAAAATTATTAACACATACATACATAAATTCAATACAATACGAAAAGTAGCATGCTTTAAAATTATTAACACATACATACATTAATGTAATACAATACGAAAAGTAGCATGCTTTAAAATTATTAACACATACATACATTAATGTAATACAATACGAAAAGTAGCATGCTTTAAAATTATTAACACATCAAAGTCTGGACTGTCCAGGACATTTGATGTCCTTAGTTATTAGAATAGAATATTTATTCAGTATTAATAATTGGTAAAATATTAACATTAAATCTTAGAAATAATTTACAAAGGTAATATAATGATTGATGATGCTTGCAGATCTATGATTGCATAGATCTCACTAATAAGTTAAGCTACTTTGTTCCGAGAACTGTCATTGCACGACAGGTGCGTGCACGTCCGCTTTTTGCCGTTTCCTCCTGCCGCACTAACGCTGGAGTTCGCGCACCTCTTCGTCGCATAGCAAAAAACTTCAACACTGTGTTCGCAAATTTGGATTTGTTTACATTGTCTGCTAGTAAGTTTAGAAGCTCGTTGGTAAAATTAATTAGAGACACAAATTCTTAAAATTTATTAGAGTCAGATTTTTAAAATAAGAACTGTAATTTTGTTTTGATTTGTTAAAAAAAAATGTATTTGTTTTCTTTCCTTTCTCTTCATTTTAGAATTTTCTTTAGATTTAACCTTTTAAGTTTCACTCGTGTGCAAATAGTTCAATATCAATAATGAAGTATTTAAGATGTGGATAACGCCGTGAGCTACACATATGTAATCTCTTTTTTTTTCACTTCTTGTTTGTTAAGATATTTGTGTAACTGTTTGTTTTCCCGAATAAATAAATAAATAAATAAATAAATTAATAAATAAATAAATAATGTTAGGTGCCTGTACTAGGATAAACCTGTATCACAGGCGGCATGAGCTTCTATATGGTAATTGTAGGACAGTTTCTTAACAATACTAAGTGTGTTCAATATTAAGTGTACTATTTATAGTATAAGTTGGCAATACACCAACTGTGATAGCCCATGATTGCTGAAGATTATAACTGCAATTGTTCATCATCTGACAAGCCTTTTCCCAACTATGTTGGTGTTGCTTCCAGTCTAACCGGATGCAGCTGAATACCAGTATTTTACATTGAGCGACTGCCTATCTAACCTCCACAACCTAGTTACTGGGTGATACGACAACCCCCAGGAAAGACTGGTTGTCAGACTTTCGGGCTTCTGACGACACGTAACAACTGTCAAAGATCCACGAATGACAGCCGGGACCAACGGCTTAACGTGCCTAACATCCTCAATTGCCATTATTATTTATTTATTTATTTATTAACTTTCATTAAAACGATTAAAAATCAATTAAAATATTTAAAGCCAGACACATTCACATATAAAAAAAAATTATTATAAACAACACTTTCCTGAATCTCACTTACAGTACTCTGGCATGCCAATAAAATCTTCGTTAATTTATCCGCAAACAGATCGTTTGTTGAATTAGAATCCAAGAAATTATTAAGTGCGGCCAGAGTGCGAGGTACTGGGGACTGAGCACGCGCAACGCACGGTGCGACATGGGGGCACAGCAAACAGCCTGTGCTTTCTACCACGGCAGTAATTGTCTGGGACACAGAAGCGAGCCAGCACATCAAACCTATCAGGCGCATCAATAGTGCCAAGAAGCGTCTTAAAGCATACAACATTAGTTTTTGTTTACTCTAAACCACAAAAGGGGTCATTGTACTCATCATTTTGAACAATTTTTTCTATGAGACCAACCTTGAAATCGCGAAAAAAAACAGCTGTTCAGTACATTTTCACGAGTTTGATGTAGATAAATGTACCGAACAGCTGATTTTTTTTGGCGATATCAAGGTTGGTCCCATAGGAAAAATTGTTCAAAATGATGAGTACAATGACCCCTTTTTGGGTTTAGGGTAAACAAAAACTAATGTTGTATATTGTATTGAGTGAAAAGCATAGATATATACATATACCTAGTAGGTACTTACAGGTATCGAAACCTATCCCCACAATTGACGGTCGCTCGTAAAGCGCTTGATCAATCCAAAGCCTTTGCTTTAAATTTCACCTCCCATCCGCTGCAGCGGTTTTTATGTCTGTGACCGGGAATATATTGATGGTTCAGATTACGACTGCTTTTATTTTAGCTTGTTAGGTTGGCTTCGGTTATCTATTCAAGCTTGAGTACTAGGAAGTGGAGGACAATTTTAAAAGCTGTGTTTGTGGATGTTCAGTTAGTTTATTTTGATTGAATACTAGTTTCTGCCTGCGAATCTCCATGGGCACTTAAGAAACGTCAAAAGCTAGGTGCACGGTTCCAATTGGTCGTTTCCTATGGAGAAGAGCCGGGCACCGAGGATTTCGTTCCGATTTCTGAAAAAGTGTGCTATTTCGAGGCATCGTTTTATATTTCCTGTAATCTTTACATACACTTCTATCACATACGATAATTTCAGATTTTTCTCTTTGCAAACTTCGGAGATAAGGGGGAACGGTATTTTTTTTTACATTTTTCAACGTCATCTAAAGGTTCCAAATTTCAAGTTGATAGCATTAGTAGTGAGATATCCAGCTGTGACAGACAGACAGACAAACTGAGTCGCACCATAAGGGTTCCTTTTTACCATTTTGGTACGGAACCCTAATAATTGGGTTTTACAATGTTTTCAAATCACAGTGTTAGTAGGTATGCGAGGACAATGTTGGCCTTTCAACAACTACCAGGTACTTAACAAAATAAAAAATGGTCTATACAGGGTGTAAGGGACAGCCCTCCGCAAACTAACAGGGTGCATTCAGCTCCTCATTTTGAATCATATTCCACTGGAAATTTTCTCAGGAAAATTTTCATTTTTTCAATTTTTTTTCAGTTACAATTTCATTATTTCAATGTAAATTGCATTGTGTGTTCTCAGCACTCCATTTATGTAAAAAAAACTGCAAAAAAAACAGCAAAAAAAAACCAGCAATGGATGTTGAAATACTCTAACCAACGACGCGTGATATCAGCTGTTCACTTTCTGTCTAGCTACAGAGTTCATCGAACTCACTGCATAACTATTACCTACCCCTCCCAACCAGTAATAGACGCTCCGATTTGTGCACAAAAACACAAACAAATCAGGTTTATTGGATTCCTATAATGTTCCTGAAAAAATTTCATGTACCGGTCATCTTAGTATGACATACTGAATTCACCCTATCAGTTTGCGGAGGGCTGTCCCTTACACCCTGTAAATCTAAAGTCTATTAAGCCTGCTTAAACTACATACCTCATAAACTCGCGCCTTCTCCATGCGGCGAGGCAGACACTTAGAATGCCACCTACGATCTTTACATTCTGCCTAGCCTTTTCCCAACTATGTTGAGGTCGGCTTCCATTCTAAACGGATGCAGCTGAATACGAGTATTTTACATGGAACGACTGCCTATCTGACCTCCACAACCCAGTAACTGGATAATACGATACCTCTTGATAAGACTGGTTGTCAGACTTTCGGGCTTCTGACGACCCGTAACGACGCCAAAGATCCACGAATGACAGCCGGGACCAATGGGTTAACGTGCTTTCCGAGGCACGGAGGAGTCTCGGTATGTAAAGTTGGTCACCCATCCACTGACTGAACCCAGCAAGCGTAGCTTAACCTGATGGATCGACCCGTGCAGCTGTTATTACTTAGCCACGAGCTCCTCACGCTACGATCTTTACATACTCCTTTTATTTGTTTACGTTCATCCATCTGCTAGGCAAAGGCGTCTTTTTATGCTCAGAAAGTACATCTGACATCAAAGAAATCACATTAGTTCAAAACACGAAAAAACATATATTTCAATATTCACAAAAATGGGAAGACTCCGTCACTACTACCAAGCTAATGCAAATTTTAACTTGGCAACATTCCAGAGAAGTTTTATGACAAAAGACAAATAACTTGGTACGTTTGGTTTATTGGTACAAGGGTAATTTGGAGGGTAAGCAGCGGATTATTAAGGTAAGGGATAAGTGGAGGCACTTAGTGACGAATGTGGAAGTAATTGGTAGTTTTATCTTTTTGAGCTCTTTAAGTTCTGAGTTGAGCTATATACGATTACTGACAAATGCACAGGCCACTCAAATATGTGTGGTTCTTTCTTCAAAAAAATATTTGTAGATAAAATTTTTGTAGGAAAAGGGTCCAAATGAAAAACAGCTCGCTCAGTAAAATACTTCTTCTTTTATTTCAACAACTTTCACTTTACTTTTAGCTTCTTCGTCCATCTTGAATTTTAAATCTAAACCGTTCATTTCTTCACCTTTCACTACCTCTATTCTCTATTCTCTTTATTGGATCTTGAAATAAAACGAGCGTGTTTTCACTTGAACAGATCAACTAACTGTATTTAATAAAGGAACGAATGCCACAAAGTCACATAGAGAGTGACCACAGATAAAAATATACATAACGCATATTCTACACTAGATGTACTTACATCATCTGTACTAGTCTTATTTTTATATAAACTAACACCCCCACTATATAAAAATAACAACATAAACTTATTTTTTAACTAAACCAATTGCAGTAACAAAAGCTTGATGTTTAATTGAAGTTAAACTTTTGGTCAACAAATCAGCTGGCATGTTAGCGGTACATAAATACTGAACATCAACAAACTTTTGTGCAATAATTTCTTTACAAAAATGAAATCTTATATCTATATGTTTAGATTTATTATGGAAAACAGGATTAAGCAACAATTTCTGAGCACTTTGATTGTCATTGAACACTACTATAGTATATAATCTGTCTGTAATTTCACATTGCAAGTTTCTTAGATAAACTGCTTCTTTACAACATTCAGAAATCCCTATATACTCAGCTTCAGTGCTGGAAAGTGCAACAACCCTTTGTTTCCTGCTTTCCCAGGATATTGCACCGCCTGATAATTTAAAAATAAAACCTGTATATGACCTTCTACTAATAATGTCACTACCCCAGTCAGCATCCACATAACCAAGTATATCAGAATTTTGCTTTGAATCATATTTCAAGGCATGACACTTGGTTTTCTTTAAATATTTTAAAATACGTTTGGCATGTTGCCAATGTTCTTTGGTATGACAATTATTAAATTGGCTCAAATAACTTACAGAATAGGATATATCAGGACGACTTAAAACTGACAAATACATCAAACTACCTATCAACTGCTGATATGGTATGCTATTGTCACATTGGTTACATTCATTGAGATTCAATTTACATTCCATGGGTGTATCTGATGTGTGGCAATCTACCATGTTAAATTTACTTAACAATTGATCAATGTAATTCTCTTGGTCTAATGTTACAGAATTTTCATTATAATTAATTCTCATACCCAGACATTGCCTTATTTTACCTAAATCTTTTATCTTAAAGTTACTTCCTAAAACCTTTTTCAAATAATCTACTTCCTTACAATCATTTGAAAATATAAAAAAATCATCAACATACAGAGCAATGATTGTTTTACAATTTCTGTTACTTTTGATAAACAAACATGGTTCAAATTTAGACTTGAAATAACCTATATTACTTAAACAATCCTCAACTTTTTTATACCACATTCTTGAAGACTGCTTCAACCCATAAATTGCCTTTTTTAACTTTAACACTTTACCATCATTTATGTCACCAAAACAATCTGGTTTTTGCATGAAAATATCTTCTTCAAGATGTCCATTTAAAAAAGCTGTTTTAACATCTAAGTGTGTTGTCTCTAGACCTAATTTTACAGACAAAGCAAACAATAATCTTAAGGTCGAGAACCTTACCACTGGGGAAAAAGTTTCGGTGTAGTCCACTCCATGTCTCTGTGTAAAACCCTTTGCCACTAAACGCGCACGATATAGAACTTTATCATTCACATCACGTTTTTTCTTAAGGACCCATTTACACTGAACAACACAACCACTCGATGGTGCATCTACAAGCTCCCAAGCTTGGTTGTCTGCAAAGCACTGAAGTTCCTCCTTTACAGCCTTCTCCCAGAATGCCTTTTCAGATCCAGTTAGTGCCTCCTGCAGTGTCACCTCTCCAGCTTCATGAAGCTTCTGATAGTGATGTTGTTGACTACTGAAACCATATCTGTCAGGTTGTTTTCTTACTCTATTTTGTCTTGTTTTAGTTACAACTTCTACACTCTGTTCCGCATCTTCATAGTCACTTGGTACATAGGACGAATCAGAATCCGTATTGATTATGGAATCTTCTTGAGATAGTAAACTTTCCGACATCTTCTCCGATTCCCCCACTGAAGGTGTATCTGGTAAAGTTTCTACTGCATTTTTCTTCTCTGTCACAGCTATAGTTGTGGTTGTCTTGTCTTTTTCTACAACTATCACATCTCGACTAGTAGCTATAACTTTCTTATGAGGCTCGTACACTCTATAGCCTTTACTTCCATCGGCGTAGCCAACTAAAATACATTCTTGGGCTTTCTTATCCCATTTGTTCCGCTTTTCTTTGGCTATATGTACCATCACTTTACTACCAAACACCCTCAGATGGCTAATATCTGGTTTGGCATTATGCCACAATTCATAGGGAGTTGTACCTTGCAATACTGACGAAGCGATGCGATTGTGTAAATAAACAGCTGTGTTTGTAGCTTCAGCCCAGAACATTTTACTTAACTCTGCATCAAACAGCATGCACCTTGCTTTTTCAATTATAGTTCTGTTCATTCTTTCGCATAACCCGTTCTGTTCAGGAGTATAAGGGCATGTTGTCTGGTGAACAATGCCCATTTTCTTTAGGTAACTGCTAAATTCAGCATTGCAAAACTCGCCTCCATTGTCACTTCTGAGTATTTTGATCTTTCTATTTGTTTGATTTTCAGCCACTGCTTTATAATCCTTAAATTTCTCCAAAGCATCACTTTTGTTTTTCAGAAAATAAATAGCTGTCATTCTGCTGAAATCATCTACAAACAAAACAAAATATCTCGAGCCCCCAATATAATTACATTCCATTGGGCCACAGATGTCTGTGTGAATAGTGTTCAACACCTCTGTGCTTCTACTACCAACATGTGTGAATGGCAGCCGGGATTGCTTGCCTTCACAACAAACAGTACAGTTAGATTTAGTGATGTCCACTTTGTGTTCCAAGTTCATTCCGTCAACTGCATTTTGCATTTTATTCAGACAGTCACTATTTATATGTCCAAGCCTGCGATGCCAGATTTCACCAGATAAAATTGCTGCTGCAGATAAGTTTTCTTGAATTTTTAACTTATAAACTCCATTTTCTAAAGATGCATAGGCAACCAGTGTACCATTTTGGTTATATATTTCACAGGAATCCTTTGTAAACTCAACTTTGTTCCCTTTGCGAATTAATTGACTCACTGACAATAGATTGGTCGTCAATTTTGGTACACAAAACACATCTTTTATATCCACATCAAAACTGCAATCACCAGTAAAGGTGGTAATCTTTACATCGCCCGAACACAAAATCGGCACTTTTGTCTTGTCGGCAACCACAATAGTCTGATCCTTTTTATCGTAAGAAATATTTTGAAGCCATTCTTTATTCGGCGTTAGATGCACGCTGGCCCCGGAATCAACATACCAATCTTGAATATTGAAATTTCCACTTAAAAATACTGCACTGAACGCATTCGTTTGTTTACGTTCATTGCCTTTGTTATCCGATATATCCACCGTACATTGTGATTTATAGTGGCCTATTTGTTTGCATCTATAACATTTAATTTCTTTTTTCAGCTTTGTTGTCGACTTTGAGGATTCATTTTGGCCGCCATGATTGTTTTTCTCAACCATAGATTTCTTTGCCGATGAGTGTTGCCGGCCTCTAAAACCACTGGCCAATGCACTATTTCGTTCATCGTTCATTTCAATTCCGGTTCCTGCACCCTAATTGCGTAACACAGTTTGTTTCTGAAATAGATTCCAAATTTAAACAAACCCCTGTCGTTTTTGACTATTACATTTGGAATTGTGACATAAAAAATTACCCGACCGATAGGAATTTTATAGAGATGTACTAACCAATTGCTCAAAATCTGTTTCGATGAAGCGTTTAGTTTCATCATATAGGAATTATTTGTTTTCGAATTATTGTGCTAAAATCTATTTTTGTTTTAATTACAACTGATGGTCTACTAATGCATATAAATGAAAACGTTCAATGATTGCCGAAAAATTAAAAACCAATTTTTAAAACACTTTCTACCAAAAACTACCATATTTGAAATAAGTAACGAAACGTTTTTCTTTTCACGTTTTTGTTATCTGTGGCCAATGAAAAAATCATAGAAAAGCAGTGTTGTCAACTTATTGGAATCTCCACTGAAACGGGGGGGTTTCGCCATCCCTACTGGCGGAGTAATTTTGCTTTTAGTGGATGGTGGTTTTGTGATAATAATTATAATTTATCCAAATCTGTTCATTCGTTTAGGAGTTATGTGATATCCCACTGGATATCAAAATGAAGGGTTTTAAAGGGTGATTACAAAAATATATACAACTTATAGTGTTTAAAAGTAATTCGAAGTGACAAATCGAATATAGAAGACAAAAAAATTTCGAACTCCACAATATGTCATCCCAAATCCGCCATAGCCAGTGACACTCGCGCCACCAAGGCAAATTTAGAGACGTATAATTTATCCAAATCCATTCATTCGTTTAGGAGTTACGAGGGAACAAAGAAACGGACATACATACATACATAGTTACATACAGGTCAAATACATAACCCTCCTTTTGAGCTTCGCCGCAGTCGGGTAAAAAGTTGTCTAGTTTATTTTTGGTAGTGTGAAGAATCGCCGCTAGTGGACTCACGAAAGAGAAGTTGGCAACACTGATAAAGATTAAACTGCCTTGAATAATAAAATAAATTTTTCAACATACAAATTATTTATTAATAAAGCACAGAGTACTTTTATGTAAAGGAACCATGGGCCTATGATGAATAAGACGGCCCACTGACCTAGTTCTGGAACATTTGTGGCTTATAGTGACCACGTTAGGATGTATCTACATATTGTGGAGATTTCTCTGGTCAAGAACTAGCGCTCTGTTGATGATGCAGAGGGCTTTGTAGTAGGTGTGGGTCGTGACGTGATTTTCGCGAAACGTAACGTAACTAGTGACTTCGAAGGCGTCACCAGTTTTGAAAACAAGTGATTTTAGTAACTAGTTATTTTTTCAAATTCTGTTCAGTGATTCAACATGGTTATTCTATCGAAGTATTACAGACAATTACGAAACGAAAACATTAAATGATTAATTACCTAATGTAATTACTTACGTTACTTATCACAAATTAATTTAGTTTTTGTAACTATGCAATTACATAATTAACAAAATTAACCAGTTTTTACAAAGTATTGCAAAAACATGCATGGGGCAATTAATAGTTATTCTTGACCATGAGCGAACTAATTTGAACTAAACGTAAATAAACAAACCATAAATGATATCGACGCTTGAAAGGCAAAAATTACCAAGCGACATGTTGGGCGATATTTAGTTATATATATCATTGAAATCAGCAAAAAATTCTGCGTCGATTGATCATACTGTCGTACCGCTAGGAAGAGATTTGTTGTCGCTTGGTAACTTAAAAAAAAAGATATTTTCACCGTTTTCGGCGACTAAGCGACTAAAATTTTATCGATTTATGAATTATTTTCACTTGGTAGGTATTCGATTTTAACTTTTTACACTTAGTAATTTTTGCCTTGACTCGAATTAATGCGTTTAAACATAAAGTATTTTTTTCCTTACGGTATTTAGGGTATGAGCATTGCTTATGAAATTTTACCTGATTATTATTTTTCTTTTTTGTTCATTTAAGACTTTTTAACACACGTTAATTATGTACTTATTTTCATTTAGTATTTTCTTCCTAAATACAATGTACTTTAAAACGTAGTATAGTAGTATTTTTCCTACCTAAAAAGGATATATTTTGTCGTTTGGTAATATTTTACCTACCGTTTTTTTTACTGTTTTTGTTACTTAGATAACGATTTCAGATATGAAATTTGTATAAAAATGAGCTTATCCCCGTTCCACCTATTTTGTTTTGTCGCGTAAACGCGTTGTAAAGCAGAATTTGAATGGCTGTTGGTAAAAAAATATCGATTACCCTTCACTGAACTGTCGCATAGGCAACCAGCGTGCTCCCGCGCACCGCACAAAGGACGTCGCATACCTCGAGATACCTACTCGGTAAGTGTTTTCATTATAAAGATTGTATGAGTGTTCTTAGCCACTTATTTAATACGCATTTTATAAATTGCATTATTTTATAATTATTTATTGTTTTAGACCACTAAGAAAACTATGTCAAACGCGGGTGTGGATAGCAGGAATTTGACCTTGGTAATGTACCTGCTTAGTTAAATACTAAATTATTATTCTCTCAATTGTAACTATTAGGGAATTAAATTTAATTTAATTTCTAGAGGCCAAGATATCGAGAATATACTCGTACTTACAAAGACAAAAATCTGCAACGATTTCAACAAGTTTGCAGAAAACTAATGTTTATTGAGCCGGTATGTTTTTTATTTATTCAATTTTCTTTAAGAGTGTATTGTGTTTACGTGTAGATTGAATACATTTTAGATTCTATGATTTTGACATCGCTTCATACACATTTTTGTCCAGTATTTATCGGATGAAGGTTGAGAATTCTTCATCTGATGATATTAATTAACGTAGTTTTACACCTATCTGTTCGAAATTTCTCAGACTGTGCTCTATTTTCTTTTGCTTGACACGCTTAAATTTGTACTGAACGAACTAAACACCCATTTATTTATTTTTTTTCAGGATGAGATACTTTCAGATGAAGACCCTGCAAGGACATCCTTTCAAAGTACTTCTGAGACTGTTACAGCTGGAAATAACATGAAGATGACTGGCCCACTAAATGACGATCAACAGCAGCAAAATTATAGTGAAGCATTGATGGATCAAATTTCCAGTGGCCCGTCAGGCCCCACATTAGAATTCGTACCTGCACATCTATCTAAAGAATAGAGTACAGTCCCATTAGATTATTCTTCAGATTATTCTGTAGTTCAAATTGGCATACCAGAAAAAGAACCAGATAAAGAACCTACAAACATTGAGATTGAATTAAATATACCGGAAACGTCCTCTGCAAGCAACGCTCAAGAACAAACAGTTAAAAACACTAAAGGTGGATTGATCTTGTTAAAATTGTCTTCTGTAAAAAAGGTCTTGTTAAAATTTTATTGATAAGCTTACCTAATATGCCAAATATACCTAATAAGTAGTAATTAAAGCTCTAAATTGTTAGAACTTGATATTAATAGTGTTGTTTGGTTTATAGTTTACCTAAATATTTTCACTCATGTTGTGAAACGTTTTTGTAATTTAGAATATTTTTTGAGATCTCAAGTTTGTATCTTTTTATATGTGATTTATAATATTAATATTATGTTCCTTGAAAAGAGTTTCTGAAAAAAACTATTATTAATATTGTAGTTCTATTCTGAATTCCTAAGTAATATAACAATATAAGACTGCTGAAAAAGACATGTAAATGGGTTAATCTAAATTTGAATAATAAAGAAATTAAGAGCGTTTACACCGTACGGCATTTCATACAAACTTTCAAGCCCTTGTTTTTCGAAATGAATGAACCGATTTTAATGAAACTTCATACGCATGCAGGGTACAAAAGTCTAAAAGGCTATTTAAGAACAACATTTTAAATCGGTCTAATTTGGCTGTAACACTATTTTTCGAAAATGTTCTTAAGTAACTTTTTAGACCTTTGTATCCTGCTCATGCGTATGAAGTTTCATTAAAATCTGTTCATTCATTTCGAAAAACAAAGGCTTGAAAGTTTGTATGAAATGCCATACGGCGTAAACGCTCTTAAGAAATGAAAATTAATTAATAATTAATTTAATGAAATACAGTAAGGTAATTCCACTTTTTAAATCCGGAGACAGTAAAGACAAAAATAATTATAGACCAGTATCCGTGTTGCCGGTTTTCAGCAAGGTGTTTGAAAAGGTAATGCTTAATCAAATGCTCAATCACTTTAACACGAATAAAATACTTCACGATCAACAGTTTGGTTTCACCAAAGGACGTTGTACGACCGACGCCGGTGTAACCTTATTAAAACACATTTTTAACGCGTGGGAAGAGGCACAAGACGCCATAGGCATTTTTTGTGACCTCTCCAAGGCATTTGATTGCGTCGACCATGAAACCTTACTCTTGAAACTTGAGCATTACGGACTAGGAAAACTTGCCCTCAGTTTAGTAAAATCTTATTTAAATGATAGACAACAGCAAGTTCAAATAAATGGTGTCAATTCACTCTGTTTAAAAGTGAAAATGGGTGTTCCACAAGGCTCGATATTGGGTCCTTTCCTCTTTTTAGTGTATATTAATGATTTACTCCATTTATTAAAAAATCAACCACAAATGGTGCTATTTGCTGATGATACTTCATTAATTTTTAAGGTAGATAGACGTGCTACAAATTTTGACGACGTTAATAACGCCCTACTGCAGATCCAAAATTGGTTCACTGCTAATAATTTAGTATTAAATGGGAAAAAAACTAAGTGCATCAGATTTTCTTTACCAAATGTCAAAAGTAGTGATTGTGAGATAGTATTGAATCAAGAGAAACTAGAATTCGTCGATAAAACCGTTTTCCTGGGGATTACGCTCGACTCAAGGCTACAATGGGGTCCTCATTTAATATCACTTGCAGGACGGCTAAGTTCAGCAGCTTATGCTGTCAGAAAAATCCGTCAATTTACTGATGTAGATACCGCGAGGCTAGTCTATTTTAGTTACTTTCATAGTATCATGTCTTACGGTATTTTACTTTGGGGACGAGCTGCAGATATCGAGTCCATTTTTATTCTGCAGAAACGAGCCATCAGAGCCATATATAATCTTCGCAGGCGCGATTCTCTAAGGGAACTGTTTAAGGATATTAACATCATGACGGTACCTTGTCAATATATCTACGAAAACATCATGTACGTAAGAAAAAATTTACATCTTTTTAATAAAAGAGGTGAAAGGCATAATTATAATACTAGAAATAAGGACCTATTAGCTCAACCAGGTTTTAGGCTGGCTAAAGTAGACTCATCGTTCATGGGGTACTGTTTAAAATGTTACAATAAAATACCTCCACACATACTTCAACTAAATGAGACGAAATTTAAAACTTGTATAAAACGCACACTATGCAGGCAGGCATATTATAAATTGGGGGATTACATAAATGATAAAAATGCTTGGCTCCATGCTGGTCCTGCTCCACAACCTCAACTAATTAATTAACATTTGAAGATACTGTTGGAACTGCTGAAGATTGTAAGAATAGCTTTGCATTGTGTAGACTCAATCACCTTGTATTGTATAATTGCTTAGCGCATGTGTGAGTACTATGTACCTACTCTAAAGCTACCATTTACTGGGTACGTCTTTATTTGACTTGGATGTGCCCTGGCGGCTGAGAGTGTGTCATGCTCACTCTAATGCCTCGCTGATGGTGGCGCGTGTGTTGGATCATTTAACGAATCCATACGTCAGGTTCGTGAACGGGCGCTGTTGGTGGAGGCTGGTCATACCTTAGCTGCCACGGCTTATTTTAATTTTAATTTTGAATTGTTTTTTTATTTTTTTATTCCGGACGCTTTTAACGTTCATCGTTCTCACATGTATAATTTCAATATGAATGATGTAACCAATATTTTGTAACCATATTTTGATTTAAAAGAGTGTCCGTGGAGTTTCTTGCCCGTTCTTCTCCATAGATCTACGTTTTGGAATGGGCAACTAGCTTCAACTTTCTGACTTACCTACTGACCGACTCTTTGACAATTCAAAAGTGCCTGTAATTGGTTTAATTGAAATAAATGCTTTGAGTTTGAGTTTGAGTTTGAAAATGTAGGTAACAGAAACCCATTCCAATTTTGCATTTTGTGTAACAGTAATTTTTAAAAACTTGATAACAATTTTCTTTTTAGTTGAAATTGTGTTCTATCTACCTGTACTGATTTTTAAATTACTAATAAATACCTTTTAAAATTAAAATGCCTTATTTATTTTAGTTTACCTTTACAAATAGCAGGAGTATGCTCTAATTCGTCTCTCATCAGATGGAGGCCCGTACTCAGGAGTGCACAAAGGACAATCGCTGTCATGATGATGACGAGTCCTTTGTACAATAGTTTTTGATTTTGTGTATTAAAACCTAAATTCATTGTTACTTGTTCAAAAAAATCCTACACTAACCTTATTTAATGTGTACTATGGTTAAAATTGCCTGGCAGAAAAGTGTTTTTGTTTTCTATTTAGATCATTTTACCTATATGTCAAACATGCGCCACTCCTGGATGCGTCATTTTTCTTCAAACACAATAATAAAATAATGGGGTTTAGTTAATTTTACTTGTTTTATAATCACATTTTTATGTCGGTGAGTAACTTTTACCTGTTTGTGATTTTGATGAAATTATTACTAACCGACACTATTTCCTAAAATATTGAGAAAGTTTATAATCTTTAAATGCCAGTTTATTAAGCCTTTAAACTGCATTTAAAATTCGTTGGAATTAAGAAGTTATGACAAATAGGCTATTTTTAACGATTTTTTTTCCAAAAATAAAAACTTTAAAATGCTCTACTGTAAAGTTGCCAAAGTGTCGTTTGGTAAATATTGCCTTTCAAGCGTCGATATCTTTCCTCCCTCGGTCACTGCATTGTAATGTAACGTAACTACTTACAAAATCACGTGTTTATAGTTTCACTCGAAACTAGCTATTCAGCTACACGCCCATAACTAGTTCGGATGTATTGTAATGTAACTAGTTACAAAAATCACGTGTTTATCGTTTCACTCGAAACTAGTTATTCGGCTACATGCCCCGTAGCTAGTTATTGTAACTAGTGACGTGAAATAACGCCCATACCTACTTTGTAGTGGGTGCACTAAGACTTGAGTCTGTTTTGCTCAATAGCGAAAACTACCTATTACTATTTCGATATCGGCACTACCTACAAGTAAGTAAACCAAGAATAACGTTTGTAGAAGTGTACCTTCGTACACATCTCATGCTGTAGGTACATTATTGGTCTGTCCACATACGGACAATCATTCCTTTGTTGCGTAGACACAAGCACCTTACGTGATGTACTTTTTTATATGTCCATGAGTGAGGTTAACTATTATTTGTGGTTAAAATAATTTATTAGGTGCATAAGTCTGTCAACCTCACATAATAGCTACTCAAATAATTGTTAATTGATATTTTTGGACATAAGTAGATGCTATAAATTTACTATAATAACCACTAAGTAATCAAAATAACAATTAACTACAAAACATTGGTCATAATATTTTCACAGACGGTGCTAGCTGAAAATACAAGAATGGAACACTGCCCACCCACATCAATCTAATATAGGAGGGATTTTGAAAGAAGAAGTTGATGGCAAGGCACGAATATTATTGAACATGGATTTTTTATAAAAATCATTGAAGGTACCCAAGCTTTTTGACACATAATTATTGAAACAAGTGTAGCAACTTACTAAGGGAGACAGGACACTTGATCCCTTGGGTGAACTTTCTACATAGTCACATTACACTATAGGTACACCCAACTAATGTTTTAAAGGATCTGTGGATGGGTGACCATTTTTATATACTTACAAAGATTCCTCCGTGCCTTGGTGAGCATGTTAAGCCGTTGGTCCCGGCTGTCATTTGAAGATTTTAGGCAGTTGTTACAGGTTGTCAGAAGCCCGACAGTCTGTCAACATCTTACCAAGGGGAATCGTATTACCCAGTAACTGGGTTGTGGAAGACTAGGCCGGTGGCTTTTGGTCCAGCCCTGGGCTGATAAAGGCATAGTTGATATGCCTAGTTTGCCACATTATAATTATTCAAGTACTTTATTCAAGCAGAAATAATGTGATTTTGTTTTCAAATTGTAGGAGAGTTCCCGGTGCGTTTCACCTACGATATGAAGGCAGCATAGATGTTGCCCGTTGCTGCTATACATGACATCACTGCACTGCTCCTCTGCAACTACTTCATTTTCAAAGTACAAAGTCCCTTCGGGGGTTATTACTAGAAAAGTGCTATTACAGCGTAGATGAATTCATAAATGATATTTTAGTTGTATATATTGTAATATTCTCAAATTAAATTTTGACATTTGAATTTTGACTTTGTAATTAAGTATAGATTACATTTTGACATTTTAATTAAAATTTAATTCAAATTGACATTGTAATCTCGTTCTTTGTTTTTTTTGTATTTGTTTGTCTAGTATGACTAATTTTGTACGCCACAAATGGCAAAACATGTAGCTACCTCACATTAATTATAAGACCTGTAAAATTTTACTCATGTTTTACAAAATAAATATATATCTTGTATCTAGAAACTGAAGATTTTTCATAAAACATTGTCATTATTTTAGAAAACTGTTGAAGTCGTTCACAACAGCAATATAAACATATTATTATGATATTGTGTTAATTGATAAGTGTAAACTTTAATTATAAAGTGTTTCATTATGAACTAAAGGTAGGTACAAATAAAAATAATTTGATATTTTATGAAGTGTTTAAGAATTGAGTACACACGGCTACACATCAAGCTATACATTTCCAGTATACACTGACATCTTATTGTAAGGAAATCCTATACAATGCGACATTAAGCTTATACTGGCAATGTATAGCTTGATCTGTAGCCTTGCTTACCTAGTAGGTACTTACTAGGTTTATCAAAATAAAGAAGTGATTATTCTAGTGTTTAGAAAATAGTGATGTTTAGCTAAATTAACTGTTATTCATTACTTTCATTGTGTATAGATAAATAGGTAGAAATAAAATATGGTAGGTACAAAAAACTGTCTTATTTATTATCAATACAATTACAACCACTGACGAGTGTTTAGACATGGGCAAAAAGAATTGGAACAAATATTTGTAGAGTAAGTAAGTTGAAATTTGGCATTTTAAGGCCCTGCACGTAGGTACTGGCGCACCGGCGGTGTCTACGGTGATTAAAACGCATGCGTTTTTCTCACCGCAGTGCGCGCACTTCAAAGACATTCCATACTTCACAGATGTAGTTAAGCCTGACAGCTGCAATTTATAAAGAAAAGAACATAAGTACTTAAATCCTTATCCCTTAATTCAATGCACTATCTATCAACTTTAGAGAACAACAATATTCTGCTACCTATAAACAACGATTATGTGCCTTACAAGTACTGATGGATAGAGCCTTGACTAAAAAGTACACAAACAAAGTTATTTGATAACAGATAAAAGGTGGATGAACCTATGATATAATTATACAGGGTGTACCAGAAAGGGTGGTCAAATTTAACCCCTCAAGTGTCGCGTGCACCCCATGTGTGCATAAGAAAAACCGTTTTTTTGTTCGGTACATAAGCTTATATCACATATATATAAATGTACAAAAACATCATCCGATGGAAAACCAATCAAATCATTAGTTGTGAACTTATGGAGTTCGCAGCTAACCTCCCCTCCCCCCCCGCGTGTCAAATGCACCCCAAGTGTGCAAAAGGACAAAACTTTACATAATAGGTATATAAGCTTAGATCACGTATATATAAACGTAAAAAAACATCATCCGATGGAAAACATATCATTATCAGTAGTTGTGAACCTATGGGGTTCGCAACTTACCCCCAACCCTCCCCACTCGCGGGGGTTTTGGGTCTAAAATCAGCCAAACTCAGACACTTGAGGGGTTAAGGGTGTGGTACAGATCATCAAACTGAACAACTTTCTCCAAGGGACCAACAACATAATCGAGAAAAAATTAATAGCTGTCCGATTCAAAACTTCAATACCTACTTGACCCAAATGTATGGGACGGCTGATATTATTTTTTCTCGATTACGATGTTGGTCCTATGGAGAAAGTTGTTCTGTTTTATGGTCTGTACCACATCCTTAAATTTAACCACACCTTTCTGATACACCTTGTATATTGCTAATTATTGTGGTAAGTACCTTTCAACCAAAACCAATTCAGTGCAAAGGGCTCCATAATAAACAAACAATCATCTTCCTGCCCTTATCCCATGTGACTTGGGGTCGGCGCAATATGTTTAAATAAACTAACAATAAACATTAGAAATAACTCTCAAGTAGGTACCTAAACTACCATAATATTTAGAAAACCACCTTCAAGGCTATTGATTTTGAGGATTCACACAGGACATCCTAAAAGATACACATTTATAGTACACAATAATGACTTGGATACATAGGTATATTTAAAAAAAATTAGATAGCAGGTACCTACTTATGTACTTGGATATTATTCTCAATAAGTACCTACTCAATACTTTTATTGCATTCCATAATTATGTAGGTATTCTTATCTATCTGCCTAGCCTTTTCCCAACTATGTTGGGGTCGGCTTCCAGTCTAACCGGATGCAGCTGAATACCAGTATTTTACGTGGAGCGACTGCCTATCTGACCTCCACAACCCAGTTACTGGGTAATACGATACCCCTTGGTAAGACTGGTAGTCAGACTTTCGGGCTTCTGACGACCCGTAACGACTGTCAAAGGTCCACGAATAACAGCCGGGACCAACGGCTTAACGTGCTTTCCGAGGCACGGAGGAATTTCGGTATGTAAAGATGGTCACCCATCCATTGAACAACCCCGGCAAGCGTAGCTTAACGTGACGGATCAACCCGTGCGGCTGTTATTACTTAGCCACGGGCTCCTCCTGTAGGTATTCTTATGTGGTAAAGTTATAATTAGATCATGTGGAGCCTGTCGGGCACAGCAAAACTACTTAGCAAACTACTATATTAGGTATAGTAATGATGTGGGTATTTATCTATTGAAAGATATAATAATAATTAATTTCAGTTGCCTACTACTTTCTTTATTTTAGTTTGTTGTTTTAATTTGCTAAGAAATATTCATAAAGGTAGGTTGTAGGTATGTATGTATGGCAACTACATTTATTGGTGCCTTACCTACTTATATAATTTGTGTTCACCAGTAACAAGAAATATGTGTGTAACATTGTTGCTGTGCCTAACATTTTGAAGCTCAGACTAATTGCAAAACCAGTAAAGCGCTGTCAACAGTGATGTGAGGCCTCACATTTCAAGTATCCTAAACTTGTGCACTTACATAGGAAGGTGTAGTATTATTGTAGATTGGTGTAAATATGTGCATGTAAGAACACTCTTACATGCACATATTTACACCAATCCAATCCAATCCAATTTTATGTACGGAACAAGGTGTAGTGTTGCACATGCTACACTGTATTGTATGCAGTGCTATAATGTCTTGATTTTTTATTTAATCTGAGCTTTGCAGACACCACATTTAATGTTCAACAATAGAAATATTGATATTACATCAATGGAAATTGATCTATGTAAGTATGGTGGTATGTTTTCTGGATTGCCACAAGAAAAGAGAGGCCTATGCCCAGCAGTGGGTGAAGGCGGGTTGTGGATGACGATGATGATGGTGGTATAATGCGATTTGCATTGTATGTATGTTCATCAGTCCTTACATAATACATTGACATAAAATGCTTCAAACTGTGCTTTTTTTGTTGTTCCTATAAATATTTATTGCTTTTTTCAATGAAGCCCTGAAATAAAATGTTATTTCTTTAAGCACATTTTTTGAAGACACTTAGGTACCATGTTTAAAGTTCGTTGTTTGCTTGGACTTTTTTGCTTTGTAATAATTAGATCAGGCGGATAACAGTGTTCATGGTGTTTCATAACCATAATTTCTTCATTATGATATAGGTAAGTTTTGGAATGGGCAAGTATCTTCACTTTCTGAGCTGACCAACTCCGTGCCTGTTAATGGTTTAATAAAATTCAAATAATGCTTTGAATTAGCCAAAGAAAATACTTCCTCACAAAGCCTTAAGAGTTGAGGCACTTCTCAAAAGTCTGCGGCTTATAATAAGCTCATCTTTGAGGCGTTGCTCTTCCGCGCTAAGCAACAAAAACCTCGGTATTATTATACCATAAATATTGATTTAGCGTTGCAGGCAATCGCGGTTCTACACAAAAACACATTCACTATTTATCAAGAAGATGTTCACTTACATAATTTCGTAACAATTATGTATATTTTATGAGAAAATCGCAAACAAATTGCTAAGAAAAATGATTGCGGGCACGACGTTGCCTTCTGTTTCAAAAACGACTGCTCGTAAATTTCAAACAAACTTCCAGCTGTCAAAATAGTTTTACAATTCGAATATAAGCCCTTTTAGTAGCTTATCGTTCACTCTTTACTGTCTTCAAACTCCAAACCACGATTGGAGTTGGTTACACACGTTAACGTAGCTTCGCAATTCGAAAGACATAAATTTAAATAAACTGCGGTAGAAGCCAAACCAACTAGTCTGAATAGGATGACGAAAATGTGTTTCGCAATTAGGTAGCTGTTTCCATGTCGAGTAACTTACTTTTAATAGCATCGGTTGTTATTTGGATTCCCGAATGTTCTATAGCCATTATCATGGGGGCGTATTTTTCAGGTAGCCCCGCCAGCAGCAATGAGCCAATCCATTCTTCATTAATCTGGAATCCCGTTCCACACAACTTCTGTCCCGTTTCTATGATTTTCGTTACGTAGTTGAGCATGGAACTACAATTTTCTAGCCTTATCGATATTAGATTTCGAAGTAAGCTTATTCTCCTTGAAAACCCGGAATCGTCGAACAGCGCCTTGAGTTTGTCCCATAGCTCCTTAGTAGTTTTAACGTTTCTTATGTGCACGTACAATGTGGCGTCAATCGTGTGAATCAGCTTAGCTTTTGTTTTTGCATCTTCCTCGGCAAACGACTTAACATCTTCTTCTTGGATGCATTTCGTCATTCCTTCTAGGATTAAGAAGTTTTCCGCCGCGAATACCCATTCACTATAATTTTCTCTTCCTTTGAGCTTCGGTACATTTACAATGTAGTTAGCCGCCATTGTTATCTTGCTGCACTAAAAAGTTTATCTTCTACTAGCCTGACTAGCTTTCTTATTATCCTACTGCGAATAAAAATGACTTTCTTACTTCCGCGTGATAATTTACTAAGAAAAGCTACTCTGGAGCACTGGGGCTCTGGGCCCATAACCTATTGGATCTTGAAATAAAACGAGCGTGTTTTCACTTGAACAGATCAACTAACTGTATTTAATAAAGGAACGAATGCCACAAAGTCACATAGAGAGTGACCACAGATAAAAATATACATAACGCATATTCTACACTAGATGTACTTACATCATCTGTACTAGTCTTATTTTTATATAAACTAACAATTTTCTCCTTTCCTTTCACTCAACGGAACGTTTGAACGCTTCGTTCAGAATCACCTCAAACATTCCGTTCTTTTGACAATAAAACCCTACATTTATACAATCTTACACTAAAAACTTACTACTACTTACTTACTTAAACTGGTAGTGTCTCTCCCCATTCAATCAATCTGCCCAGCCTTTTCCCTACTATGCTGGGGTCGGCTTCCAATCCAGTTGAAAACTTGACCTTCTGCTGTTACATCACAAATTCCTTCTGAATTTTCAAAATAATATTTCTTCACCCAAAAGTTTGTAACCAAACTTGAAATTGGGTATTATGTTCATCATAATCAATCTGCCCAGCCTTTTCCCAAGTATGTTGAATCGGCTTCGAGCCTAATTGGATGCAGCTGAATACCAGTATTTTAAATAGACCTATTGCGTATCTGACCCCCACAACCCAACCCTTGGTAAGACTGCTTGTCAGCCTTTTGGACTTCTGGCTACCCGTAACGACTGTCAAAGATCTACGAAAGACAGCCGGGACCAACGGCTTAACGTGTTTTCCGAGCCACAGAAGGATCTCGATATGAAATGGATGGTACCCCATCCACGAGCCGACCGCAGCAAAGTTCAGTATAATTAAAACAATTCGGGCAATAAACTGCTACGAAAAAACTCGTAGCTGCGTAGCGGTGGCGGCGTAGCAAACTCTTCCGGTTCCAAAAATACCAATATCGTACTTTCCCTCGATTTCAGTATAAACAACTCTTAGTATGTGTGCGTATAGTCCACTCAACAAAGGGGTTGTAGAGTGCGTGAGCTGGGACGTAAGCGATTTCTTCAGAAAGTTGTTCAGGGTGCTTAGGGAGTAAACATAATAAAAGTCCCCGCGTCTAGGAGGTGCGCCGGAGTGGGGGGCGATAGAAGTTCCCACTTTTGAGTTTTTCGCTAATATCTTTAAAACGGTGCGTCGTAGAGAAAAAATGTTTTCTGTGTAATGAAAGCTCATAAAATTTGTTACAACTACCAAACCAAATTTCATCCAAATCCGTTCAGGCGTTGAGTTATCGAAACTTTTATCTATGTAATATATTGCTCGCGTGGATGTCGAATATTATCCCACAAGAACCTAATACCGCGATAAATATTAATCCAGGTTATAAACTATCTGTGTGCCAAATTTCATCCAAATCCGTGCAGCTGTTTTTGCGTGATTTAATAACAAACATCCTAACAAACTTTCACATTTTAATATTAGTAGCATTATACCATTTAAGTCTTCATCCGTTTTGGTCGTGAAGGTCCTGACAAGGGTTCTTTTCCAAGGCACTATCATCCTCAGACGAGAGTTCATGCTGAAGGGGCTGGTTTTCAGACTTTTTCACGGTCTAAACGGATGAAGACTTAAATGGTATAATACTACTAATATTATAAATGTAAAAGTTTGTGAAGATGTTTGGATGTTTGTTATTCAATCACGCAAAAACGGCTGATCGGATTTAGATGAAATTTGGCACACAGATAGTTTATAATCTGGATTAACATAAAAGAAACTTTTCATCCCGGTAGTAGGTTCCCGTGGGGTAATATTCGACATCCAAACTCCGCTCAGCCGTTAAGGTGTGAAAAATTAACAGACAGACAGACAGATAGACAGAGTTACTTTCACATTTATAATTTTAGTATGGATTAGTATATTGATATTACTTGGTCATCATCCCAACTATGCCTTTTCCCAACTATGTTGGGGTTGGCTTCCAGTCTAACCGGATGCAGCTGAATACCGGTATTTAACATGGAGCGACTGCCTATCTGACCTCCACAACCCAGTAACTGGGTTATATATAGGATACCCCTTGGTAAGTCAGGCTGTTAGACTTTGGGGCTTCTGACTACCAGCAACGACTGCGAAAGATCTACAAATGACAGTCGGGACTAACGATTTAAGAATATAATTTTAATTAATTAATTAATTAATTATTCAAATATAATTAATTATTATAAAGAAAGAAAAGAAAGAAAGAAGTACGTTTATTAGCGGTAAACATGACGCAAAGCACAACACAATAAAATAAAATAACAATTTGTAAAACAAGTTTGGGGAAAATATGCGTATTATCTATTATTTTAATAATTAATTATGCTTAGGATGGTCACCTATCCATGAACCGACCTCGGCAAGCGTAGCTTAACCTTAGTATTAGTTTCAATGTATAATATTCCTGTAGGTGTTAACTTATTTATTTTTATGTTGAACTTAGCTCCCTAAGGTATCAAACGCCGGTGTATACACGACACGTCCCCATCTTCCCTTTTATAGCTATTTTACGAGTACCTATCTAACCTTTGCTTTTGCATTTTCTACTAGTCGTTAAGAATAATATAGTTTAACTTGTGCTTGTCTAACGTTAAAAATAAGTCACAGTTCTCGGGATTTATAGTAAAACATTAAAGAAATATCGATGGATGTCAAATGCAAAAATTAACGGCATAATTACATAATATTTGAACCTGAAATAATTTCCAGTTTGCTTTCCTAAAAATATTATTGAACAGTCTAATATAATTTGATTTATTTATTTATTTTAAAGAAGGCTTACAGACTAAAAAACCAACAATAAAAAGAATGTAAAATTAAAAATAATAGCTCATAACAAGTGTGCAGAACGCACCTCTTTTATAATTGTCTTTGTTTTTATACTTTTTTCTATTGTCTTTTTTATTACTTTTGACATAATAAAAAATTGATTTTCATCTAGTACTACCACGAACCAGCGTATTATTCATTTCGGTAGTTAATATTTGGTCCTTCAACGGAAAAATGCATACACGTTCAGCACATTCTAAGCGTGCAAAAGTGGACGCGCTGTGTGCAGGAGACGGCACCCAAGTTGCGGCGAGGGAGACTGCCCCACCCGCGCAGCAGAGCGCGGACCTGCCCCCTCACGCCGCGGCTCCGGCGCCTTCCCGCCCGGCCAGCGCCGCCACCTCGCGCTCTTCCGCCACCATCGTGGCGCGTCAGCTGGCGGCACAGGCGCAGCACGCGCGCCACCTGGCTGATTTGGAGCAAAAAGCTCTAGAGCGAGAGCGACAGGTCGCTGAGCTCCAACTAGAGAGAGAGCGACAGGTCGCGGAGCTCCAATTACAAGCTGAGCTCGCCGCCATAGAGGCGGACGCCAGCCAGCGCGGCAGCCACTGCATGCGTAGCTGTGCTAGTATCCAAGATTGGGTAAAAAATGTATTGCCTAATCCCGATGAGCGTCATTTTTTAAGTGCCAACCCACATTTCAGGTACGGCGATACAGCTCAGTGTGGGACACTGGGCATGAGAGCGTCACACGGCGAAGACGCTGTGGAGACACACGCTCTCAACCAAGATCGTATTGAAGATGGAGGAGTGACGCGCTTAATCAATTCGCTCGGAATATTAATTAAGAAAGTTAACAAGCAAACTGCTACGAAGACAGACTTGCCTACGTTCGATGGCAAGTCCTATTTAGATTGGCTAGCTTTAAAACGTGCGTACGAAAATACAGCTCAAGGTGTTTCGGCAACTGATAATCTAGCGAGGCTGTCGTGCGCCCTGCGCGGAGCGGCGCGCGACGCAGTGGCGGGGCTGCTGGCGGCGGCGCGCGCCCCCGGGGTGGTGCTGGCTGCGCTTGACGCGCGCTACGGCCGCCCCGAGCTCGTCGTGATGCATGAAGTGTCTGTAATACGTGCGCTGCCTAAGGTAAGCTACGAAGGTAAAGACCTCGTAATTTTTGCCAGCCGAGTACAGAATTGTGTGGAAGTAATCCGCCTGTTAAATCAGCCGGATTACTTACGCTCGCCCGAGCTGTTTCAGGCACTGTGGAACAAGCTGCCAACGCTATTGCGACCACGGTGGTTGGATTACGCTCATTTGTGCGATGGCAGCTTGTGTAAAATTGAAATGTTTGCCGATTTCCTCTCCCGTGAAGCTAACTTGCAGTGTAGGTTCGGCGGCGCTATTGAATGCTCGTTACCTACTGTAGCACGTCCTAACACGGATGGCAGAGGCTTCAGGGATAGGGTGAACGTTTTCGCTGAAAATAATGAAAATTGTAGCATTTCAGAAAATAATTTTTGTCCCTTGTGTCAACAAAAACATGAATTGAAGTTTTGTGATAGGTTTGTCAAAATGACAATAAATGATCGTTGGCAATTTATTAAGAAAAATAAAATATGTCATAGATGTTTAAAGAAAGGTTGGCACAAGAATAAAACTTCTTGTATTAAAAGAGTGTGTACAGTAGAAGGTTGTGACATGCGTCACCATGCTTTGTTGCACGGGTCGAAATTTGAGCGTGCAGTCACCGCGCACGTCGGTGTGGAAGACGATGCTGAACCCGAGCCATCGACATCCAGCGCGGCCGCGCCCCCGACGTGCAGTGCTCAGCTGCCTTGTGACGCACCCGTGGGCTGCGAGGCCGGCGCGCCATCGTCTGACGACTCGGACCACGAAGTCTTGGCTCATGCATCCTCCTTGTCAGCTGCGGAACCTTCTGTTCGGCCGTTATTGAAAATAGTTGGCGTGACCGTTTCGGGGCCTTCTAGTAGCGTTGATACGTACGCTTTGCTGGACGACGGTTCCACAGGTACCTTTATAGATTCTAGGCTGGCGGCTCAAATTGGTTGCAAGGGCCAAGAGAAACGTATCCATTTGGACTGTGTAGGTGGTCTAGGAATGGACGTAAACATTCAGTATGTTGATTTCAATATAAAAGGTCGTCATTCAAACAAAATTCACTCCGTTAAGCGAGCCAGGTCGATGAGCGGCTTGGGTGCTGCGCGACAGTCTGCACATCTTGAGAGCGTGCGTAAGTATCCATACCTGGCAGACATTGCTAATGAATTTTGCTATGAAGACGTTAGGCCAATGCTGATTATAGGCATCGACAACTGGCACTTATCTTTCGCTAAAGCTACGCGCAAAGGAACCAAGACACAACCCGTAGCTATTTTAACTGCTTTAGGCTGGGTTTTGTATGGTTTCGGTTGCAGTAAAACTAAACTTGTAGACGTTATCAACCACGCCACGGTTAGCGAACCTGATATATTGAACGATCAGTTGATTCTGGAAGGTCTTATTAGGGAGCAGTTCAGAATTGATTCGGTCGGCATCTCTAAACAGGAAGCTCGTAGTGCCGACGACGAACGCGCTTTGCAAGTTCTCGAGCGCACAGCACACCGTCTTCCCGGTGGACGGTTTGAAGTAGGCTTGTTGTGGAAGGCTGATAAACTGGATATTCCAGATAGTTACAAGTTAGCTGTGTCTAGGTTCCTTAGTTTAGAAAAAAAAATGGTGAAAGATCCGGACTATGCTGAACGCTACCGTCGGAATATCCATGATATGCTGTCAAAGGGATATGCTGAACCGTGTTCAGCTCCTCCTAACTTGGGGTCCCCGTTGTGGTACCTTCCTCACTTTGGCGTAATTAACGCAAATAAGCCTAACAAATTGAGAACGGTACACGACGCAGCCGCCAAGTCCCACGGCGTGTCATTAAATTCGATGTTATTAACTGGTCCAGACCTTTTGCAACCCCTGCTAGGTATTCTGATGCGCTTCCGTGAAGGTAAGGTTGCTCTGACAGCTGACATTCGTGAAATGTTCCCTCAAATTAAAGTAATTGAAAATGATAGGGATGCCCAAAGATTTCTGTGGCGCGATAATCCGAAAGAGCCTATACGTACATACCGCATGTCATCCATGATTTTTGGCGCTGCGTCCAGCCCCTTTACTGCTATCCATATCAAAAACAAAAATGCACTAGAGTGGCAGGATACATACCCCGATGCAGCTCGAGTAATTATACACGATCACTACATGGATGATTGCATCACTAGTTTAGACAACGTTCATGAAGCGGCCAAACTGGCTGTGGACATTTACAACGTACACTCTCATGCTGGCTTTGAGATGCGAGGCTGGATGTCAAACGATGTCATGGCACTCTCGTTGCTACCCAAAGAATCCTTGCTAGAAGTTGTTAAAGAAGTAGATTTAGGTCACCTGGCTACAGATGTCCGCACGCTTGGCCTTATCTGGCAACCCCCCTGTGACGTGATTGGTTTTAACACGGGAGTCCATAAGGGTGTGTTGCCACAGAAGCTCACCAAGCGAGAGGTGTTAGCCCACGTGATGCGAGTCTACGATCCCCTTGGAATCCTTGCGCCGATCGTAGTTCGTGGCCGCATCATGTTTCAAGACGCCTGGCGTAAGGGTTTGGAATGGGATGAGGAGCTCTCTCAAGGTGACAGTGCTGCGTGGAAGTCGTGGTTTCAGGATTTATCCTTGGCTTCTACTTTACGAATTCCACGTCGCTATAATTTAAGTGATTTAGAGCTGACAGGCTGCGAACTTCATGTGTTTTCGGACGCCAGTGAGTCTGCCTTTGCCGCTGTCGCTTATTGGCGGTTTCTGTACGATAGCGGTGAAGTTAGACTCTCCCTTATCTGTAGCAAAGCTCGCGTGTCACCCCTTAAACCAGTCTCCATACCACGTCTAGAGCTCCAAGGCGCTCTTATTGCAGCTCGCCTTGCTTCGTCAATCTGTGAAGCCCACCGATTTAAAGTTAGCAGACGTGTTTTTTGGTGTGATTCGATGACTGTCCTCGGTTGGCTTCGCAGTGACGCACGCTCTTTCAAGCCTTTTGTATCGCATAGATTAGGCGAGATATTGGAGTTATCCAGCGTGAATGAATGGCACTGGGTGCCAAGTAATTTAAACGTAGCCGACGATGCAACTCGCAACAAACGCTCTGATCTCTCTCCAAAATCCCGTTGGATCTTGGGTCCTGATTTTTTACTGTCCTCTGATTGGCCTTGTGAACCGTATGACAAAATTAACTTAGGACAGGAGGAATTAAAGCCATCATCATATATCGCAGTAAATCACATTAGTGAAGTCGAGAAGCAGGCACCAATTTCGGCAGATCCGAAGCGTTTTAGCTCTTGGCTAAGGTTGGTGCGTGCTACAGCAATCGCCCATAAGTATATCACTTTGTTGCGCATACGTAGTCTCCATCAACGGGGCTTAGATGTTGCTAATCTAGTTAGACTTGAAGGGGGTCTTTGTACTTATATGTTTCAACCTGCAAATACGTTCTCCATACCGTGTCCATCAATGTCACGATCCAGAGTAATCACTGCTGATGACATGCGCTTAGCAGAAGAGCATGTATTGCACCAATCCCAACTGGACTCGTTCCCGGATGAAGTAACGCATCTTACGGGTGGTCAACCTTTGCCACGCACCAGTCGCTTATTAAAAATATCCGCCATCATCGGTAACGATGGAATGCTTCGCCTGTCCAGTCGCATCTCCGCAGCTTTAGGAGTTCGTGAGGAAGCTAAGCACCCCATCATACTCGACGGCAGACATCCATCTGTACGCTTACTCGTGGACCGACATCATCAGAAAGCTGCCCATGCGAATACAGAAATAAATGTGAATGAGCTTCGACAGCAGTTTTTCATATTAAGTCTCAGAAGTACTGTGCGGTCAGTAGCATTCAATTGTCAAGTATGCCGTCTTCGCAAAGCTGTGGTGTTTAATCCACCTATCGGAGATTTACCTGAAGCTCGCTTGGCGCACCACCAACGCCCGTTTTCCTTTGTTGGGCTGGATTATTTTGGGCCAATTCAAGTGTCCATTGGTAGGAGGCAGGAGAAGAGATGGATCGCCCTCTACACGTGCTTAGTCGTTCGTGCCGTACATCTGGAGGTCGTGAATAACCTTTCCACTGATGCAGCTATAATGAGCCTCCGTAGATTTATAGCACGAAGGGGCACGCCAACAGAGCTGTGGTCAGATAATGGAACGTCATTTGTGGGCGCTAGCAGAGAACTACGAACCTTATATTCTGCTGCAATTTCCAATTTTGCAGCAAACGAGAAGATGAACTGGAGATTTATCCCCCCATCGGCTCCTTTTATGGGCGGGGCTTGGGAACGACTCGTTAAGAGCGTAAAGATCGCATTAAAAGCGACACTCAAGGAGCGTACTCCGTCTGATGAAGTGCTGCGTACACTGCTGGCTGAAGCTGAGGCACTGGTGAACGCTCGCCCACTTACCCATGTATCGCTTGAACCAGGCAGCGAAGAAGCTTTAACCCCCATGCACTTTTTGATCAGCGCTTCTTCAGGTCGTCCAATTCCAGCAAACTTAAGTGAAGCTGACTTGGTGAGCAGAAGCAGTTGGCGGAGGGCCGTCAGATTGTCAGACCACTTCTGGCAGCGCTGGGTTAGAGAATACCTGCCAACACTCGCGCCGAGACGTGGCCAGGGAGTGATACCCGACATCGTCGTTGGAGACTTGGTGCTTGTGGCCGACGGGAACCTACCAAGAGGATCGTGGCCTAGAGGTCGGATCACTGCTTTGTTCCCGGGTAGAGATCGCATAACAAGAGTGGCTGATGTGACCACGGCGACCGGAGTACTTAGGCGACCACTTAAAAGGCTAATTCGTCTTCAGTGTTGAAAGGGGGAGAAATGTGCAGAACGCACCTCTTTTATAATTGTCTTTGTTTTTATACTTTTTTCTATTGTCTTTTTTATTACTTTTGACATAATAAAAAATTGATTTTCATCTAGTACTACCACGAACCAGCGTATTATTCATTTCGGTAGTTAATAACAAGCCTCCACATAAAGTCAAGGATAAAGTCGCTATAAAGAAAATACATACAAGTTAATATAATTATTTAAGAAAATAATAGATAAGTTAACTATCCTTGAAAAAAGACTGTGCCAATTACCCCAGTTGTATTAAAATTGGAATGCAACTGGGGTACCCAATTGATGCAGGCCACTGTACATTCGCCGCACCCCCGACTGGTATCAGCCCGCCCTGCCTAGCGGGCCCCATCGCCAAGTGCGGCCGATCCCAGGACCGCACGTGCTCCCATTAAGGCGCACATGTCATGCGTGCCACCTCTTTGAGCCTGACTGCTCGAGCGACGACAACGCCCCAACTGTATGCCCTAACACTGTCTCCTAAGATACAGGACTACCTAGTTTAGGAGACAGGGTTACATGTTACATCTTTCTTTCTTTTCTTTCTTTATAATAATTAATTATATTTCAATAACTGTTTTATTTCACTTCATGACGAGGTATTATTATGATTGTGTGTCATTGTTTAAAGCACATAATATGTTTGTTTTTCTTTGTAACAAGTTTGCTCTTCATAGTAATTTATATGCGAAAACATGTAATTGGTTACTAGTTAATTAATTTGATGTTTTTGTTAGTTGTTAATACTGTTTGTTTTCCGATTTAAATAAAATAAAATAAATAAATAAATAAAATGATTTGTATAGATTTATGTAGATATCCGTGTTTTCTTGTTTTGTACATCTGCTCTTGTGTATCTATCATCTTGTGTGTGTAATAAATATTATTCTTATTCTTAACTGTGAGAAAAGTCCAGAAATTTAAAAAGAGGCTATATTATTTCAAAAATTGGCCAATTGCGTGTTGTTCCACGCACAATGAAGGGCTCCGTTGTTGAAAAGAATTTATCCCAAAAACAAACTCAGCAATGTAGTTGAAAAACATGTTCTCCCACACATTGATATAGGTACCTACGTCACGGTCAATTCTTCAACTGAAAAAAGTTTGTGATCCAAAACAATTTTTTTTTTGTGTGGTAATTTCAGATTCTATAGGTCAATGGGAAGTACCCTATAGGTTTTGATTTACTTTGCGCGTATCAAAATATGTCGCATAAATGACAGTAATCTTTTATTGGGTTGACTTAAGAGCTTGAATTTTTTAGAGCTTTACGGGACCATAGACCTAAGTTTTTGATATTAATTTCAACTTGATATCTCCACACGTTTCCGAGAAAAAGGGTCTTGACAGCCAGACGGACAACGAAGTGATCCTACGAGTATAAGAGTTCCGTTTTTTTTTTCCTTTTGAGTGACGGAACTATAAAAAAGTATGCATAATGAATTAATGATGCATACCTTTACGCTTTTATTACGCTTTTACGCTAAAACGGCTGAACAGATTTACATGAAGTTTGGCACACAGGTAGACCATTACATGACCAGGATTAGGACGTTTTACCCCGGTAGTACATTCCCGTCCGTTTGATAATTTCCGAACACCACGTGGCCGATGCCACGGGCATAAGCACACTAATATTATAAGGGCGCAAAATTTGAGGGTGTGTGTGTTTGTTACTTCTTCACGCTCAAACGGCTGGACCGATTTGGATGAAATTTATAATGTAGATACTTGGATTAACACTTAAGTTACTTTTATCTCGGTCTATGCGGGCAAAACCGCGGGGCGTAGCTAGTTAGTTTCCTATAAAAAGCAGCCTAATACAATATTACGAGTAGGTACGGCCAGCAACAGAAGTTGGTTAACACTGCTACTTTTTGACATCATATAAATTAGCACAAAATGATTCGATAAACTGCTGTTTTTCGTTTAACTGTTAAGAGTTAATGTTCTTAAAATTTAAGTAGATCCTTCTGTTCCGATTTGAATTAAATATTTCGCTTAATAAATAAGATTAAAAAACTGCAAGTGTTAATCGACTTCTGTTGCTGACTGTACATTATACCTTACCAATGTACGCTGCAAAGAAATATGTTTTCGCGATGTTCTAAGAACTGTAGTAAGTACCTACCTAGTACCTAGAGCAGGTACTCATCAGCCCACGCGGGCTATAAAAGTCGTGCAAAGGAAAATAGAAGATGGTTTTGATCGTCTACGAAAGGTAATCTTCCTACGCACAGCGAAGGGAGTTACATTATTCGTCTGTTGATTCTCACGGTTTTTGCATAAATATAGAACTTTCTGTAGTTCAAAATAGATGAAGACTTAAAACACAGCTCGCGTATAGTTTTATCGATGAAGCTACGCTTTTCTAGAAGCAACTTATGACGTCGACGAATGACGTCATAGAAACGTTATTTATGAAAGTAAGTTGGTGTGTTTTCCTAGAGAGCGTATTTTGACACCGTAAAGTCAATCCTTCTGCCATCATGGTGACTGTAATATTTAAAATCCTTAGGGGGATCATTGGTGTTCCTGATCTCCGTAATGAAATCTGTAATCTGTTTGTCCCAGACAATTTTATACTGTCGTAGCAGAAAACACCGCTTACTGGCTGTTCCAACTTGCGTACTGTTGCACGCTCCGAGTGCCTACCTAGGCCCTGGTTCCAAGCTTGGTTTAGCTCGGTGTGTATTAAGTGAAATGGCGTTATGGCTGTCCAGTTTGACGCACGAGATAGAAGATTCTCACGCGCCCCGGAATTATGTCGTAAAAATGCAAATAAAATCGTATAAAATTAGAAATTAACTATTTAATAAAAAGTAATCCATCACTGGATGCAGTTTGGAATTTGACATTTCATGGTATATTTTTAATTATAATTATTATAATTACTAATGAAGGGATAAACAGCTTTTAAAGATTATTAGGAGGTATGTATAAAGATTTTTTTGGTGCATTAAAGTATGTTTAATTATGTTTTGGCTTCCATCACTGTATGCGAAAAAGACTTGAAAATATCATATTTTTTTACATATCAAAATTATTTACGGTTTATGAGATACACAGCTTTAAAAAACCACCTTTTTGATCGTATTCAGGAAATCTGCGCCTTAACGCTCTCCTGAACTCAAACAGATCTTGATATGTTTGCGACTGCATGGAAGATGATATTGTCGGAATGTTTGAATTCTTCTGAGAAGAATGCATGATTGTGTTAAATAATATGTTTATATAAGTAATATGTTTAAATAGTGTAATTGGTTCCAGCCGTTATATTTCAAATAAATAAATAAATCATTGTCATGACTGACGACACAATAGGCGTTATATGGCGGCCACCGCTCTTCTGGGTACCTGAAGCTTTACGAATTAAAAACGGGAGTAAAAGCGATATCTATATATATAAAATTCAAAGTCCTGACTGACTGATTGACTGACTGACTGATATATCAACGCACAGCCAAAACCGCTGGACCTAGAGACTTGAAATTTTGCTCACAGATACCTTATACAATGTAGGCATCCACTAAGGAAGGATTTTTGGAAATTCCATCCCTAAAGGGGTAAAATAAGGGATGGAAGTTTGTATGAAAAATCTTATTCCTTGAGGTAATAAACTTGAAACTTGGCATGACTATTTATCTACATAAATTATAAAGATTGTCATTTTTAGTTTTCCTAAACTACTCCCTCAGGAGGGATTGGGGGGGTCAAAGTTTGTATCAACGCACAGCCCAAACCGCTGTGTCTAGAGATTCCAAATTTGGCACGTATGTTCCTTGTGAGGTGTAAGGGTGCACTAAAAAAGGATTTTTCAAAATTCAACCCCTAAAGGTGTGAAACAGGGGTCCAAAGTTTGTATGAAAAATCTTAGTCCTTGAGTTAATAGACTTGAAACTTGGCATTTTTAGTTTTTCTAAACTATACCCCCTCAGGAAGGATTGGGGGGTCTCAAAGTTTGTATGTAGGAATTTTAAAATGATAAACTGTCTGACTGACTGGGTGATATATCAACGCACAGGCCAAACCGCTGGGTCTAGAGATTCCAAATTTGGAAAATAGGTTCCTTATGAGGTGTAAGGGTGCATTAAGAAAGGATTTTTAAAAATTCACCCTCTAAAGGGGTGAAACGGGGTAAACTATAAAGTTTGTGTTTTTAGTTTTTCTAAACTACCCCCACAGGAGGGATTGGGGCGTCTCAAAGTTTGTATGTAGGAATTTTAACGCGCGTTCCGGTTTACTCAAAACTCAGTATTTATACTTGAAACCAAAAATTACGAATAACGTGTAGGGTAGTCAATTTTACAGGTCGGAAGGCAATTCTCGCGCAAAGGTTTTACTGCGGGGCTTAACTCGAAAATTGGTGAAAATAATCTTTCTTTTAAGTTACGGAAATCTCCCAAACGATTTTTTAAAATTGTATCCCTGTGGGCGAAAACAAGGAATATAGTTTAAATATGAAAAATCTTATTCATTTGCTTAATTAAGTTGAAACTTGGCACAAATACTTGCCTAAGCAAGTAATAAAGTTTGTCATTAATAGTTTTTTCCCCAGAGGGAAGGTTAGAGGGGAAGGTGGGAATGGGAGAGGGTGGTGAGGAGGGAAAGGGGAAGGGGAGAGGGTGGTGAGGAGGGAAGGCGGGAAGAGGAGGGTGTGGTGAGAGAGGGAGGGAAGTGGTTGTGAGGAGGAGGCTGAGGGGGAGGATGATGGGGGGGCGAGGGATAGGAGAGCATAGTGAGGGGGAAGGTGTGGAGAAGGGAAGAGGGGGCGGGGAAGAGGTGTGAGGGGGTGGGGAGGTTAGCGGGGAAGGGATGTGGTGAGGGCGTGATAGAGAGAGGGGGATGGAGAGGGTGAGGGGGGTGAAACGGTACAGTGAGGGGGAGGGTGAGAGGGTGGGAAGGGAAGGGGTTAGAGAGAGAGGAGGGGTGAAAGGGAGATTAGGGGGAAGAGGGACAGTGCGGGGGGGTGCGGTGACAGTGAGGGGGGGGGGCAGTGCCTTTACACATTAAAGTTGCTTTTTGTATAGCACTGATTCATTAAAGAAACCCAGCCCGACAGAAATTACTGACTAGAATAGAAAGTCGGAAACTCGGAACGACACAAAAAACAGGAGTAAACTCCAGTCGTGCGACGGAGCTGACACACACGCTTTTTTTATTTGTTTGAACGCGCTAATCTCTGGAACTACCAGCCGGACTTTAATAATTATTTTTGTATTTCATAGCCCAGTTCTTAAGGCGTATTTAACATCCCACTAGAACTCTTAAGTGCCGAGCAAAAAAAAAGTGAGAAGGAACGCTAAGCGAAAACGATGTAATAGCCCGGGAAGGCAATGCGATGCGACAGGGTGGGTTGGGGGAACATGAAATTTTACGCGGAAGAAGTTGTGGGCAGAAGCTATCTCAATATTTTTGTTCCAGTGGCATATTTTCCGACATTCACGCGGGCGAAGCCGCGGGCAAAAGCTAGTAGGTAGTATAAACCAGCTGCGCCCGCGATGTTACCCGGGTAAATCTTCGAGCGTTTCAACCGCCGTCATTACCTTCCCCCAAAAGTTGATGAAAGATAATATATTTAATGAAATATTTCAGCAATTCCCAGAATCTGCTAAAGTAGAATCTGAAAATTCCTGCAATATTTAATTAAATATATTCTTTTTCATGAACTTTTGGGGGAGGGTAATGACGGCGGTTGAAACGCTCGAAGATTTACCCACCCGCGGTTTATCAGATACACTAAAACATGTATTATTTAATCGGTGAGAAAAATATTCACCTCATTGCTTGCTCATCTCACAGGAACACCAAGTTTTTTCGGGATATAAAGTAGCCTCTGTGTTAATCCTGGGTGTCAAGTACTTCCACATCAAATTTTATCAAAATCGGTTGAGCCGTTTGAGTTTGAACGAGTAGCAAAATTATATTTGAATTCCTTGCTCATCCCACGGGAACACTGTATTTTCATACAACTTACGTAACTAAGCAATACAAAGTTGCTCTGTATGTTCAGACATCAGAACCCCAGGAAACCCCCCCCCCCCCCCCCCCCCCGAAACCCGAAGAAGCCCAGCCCGAAGCTCGAAGCCCGGGTCGACGGCGTGTTGCGTTCCACGCGCGCCTCAAGGAGATGTCAGCAAAAGATGGGGTCCGATAGGGCCGATGCCGCCGGGGTCGTGGGTTGTTCGAAAGAGATATCGTGGCCCTGGCATAGGCAACTGAAGGAGCACTGGTGGGGTTTAGTCATTAAAAGTCTGACACGCCCTTCTGCTCCACCCGTAGCGAGAGAAGTAATTTGATGATTTCCCATCCACAAAAAAAAAGACATCAGAAGCCACATGCTATACAGGGTGTAAGGGACAGCCCTCCGCAAACTAACAGGGTGCATTCAGCTCCTCATTTTGAATCATATTCCACCGGAAATTTTCTCAGGAAAATTTTCATTTTTTAAATAATTTTTTCAGCTACATTTTCTTTATTTCAATGTAAAATTACATTGTGTGTTCGCAGCACTCCATTTCTGTAAAAAAAACAGCAAAAAACAAAACTGAAAACAAAAAAACCAGCAATGGATGTAGAAATCATGTAACGAACGACGCGCGAAATCAGCTGTTCACTTTCTGTCTAGCTACAGAGTTCATTGAACTCACCGCATACCTATTACCTACCGCTCCCAACCAGTAATAGACGCTCCGGTTTGTGCACAAAAACACAAACAAATCAGGTTTTTTGGATTCCCATAACGTTCCTGAAAAAATTTCATGTACCGGTCATCTTAGTATGACATACTGAATTCACCCTATCAGTTTGCGGAGGGCTGTCCTTTACACCCTGTATTTGTCTTTTTGAATAGCGAAAAATTCACATTCAAACCCTCGCTTTACATTGTAAAGTTGAACCAAAAACTTTAGATAGATAGATAGATAGATAGATAGATCATTTATTTAGTGCACACAAAAGACATAGCACAAACACACAAAAGTACAATTAAATGGTAAAGTAAAATTAACAAGGTGCCAATAAAAAAAAATAAAAAAAATAGAAGAATAACACAAATAAAAGTGACAGTATGACATAAGTAGGTAGGTACTTAAAATAAAATTAACAACGGAATACACAGTGCGGTGTGTGTCTCAATGTTGCACCAAATGGGAGTCCAGCTCAGCATGTGTCAGGCAAATATACCTGACGCTGATATTCTGCTGGATCCCTGCAGTGACGTACGGACGTCGAGCAGTCGAGATAAATTGATATTGTAAGAAAGTGTTTTCTTTACACCTAGGTATCTATAAATTGGTATTGTAAGAAAGTGTTTTCTTTACACCTAGGTATCTATAAATTGGTATTGTAAGAAAGTGTTTTCTTTACACCTAGGTATCTATAAATTGGTATTGTAAGAAAGTGTTTTCTTTACACCTAGGTATCTATAAATTGGTATTGTAAGAAAGTGTTTTCTTTACACCTAGGTATCTATAAATTGGTATTGTAAGAAAGTGTTTTCTTTACACCTAGGTATCTATAAATTGGTATTTTAAGAAAGTGTTTTCTTTACACCTTATCTATAAATTGCTCCACGTGCTAACGACTTGATAACTTTTCCACTAAAAACTCTGTAACGGGAGCAATTATCGGCTGTCATTATAGACCATTAGTACAAGAGATGGAACGTAGTTGAAGTCTGTATGGTTTACTTCTATAAAAGCTCGTAGTTTTTACAATAAAAAAAAAAAACAAAAAATTAATTAGTTTATATGGATAAAAAATGTCTGAAATAAATAAATTAATATTTTTCTTTAAAAGTGAGTTGTCGACGAGGAAGCGACTAGCTATCAACAGCAGCGATTCACTTTTAAAGACCATACAGACCTCTACTATTTCACGAAGTCGTGTCTTGAAGCCTTTATGTCGTTAATCATAAGGTTTAAATTGCAGTAACTAATAGTTTAACTTTTTTGTGAACTTCGTGAAATAGTGAAATAGTTTAACTTTTTTGTGAATTTCGTGAAATAGTGCAATAGTTTAACTTTGATTTCTATTGCAGAGGCATCAACGAACTTTTATTAAAATGGCAAAAATGCATGGAAAATGTTTCTTTTAAAAAAAATTGTTTGATTTTTTCTGTGTAAAACGACAATTTCATAGGTAAAAACCTAATTATAAGTACAGAAAAACCATGTATAACGACCTCGAAGAGACCGGTTGTTATAGCCTATAGAAGTTACTTATAACCAAAAACTATGTTAAGAAAACAGAAATGCTGGGATCTCAAAATGTCGTCGTAATAACCGCTGCGTCGTTTTAAGCAATGATGTCGATAAAAAAACTTTTTAACAAAAAAAAAACCGACTTCCAAAAATCACTACAAAGTGAAAAATAACTTTGATTTCGGAAGTCGGTGTCTTTCGTTTTTTATTTAAATTCTTTTTTTTGCCACCGACTTCCGAAATCAAAGTTATTTTTCACTTTGTAGTGATTTTTGGAAGTCGGTTTTTTTTTTTGTTAAATGTTTTTATTTCTCGCTTTTTAGTGGGTTTGTTTATAATTTGTATAAGTTACAATAGTCTAATGTCAATTGCTCATCACATGTTACAAAATATTGCTTTTCCCGATGCTGGGCCGTTAATTGTTGAGGAGTTCTGCTGGTAAGAACCAGGAGAACTCCTCAACAACCACTCACCACACGCATTGTGTGACGAGCGGAAATTGCTTAGCAACCATATTAAAGTAATCGAATCGTAACCCGTGAAATATTTATCATTGAGTAGTTCCGGTAGCCATCTGTGGTCTTCATCATCAGTTTCACTTCACCAAGTGGTGCTTTCCGAGAGCAAATGCACGAGCTACTATAAAAAATACCCAAATCGCTATAGGTGTGCCTATAATATTTGAAGAGTTCCTTCGATTTCTCCAGAATCCCATCATCAGAACTGGATTTTGACAAAAATGGGACCATTTGGGAAGTATACCCTTTCCAACAAAAAAATAATTTTTCAAATCGGTTGGCAAGCGACGGAGTTATGCGTGAACAAACATAAAAAAAAATAAAAAATACAAACATCCGAATTGAGAACCTCCTCCTTTTTTAGAAGTCGGTTAAAAATGATTTTGACTGTTGTACCTATAGATACTATTAGTATAAATTGATCCACACTCCACAGCATGTACCAGGACACAAGCCACAAGGCCAAGCCAAAAACATTAAAGCGCAAACGAAAGAGTCCTTTTCACACTTGTAACTTAATGTGAAAACCTACTTACCAACTTGTTAACAATTCCAACTTAGAACGGACACAAAAAAAGACAAAAAAGTATTTTCCAAGTCACCAAGGAGTCTCTATAAGTAGTCGATCAAGGCCACAAATTCCAATCATCTTCGGCCATCAGGCTATAGGCCATGAATCCACTGACGTCGTTAAATCTGACGTAAGTACCACGCCCTCGTAACAGGGTGTTACTAGCAAAAAGGCTATATTTAGAGCACAAACAATGGCTACGCGGAAGGTGACCTTGAACACTCAGCGAAATTGTATGCCCAATTTAATAGGTTTACTGGTTCAGTTTAGGAGGAGCTCGTGGCTAAGTAATAACAGCTGCACAGGTCGATCTACGCTTGCCGGGGTTGGTCCGTGGATGGGTGACCATCTTTACATACCGAGACTCCTCCGCAAAGCTCGTTAAGCCGTTGGTCCCGGCTGGCATTCGTGGATCTTTGACAGTCGTTATGGGTCGTCAGAAGCCCGAAAGTCTGACAACCAGTCTTACTAAGGGGTATCGTATTACCCAGTCACTGGGTTCTGGAGGTCAGATAGGCAGTCCCGCAAGTAAAATACTGGTATTCAGCTGCATCCAGTTAGACTGGAAGCCGACCCCAATATATGTAGTTGGGAAAAGCCTAGGCAGATTGAGTGGTTCAGTTTACGGAATACAGGGAACATCTAATGTATACATAATCAGCCTATAACGTTCCCACTGCTGGGACACAGGCCTCCTCTCTTCGAGAGGGAGTGGGCCGTAATCCACCACGCGGGCCCAGTGCGGGTTGGTGTCACATCTCTTCGAATGTTTGGTTCTAGAACATGCCGCTTTCCTCATCAATTCAAAAATGGAACAGAATTTGTATGAAATTATCTGCCAAGTAAGTTAATAGCTGAACTTAATCGAATGTAGTGAAATAGGCCCTTTTATTCGGACATCGTGAAATAGGCCCGTACTGTACTAACATTCTGTGGATTACAAAGTCTGAATCAAAAAGTTTTAATTTCTTTTATTTTTTATTTTTTTTATATTTGATGGCAATGAACAATTTAAAAGAATATTGACATTTTAAAGAAATACCATCATAATCATCACGCCTGTATTCCTAGAAATGTTAGGCAGAGGATGTACATTGTACACCCACATTTAGAGGCCGAGATTATTGCCATCAAAAAATCAATCAATCTGCCTAGCCTTTTCCCAACTATGTTAGGGTTGCTTCCATTCTAACCGGATGCAGCTGAATACCAGTATTTTACATAGAGCGACTGCCTATCTGACCTCCACAACCCAGTTACTGGGTAATACGATATCCCTTGATAAGACTGGTTGTCAGACTTTCGGGCTTCTGACGACCCGTACTATCAAAGATCCACGAATGACAGCCGAGACGGGACCAACGGTTTAACGTGCTCTCCGATTCACGGAGGAGTCTCGGTTTGTAAAGATGGTCACCCATCTATGGACCGACCCCGGAAAGTGTAGCGTAGCGTTAACCTGAAGGATCGACCCGTGTGGCTGTTATTACTTAGCCACGAGCTCCTTGTTTGCAAAAGTAAATCAAGTAAACCCACGCTTTAAATGATACAACAGTAACAATACAGTTCTATAAGTCATTCGAAATCGTTTATTAGCCGCCCCAACGCCCTCGCAAAGATGGGCCGTCTTTTAAGCTCATAAGCTCCACAAACATTGTCAAACGTTCCAAATTAAACTCGATGAATGACGAAAGAGGCACAACACATGCAGCCGGTCTTTACTGATGACAATGGCCAGGCCTTTGAATAGCCGCATCAAAGCCCTGGCCATGCTGGCCATGAATCATCGCACTGGACGGCCATTGATAGTGACATAATCGATATCATTCGTCCTTTGTGCGAATTTGAATTCATGCGAATTCAAGTACCTAGGGAATTTGGTCGATTTTATCCAAACTAATCTATATAAATAAAAACCGGTCAAGAGCGAGTGGGACTCGTGCACCGAGGGTTCTGTTCCGATTTCTGAGAAAGTGTGCTATTTAGAGACATCGTTTTATTTTTCCTGTAATCTTTACATAAACTTATATCACATAATTATTATTATTTCAGATTTTTCTATTTGCAAACTTCGGAGATAAGGGGGGGGAACGGTATTTTTTTTACATTTTTCATCAAAAGTCGAAAACTATGCGGCCTAAAAAAAAATAAAAAAATGTTTAGGAATGTACAAAAAGCGTTATTTCATATGATACCCCACATGCCCTAGTAGCCCCACTTTGAATTTTTAAGACCCCCTTTCAGTCCCTGTTGCAAAAAAAAATATAAATATTTTTATTTATTTCTTATTTGCAAAATAGTTGGGTCAACGTCGTCTGAAACTGTTCCAAATTTCAAGTTAATAGCGTTAGTAGTTCTTGAGATATCCAGCTGTGACAGACAGACAGACAGACAGAGTCACACCATAAGGGTACCTTTTTTACCATTTTGGTACGGAACCCTAAAAACCGGTTAAGAGCTAGTCAGACTCGCGTACCGAAGGTTCCGTACCATCATTTATAATGTCTTTTTTGTTGATGATTTCTGAAAAACTGTGCTATTTAGAGACATAGTTTTATTTTACCTGTAATCTATTCATAAATTTCTATGACAGAATAATTTCAGATTTTTCCTATGCAAACTTCTGAGACAAGGCCCCCCTTTTCTCCGATCGCTATTTTTTTTAACATTTCTCAAAAGTCGAAAACTATGAGGCCTAAAAAAAAGAAAAAAATGGAGAATATGCAAACAGAGCTCTTTATGATACCCCACATGCTCTAGTAGCGCCACTTTGATTTTTAAGACCCCCTTTCAGTTGTTGCAAAAAAACCATATATATTTTTATGTCTTTCTCATTTGCAAAATAGTTGGGCAAACATCATCTAAAACTGTTCGAAATTTGAAGTTGATAGCATTAGTAGTTCTAGAGATATCCCATAACCGCAACCGGCGTGCGTGTATGACTAGATATAAGAACGTAAACGAGGCAAAAAGAGTACCTAATGTTAGGATGGTTCTGTAGTTACTGCCTACCTCCATGGGAAGAAGGAGTAAGTACATGTGTAGGTACTACAAATATGTCCGTAGTGGATGAAAAGATCCCTATAATCTTATCCTAAAAACTACCCACACACCCTCACACACACCCTCACACACACCCACACACCCTCACACACACCCCAACACACTTCATTATACTTATTAGCTTTTTATCTTTTTTTTTTTTTTACTTTTTCTTTTTCTCTCCATTTGCTCGGGTAGATCGACACAGTCTACTTTTATACTATTGTAGCATCACATTTTATGTTGAATCACTGTCTCTCAAGATACAGTGTTACCTAGTTTGAGAGGCAGGGTTTCCCATTTTGTGTTCAGATGTAGCTTATTTACGAGTAAATTGTCTTTCTATTTAAAAACATGTTTATCTGTATTTTTTTATGAAATAAAGTTTTTATTTATTTATTTATTTATTTTATTTAGTGGAAAACATTTTGGGAAAATCCTACGAAAATACACAATTTAACTTTTCAATTTCTTCATAGAAAAAAAGTAAGTTATCCAAACCAAACACTTGACACTATAGCATTCCCGACACAGATTTATAGTATTTCATTGTGTCCTTGAATGGGCCTCAGGCTATATCAACTTTAAGATAACTCACAATCTCACCGGGTGAGTAGGGTGGCCTGCTGTCCACTTAAGTTGCACACGCTGAAGGAGACCAGCGAGGCCAACGTTGTGTTCACTAGGGTAAAAGAAGATATCACGGTGAGTTTTTGTGGCAAGTTTATTTGTGTAAGTCGAGGGATTTCAGCGAAAATCTGTGTTTTGAAACGAAATTTCATCGGTTTGACTAAGTTATTGCTGGAGCCAAACTTGTTGGTACCTAGTAAGCCCTGATACAGCCGTGAGGCATCACGTCAGACCTTGCAGAAGATGACGGGACAAGTTGATCATTATTTAATCAGTTATTTTTTTTAGTTGTGTGTTTGTATATTATATGGGTCAATGACCTGAAATAAATGAATCATTATATATTTTTTTTTAATAAACTGATAATACATTTCATAGGTTCATGGTTGCAAAACGTGTATTAGGTACAATGGTGCAAGAAAGTTGTCGACTATGCAAACAGTTTTAATTTTAATAAAACCATAATTTTATTTAGAGTCAGATATATGATTAACCATTTGTTTACGGAATCTTAGATAATACTAGCTGCGCCCCGCGGTTTCACCTGCGTAGTCCGGGATAAAATAGCCTATGTGTTAATCCAGGGTATAAGCTATCTACATACCTAATTTCATCCAAATCGGTCCAGCCGTTTGAGCGTGAAGAAGTAACAAACATACACACACACACTCACAAACTTTCGCCTTTATAATTAGTGTGATGTGATTTACCATGTGAGATACTGAGATACAGGTTTATTCCTTGTTCAGGTCTTTGGTTCAGGTGGATTCCAATATTAAATACCTCTAGTATAAAAGGCCCTAATATTTTAAATATTTATACAGTGTGGAAGCACAGATTAATACAGATGGGACACTCCGCAGTTTAGAAATGAAGCTACAAGTACGGCGGGCGGGACTCTCACGGGGCCAATTCAGTAGGTCAGAAGGTATAAGAGTTACGCGATAGAAAGAGAGGCAACTTATAGTTGAATATAACTGTATGTAATAAGCGTAGTGCGACCTGAATTGCACTTTATTGTGTCGTAACAAGAGTCGATTTTTATTTAAATGGTTTTTGGAGTGTTCCATCTGTATTAATCTGTGGTGAAAGTGTAAACAGTGGCAATCTTTTAAGGGGTCATTGTACTCATCATTATGAACAACTTTTACCATGAGACCAAACCTGAAAACGCGAAAAAAAATCAGCTGTTCAGTACATTTATGTTCACATAATTCGTCAAAATGTACTGAACAGCAAATTTTTTTTCGCGATTTCAGGTTTGGTCCCATAGCAAAACTTGTTCATAATGATGAGTACCTACAATGACCCCTAAAAAGATTGCTACTGTTTACACCATAGGTTTACACTTACACCAGGCATGTATTTAAATGTACCTACAATGAATTATTTCAATAAAAAAAACAATGGTCCAAATTAGCTCTGGCCCGAAATACCTGAAAGTGATCAAATTACCAGTCGCCACCGATGCGGAGGAATTTTTCGACACCATATTTTATTTTGTTGTTGGGTTATTGTTACCTATACTTTTATTTTATTTAATGTGTATACTTATGTAGCATATAAGAGGCATATGTGGTGTTACGTGAATGGATAGAATAAGAAATGAGTTATAAGAGGAAGTCGGAAAGTGACACTGGTGACTAAAAAATTGTGTGGAAATCTGTTGTCATGGTATGGGCATGTGATGCGGAGGAATAAGGAAAATGTCGTGAGGAAAGTTTTGAGTAAGAATATGGATGGCTACAGACTAGGGTAAGACCAAACAAATAATGGATGGACTTTGTGAAAGATGATATGGCTAGAAAAGGGGTGACTACCGAGATGACGACTAATATTATAGAAGTATGGAAGAAAAATACATGTTGCACCGACTGACTCCAAATAAATTGGGAAAAGGGCAATAGAATGATGATGACATAGGTAGTTATAGATAATTAAGTTTATGTAGTTTACATGCGGATAAAAACTCAAGTAGGTACTTGGTTTTCTCGCTGTAATTTACAATACCAAGAAGCAAGTGACATAGAACGCAGCGCGCGCCTGCTGGCAATATAAAAGCAATTTGTTGACAGCGCGTCATTCGTAATAATAAAAATAAAATAGGAGTGGCCCCATATTGTTTCCTTCTATGCATACCTACTACTTTCAACAATCGAAATAACTGAAATCGCGAAAGAAATATCAGTAGGTACTTCTTCTTCAACGTGTCGTTTTGTATCCTCAGTATAGACCATCAAACCGAACAACTTTTTCCATAGCATTTCCATGGCACCGCAACATCGTAATCGCGAAAAAAAATCAGCCGTCACATACATTTGCGTCGAGTAGGTATTAAAGTTTTTTAAGGGACAGTTGAACATTTTTTCGGATTAGGTACGATGTTGGTCCCATGGAGAAAGTTGTTCAGTTTTATGGTGTGTACCACACCCTTAAAGAAGGATTCACCCACGTTCAACAATAAGTATCTCAAAAAAAAATTAAAAATAAGTATATATTTTATACTCATTTTTATCATTTTTAGGGTTCCGTACCAAAATGGTAAAAAAGGAACCCATAGGGTGCGACTCAGTCTGTCTGTTTATCACAGCTAGAACTACTAATGCTATCAACTTGTTAGATGACGCTTACCCAACTATTTTGCAATTATGAAAGAAATAAAAATATTATATTTTTTTGCAACAGGGACTGAAAGGGGGTTTTAAAAATTCAAAGTGGCCATGTTTTTTGCACATTTTCATACATTTTTTTAATTTTTTTTAGGCCTCATAGTTTTCGAGTTTTGATGAAAAATGTAAAAAAAAATCCCCCCCCCCCCTTTGCTCCGAAGTTTGCAAAGAGAAAAATCTGAAATTATTCTATTTGATAGAAGTTTATGTAAAGATTACAGGAAAAATAAAACGATCTCTCTAAACAGCACACTTTTCAGAAATCGGAACGGAACCCTCGGTGCGCGAGTCCGACTCGCTCTTGACCGGTTTTTATTGAGATACTTTCTCTTTGCTGCAGTGTAGGATGTGGGTTAATTTTATATGGACCGTAATCCTTCTTCTTAGACCACACCTTTTTCATACATGCTGTATACAGTCCCCAAACTTATCTTAATACAAAGTATACATAATTATATTCGTATAATTTAGTCACAGACAAACTGTTGAGCTTTAATCAACTCTGTGCGCATATTGTTAGGAACTACGCTAAACTATAAAATGGACTCCGCTTCGGAATACACAACTTATTAATATTGTTAGTAAGCCTGGAACAAGTGAGTTTGTGGTGAGGAGACATTGAATGGGCAGAGCTTTTTGAGTTCGTAGGTGAAGCGAGAGTGTGTAGGTCAGTCCATTGTACAATGTGCATAAACTTCAAGTTTTTAACAATAGCCTGGCAGAGAAACTATGGTCGGAGTTTTAATAGCTGCAGTAAACTGACACTTCTAATGTCATTTTTACTGTCATTTCGCTATCAAATGGGAACATTTTTTAACGAAATGACAGATAAGAAGTGCCATTTTACTGCAGCAAATTAAAAGTTCAAGCATAGGGTTCCGTTGTGATCATCAACTTTTTCTTAGCGTAGGTATCGATGGCAAATAAGGTTGTGAAAATTTAAATATTATGTTTAGCTCAAAATTCTGCCACTCTAAGTCTGGTCACTGATGCAGTCATAAGATCCTCAAGTGCCAGGGGACATGGCATGCGGCGCAAGATGGAAGGTGGGTCATTGTCTGCGGATCATCAACTGTGTTCTGAGTTGAGCTGCACGATTACTGACAAATGTGTGCAGACATACAGGTCCACTCCATCTGTGTGGTTCTTTCTTTGAAAGACTGTCTCAGACTTTAATCTGCGTGGTCCTCATATGATCTGGCCAAGATTATGTCTGGAGAGTTTGAGTTTGTCTCGGTCTTTAGAAAACACCCACTTCATTTATTTTAGACGTGTATTTTTTTTATACCAATTTAAAGAAATAAAAACCGGCTAAGTGCGAGCCGGACTCACACACGAAGGGTTCCGTACCATATAGACTCCTTTGCAAAACAAGCCACGCCCCGCGCGAATTATAATTATTATTTACTTAGGCACCTATTACAGATTTATTATTAGAAAATAGTGGTTCACGTTTTATGTTTATGAAATTAAATGTTTTTTTTTTTAATTTTTATATTTGATTTGATTGAATGAAAGGTAAATTGCGGTTTACGATTTATGACGTATTAAATAAAACTACTTACTAGATCTCGTTCAAACTAATTTTCGGGGAAGTTTACATGGTAATGGACATCATATATTTTTTTTTAGTTTTATCATTCTCTTATTTTAGAAGTTACAGGGGGGGGGGACACACATTTTACCACTTTGGAAGTGTCTCTCGCGCAAACTGTTCAGTTTAGAAAAAAAATATATTAAAAACCTCAATATCATATTTGAAGACCTATCCATAGATCCACACGTATGGGTTTGATGAAAAAAAAAATTGGAGTTTCAGTTCTAACTATGGGAAACCCCCAAAATTTATTGTTTTTTTTTTCTATTTTTGTATGAAAATCTTAATGCGGTTCACAGAATACATCTACTTACCAAGTTTCAATAGTATATTTATTATACTCGTAGTTTCGGAAAAAGTGGCTGTGACATACGGACGGACAGACAGACAGACATGACGAATCCATAAGGAGTCCGTTTTTTGCCATTTGGCTACGGAACCCTAAAAATGACGGTACAGGTTAAGCCAAAAAGTCTGACAACCAGTCTTACCAAGAGGTATCGTGTAACCCAGTAACTGAGCTGTGGAGGTTAGATAGACAGACGCTCCATGTAAAATACTGGTACTCAGCTGCATCCGGTTAGACTGGAAGCTGACCCCAAAATAGTTGGGAAAAAGCTAGGCAGATTGATTGTAATTCAACAACACAGTTTTACATACATAAAGGTCTCTATTTACCGACGCATGCAAGGTTGCCTGTTGCACATAACGCATAGAAATGAGAGGTTCAAAGCTATCTATAAATAACTACCCTAGCACAGGGAGCACTTGCTATTAAATATGCGCTTTGTAAACCAGCTATAAGTATTTAGTACAAATGAGTGTTTGTTTGAGTTTGAAAAGTAGATTTCACCCTTATACAGTGTCATTTATAATATGCAGGCGTATTCCTGCCAGGTGGTCATGGTAAGAATGCAGGATATGATAGTGTGATCCATTTGCAACCACTAAGCCTAAGCGAAAATTTATGGGAATCGGGAAAACCCAAATTTTATGTATTTCGAAAATTTCCCAGAATTCATCGCTAAATGTCACTATTCTCTAAACTGTCAAATGAAATGGCCTTCAGGTACCTAATACTTTAACAAACCTTGCGATGTAAAGAAATTTTCTAAAACATCGAAAAGTTAAAAGTTAAAGGAAGAAGTTTAATACCCATTTTCAAAAATCATCTACAGCCATGAACTTTGATATCAGTTATCTCAAAATATTACTGTGGCATTAAGCGTACAAATTACAGGGAAGACATCTTCATTTAATCAACTGTCTAACGAGGTACAAAAGTTAAAAAATATTTAGAGGTGCCGATGAAACAGTCGATAATGCTGGCTAAGGTCGAATTTGCAAATGATTGAAATATTTAAAAAATATGTGATAATTGAATTAATGAAATGGTTTTATCATTCTTAATTCGTTGGGTTTATGCCTCCGGCTATTTCCTAACCTCCCAGCAATCCATCACACGAAGGCACTCAGATCCTCATGACCAGGCTACAAGTCGTGGAAGTCATTTGAGGTAGTATAGATTAAGGGCCAATGCAATTTTCAGATTTCAGATTTTAGGACAAAACATTTTTTTTGTCCTGAAATCTATTTTAGTCTATAGAACTAAGGAAAAAAAACTAAATCCAGGTCTATTTCTGTCTATTTTGTCTAGTGTTTACCATATTACTCCCACAATTTTCATTAAAAGTGTTCATAAAATACAGTTCTCTACAAAATAATAAGAAATGATTTCATGTTACTTTTTTAGTCCAATCAACAGATTTTTTGTAAATCGATAATTACTTCATATTTTGCAAGCGTTGTGTCATCGCGCTTCTCTTTCTTTTGACAGTGACCGCACTTTTTACGGAGGACAAGCCGTAATAAGCGTGTTTGAAATAACTTCCTATAACAATGCCCACAAATCCACCTAATCATATGTCACTAATTAAGTTCACGCGTCAAAGCAATCAACTAATCGCCAACATTATTCAGCCGAGTCCAGACCTTAATCAAGGACAAAGGACAGTCCTTAATCAAGCACAAAGGACTAAACAAACAATGCTAGATAAATTAATTTGCACTGGACTCGAACCCACGTCCCCTCGCTTTGCATAGAAAATTATAATCAGTCGTATTGTTCAGTGGGTGGCCGAAAGTGGAGTTTCGAATTAAGAGAGCTTTTTAACAAAAAAATGTTTTTATACCAAAACAAATACCCACCTACCAACTTCTCTGTTAAATGAAGTTTTTAATAATATAAACTTTTCAAGTATTTTTCTTAAAGGTCAAACCAGACGAAGCTTTGTATTCATTAATAGCTGAATGAAAAATAAAGAAAAGATTATTTAATTATTAATTGCAATCTGGCCTTTAAAAATAACTATCAGGTGGCACGGCCAAGTCGAGCAAAACCAAAAAAAATAAAAAAACCGGTCAAGAGCGAGTCGGACTCGCGCACCGAGGGTTCCGTACCATCATTTATATGTAATTTTTGTTGATGATTTCTGAAAAACTGTGCTATTTAGAGACATCGTTTTATTTTTCCTGTAATCTTTACATAAACTTCTATCACATAGAATAATTTCAGATTTTTATCTTTGCAAACTTCGGAGATAGGGGGGGGGGGACGGTATTTTTTTTTACATTTTTCATGAAAAGTCGAAAACTATGCGGCCTAAAAATAAATAAATAAATGTTTGAGAATGTGCAAGCAGTGCTCTTTCATATGATACCTACCCCACATGCCCTAGTAGCCCTACTTTGAATTTTTAAGACCCCCTTTCAGTCCCTGTTACAAAAAAAAACATAAATATTTTAACTTCTTTCTTGTTTGCAAAATAGTTGGGTAAATGTCATCTAAAACTGTTCCAAAGAAGAAGGGTCACGGTCCATACAAAATTTTCCCAGGCCCGGCGCAAACGGAACATATTTTAGTTTTTTCATTATTTTAAGTACATCAATTATCAGGTATTTCCTTTTTCGATTTCAGTGGCTAACCTATTTAAATTGCCTTCACAAGGCAAAGTATTATTTCTATCAAACCTACCAATAACGACAGAATTCAAAATAAGAAGCTTTACATTATACAGCTATGTTTTAGTAAAGACAATTACAATGGAAAAAACCAAGCTAGGTACCATTGTAGCGAGATAATGGTCGTAAAATGATCGGCATTTCGGATTATCTCGCTAGTGTGAGATACAAAAGAACTCGCACATGCTATATCACTCCAGCACTCCCTAAAAGAGCGATTATTATATTATATTATATATTTTATATTATATTATATAATTATATATTTGGGTTTTTTACTGAGTTAGATTAGTTAAATTACCTGTGTAAGACAAAACATAATGTTTTTCTGGAAATTAAACGAAGGCTTTTTCTATAGATATTTTTATTTTCAATGAAATCATAATTAACCTTATTCCTATAGTAATAAGGTCGAAAAGTGATGGTACAACTTGACGATGGTCCACCATGAGTCCATGATGTTGAAATTCTGTAATATTTAAACTATATAATCATGTAAGTACAGTGGCGTTACTTTCCGGTCGACCACCCATAAGGTTAAAATCGCTTGCATGGCCAGAGCAGGTGGCGTCCGTACTCAGACCGCGCCCCGCCCCTTTGAGACTGGTTTTTACGTAAAACATAATGCGCGTTAGTTAAAATCTTGGTAAGCTATTACGAGTTAATTTCTATTTCTGCTTGAGAATCAGTGTGCACGCGTAGAGTTCTCAAGAAAATATATCTTAATATTAATATTTTTTATAATTCATGCTGTTTTGAGCGCCTCACATCTTTTTTTATTTCTCTATATCTTAGTATGTGAGTAGGTAATATGTATAAATACACAAAATGTTTATATTGACATTTTTTGTGTTTATTCGGCATGAGAGGGACCTTTTACTTGTGCAGTGCTATTGAAAAGTAAATAACTATATTTCTATGTGTTTATACTTGGGAATACATGTAAAAAAAAGAAGCAACTTATGTAATTTTTGAATTTGGAAGTTTTTTTTACTGCTTTGTGTTCTGATTGAAATAGCATATTTTTTCTTGCTCTAAATGTGGGCAGAGCCACACGCACACACGCGCAATTATGCAGCGTAGAGTCATTCAAAGCATTTTGTTTTAAAAGTGTATCACCGGGAAGTAACGCGATTGTACATAAATCTGTAAATCATAAATACTAACATATTTAAATCAAATCATGATTATTAGAAGTATAGTGTCCATACCCAGTGCGGGATGCTGGAAGTCATCTCGATGTCTAGCCCACCCTAAGTAATAAACCACACTTACGACATGACATGAGCATGAGCATGGCATGAGCTATAATGTTCCTCTTCCATGATTGCATGGAAGCACCCAAATATAGACATTTCGCTCTTTTAGGGAGTGCAGGAGTGAGATAGCATGTGCGATTTCTTTTGTGTGTCACACTAGCGAGATAAGTCGAATTGCCGATCATTTTACGACCATATCTCGCTGCAATGGTTTTTTTCATTGTTATTGTAACCAAAACTTAGCTATAGGTAGGTATAATGTAACTACTTATATTGAATTCTGTAGTTATTTGTAGGTAATAACTCGTCTCAATTGATTTTACATTTTTGAAAAAGATTTTAAGCGGTTTTAGTTAAAAAATAATATTTTGCCTTACGAAGGCAATTTAAATAGGTTAGCCACTAAAATCGAAAAAAAAAATCTATATATTTAAATACAAAAAAAGTGAGATATGTTTGGTTTGCGCCGGGCAGACCAAACAGACAGACTGAATCACACCATAAGGGTTCCTTTTTTACCATTTTGGTACGGAACCCTAAAACCGGTCAAGTGCGTATAGGACCACGCGCAATGAACCCTTCATTGCGCGTGGTCACACCACCTCCGCCGTGGCCTGCCTCGCCGGCGATGTCCTCCTTCAGGCGTCCAGTGAGTGACGATCTTTGCCCATCTCTCCGGGTGCATTCGTTATGTTATGTTTTCTACGTTACATTATTATATAAGATTTTATCGGGTGGGTGGGATTCAAACTTGTTGCCTGTCCGTGTCATCACTTTTGTAGTATCACTCATTAAAATCCCTCAATAATAAATGAAACTCAGCAATTTGCCTGTCTCTTACTTACTACTTATCTTAAGGAAGTCGCAGTAAAAGCAGACATCGTAAAGCAACCGACTTTTACATCACTTAAGATTTATTCGGCACAAGTAAAGTGAAAATAAAGACGAATACTCAATTGCCTTGTAAATCACTTTAACGATCTTCTTCTGTTTTCAGACTTTTACTGTTACTGTTTATTTCTTAACAATGGGATCTTGTGAAGGTGGCTCCGGAAGGTACCTAAGTGGTCTTCGAGATCTTTCTGCGTATCTGGACCTATAAAACATTCGTTTTTGTTTACCCTAAACCCGAAAAGCGGTCATTGTACTCATCATTTTGAGCATTTTTTTCTATGGGACCTACCTTGATATCGCGAAAAAAATATCAACTGTTCCATACATTTGTGTTCTTCACTTAAATCGACAAAATGTACGGAACATCTGATTTTTTTTGCGATTTCAAGGTTGGTCCAATAGAAAAAGTTGTTCAAAATGATGAGTACAATGACCCCTTTTCGGGTTTAGGGTAAACAAAAACTAATGTTGTAAGTATAATTCAGGAGGTAATTAACCGACTTCCAAAAGGAGGAGGTTCTCAAATTCGTCGGAACCTTTTTTTTTTTTTTTTATGTATGTTCCCCGATAACTCGAAAATGGCTGGACCGATTTGGATTTTCCTTTTTTTGTTCGAAAGGGTATACTTTCCAAGTGGTCCCATGATCATCAAGTCAGGATCTGATGATGGGATCCCATGGAAATCGAGGGAAACCCTCAAATTTTATGGGCACACCTATATCGATTTCGGTATTTTTTATAGTAACTCGTGCATTAGCTCTCGGAAAGTACCATTCAGTGAACTGGAACTGATGATGAAGACCACAGAGGGCCATCGGAAATACTCAATTATATCTAAGTATATCACAGGTTGCGATTCGATTACTTTAATATGGTTTATGCTCGTCAAAATGCGTAATGGTAATGGTGACTTCACCATGAGCTCCAGTTCTCCTGGTTGTTATGAAATGAAATGAAATGAAATGAAATTGTTTATTCTGTAAATAGGATATCGAAATCACTTTTACACGTCATATTTTTTTTTTTTTTTTTTTAATAAGCTAGATGAAGTCGACATTTCCTATCTGACTACCCTGAGAAGAAATGGCGAAACAAACTCAGGGGTCAAAGTCTCTTTTAAAGTCCAGACATAATCTTGGTCAGATCATGTGAGGACCATGTAGATCCAGTCTGAAATGGTCTTTTGAGGAAAGAACCATAAAAATTTGAGTGGACCTGTCCAGTCAGTGCAAGCATTTGTCAACAATCGTGCAGCTCAACTCAGGATTTCAGGAGCTCAATAACTCGACGAACAATACCAAAGAAAGGACGTTTGGGTAGGTCGCATAAAGTACTCAAAAATATCAGACCATCAATAATACTAAAAAAGAAAAAAAAAAGATCCACATAGTGCTCACATTTACAATAATTTTAATTTTTTAACAATTTACATTGATTTTTTAACAAAGGTTTGTCATTTTATTTATTATAATGAGTTTTGGTATTATACAACGTGTAATGCTAAATGCGCAAAACCTCTTAAGGGGTCATTGTACTCATCATTATGAACAACTTTTACTATGGGGCCAAACCTGAAATCGCGAAAAAAAAATCAGCTGTTCAGTACATTTTGACGAAATTTGCGAACATAAATGTACTGAACAGCTGATTTTTTTTTCGCGATTTCAGGTTTGGTCCCATAGTAAAAGTTGTTCATAATGATGAGTACAATGACCCCTTAAGAGGTTTTGCGCATTTAGCATTACACGTTGTATATATTACAAAGTTGATTGAATAGCTCAAACCCAAGCTTTTTTGTCTTCTAAATAATCAGAAATTTTATAGTAGCCCTTTTTACAAAGTTTGGTTTTAATGCAGCTTTTAAATCGTTTAATGGGCAAGTTTCGAATGTCAATGGGAAGTTTGTTGTAAAAGCATATACATTGACCCATGAACGAGTTGCCTACTCTGTGGAGACGAGTGCGATGTACAGCAAGATTGTGTTTATTCCTAGTATTTAAACTATGAATATCGGACATCTTCTTAAAATTGGATATATTTTTGTGTACATACAATAGATTTTCAAATATATATTGAGAGGCTACAGTCAGAATATTTATTTCCTTGAACTTCTCTCGAAGGGAATCCCTTGGACCTAGATTGTAAATGGCTCGAACAGCCCTTTTCTGTAAAACAAAGATAGTATTAATGCCCGCACAGGTTCCCCAGAGAAGAATCCCATAAGACATAAGGCTATGAAAATAACTAAAATAAACAATTCTGGCTGTATCCACATCAGTTATCTGTCGAATTTTTTTAACAGCATAGGCGGCCGAACTAAGCCTTCCTGACAATTTTTCTATGTGTGGGCCCCATTGCAATTTACCGTCAATGGTTATTCCAAGAAAAACCGTCGACTCAACAGGGTCCAACTCTATTCCATTAAGTTGAACATTGGTAGTTAGCTGCCTGACATTTGGCGTTGAAAATTTGATTAGTTTAGTCTTTTTTTCATTCAGGAGAAGATAATTTACATTAAACCAATGGACAACCCTAGACAGTGCATCGTTAACTTGTTCAAAGTTGACTAACTGACGTTTGATTTTAAAAATGAGGGAAGTGTCATCTGCGAATAATACAATCTTGTGATTGTCCCTTATGTGATAAGGTAAGTCATTTATATAAATAAGAAACAAGAAAGGACCCAGAATTGAACCCTGTGGAACGCCCATAGTGACCGCAGATCCTGCAGATCTCTTGCCATTAACATCTACCCTTTGAATTCTGTTGTTCAGATAAGAAGTCAGAAGTTCGAGAGCCCTGTCCCTTATACCATAGTGGTACAGCTTCCTGATGAGTGTATCATGATTTACGCAATCGAAGGCCTTGGACAAGTCACAGAAAATGCCAAGAGCATCCTGCGACTCCTCCCAGGCCTCGAATATGCTCTTCAGTAATTCCACGCCCGCGTCTGTAGTTGAACGACCCTTTGTAAAACCAAACTGTTTCAGATGAAGTAAATTATGTGTATTGAAATGTCCTAACATTTGTTTTAAAATTATTTTTTCAAAGATTTTGCTCAATGTAGGTAATATCGAAATAGGCCTAAAATTAGTGGGATCAGTCGGGCTGCCAGATTTGAACAGTGGAATCACTTTGCTAAGTTTCATCAGATCAGGAAATACACCAGATGCAATACAAGAATTAAAAACAATTGATAAAAAGGGTGCAATAATATCAATTATTGAAGACATGGTATGTACTGATAACCCCCAAAGGTCAGCAGTTTTTTTTACCTCGAGATCTTTAAAAGAATCTATAACGTCTTTAGCAGTAACAATTGCGAATTTAAAGTGTTTATCACATTCTGGTACACATTCTTTTAGTATTGAGTAAGCAGAAGTGGAGGACGACGATGACAGAGCTTTGGTTGTTAAAATGGGAATATTAGTGAAGAAATTTTCAAACTCAGTAGCCACCTCCACGTCTGCCTTAATATCTACATCATTGATTTTTAGATGGAAGTCACGATTCTGAACTGTCGTTCTTCCCGTTTCTGAATTAATAATATTCCAAGTTGTTTTAATTTTATTTCCAGAACATTTTATTTTATTTTTAATGTGTATGGCTTTTGCTGACGAACAGGCTTTTTTAAAAGTTTTAGAGTAATTTTTAACAAATTCTTTAAATGTTTCATCATAGTTATAGGTTTTTTCATGGTACAATTCATATAATTTCTGCCTACTTTTATAAATACCTGGTGTTGCCCAATCACTAAATATAACGCGGTCACAAACAGGTAATGTTTTTGATGTGAATACCTTCCTAAACTCACAATTGATGAGGTTAAATAGTATAGTATAAGCTTGATCGGGGTTGGTGTGATAAGGCAAATCTGGTAGTTTTTCTATTAAATTCTTTTTAAATTGTTCTAAGCGACTTTTGTTTACCGGAACAAAACTAACAAGTTTTCTTTGAGCTCTGACTATTTTCTGAGGGAAAGTGACTAACTGGCCACAGTGATCAGAGTCCAACTCATTTATAATTAAATGGGTAGAAGGTCTTGAGTTTGAAAAAATATTGTCAATACAGGTAGCACTAGTGGCAGTTATTCTGGTCGGCTCAAAGAATGTATTGAACAAATTATATGACTTTAATAAGGTTATATACTTATTTACAGAAGGTGATGTTTCCAGTATATTAATATTGAAATCTCCACAGACAACAACTGTTTTATTACTGTTACAAGTCTTTAATAATACTTCTTCCATATATTTCTCAAAAACATCATATGAAGCACATGGGGGCCTGTACACGCTCATTACAATGAACTGCTCAAGCTCAATGCAAGCTATTTCAATAACTCGCTCAACAGAGAGGCTCACTATATCCTTACGTTCTTTAAATTTCATATTGTTACGAACAATTATTAGAGATCCACCACGTATCATATTAACCCTGCTGAATGAGCTGGCAACCTGGTGGTTGTTAAAGCTGAACATGAACTGGTGGTCTTTTAACCAATGTTCAGATACACAAAGGATATCAATATAACTACAGTTCATGAACAGCTCCAATTCTAATTCCTTACCTATCACTCCCTGTATATTTTGATGAACTATTTTTAGAGTATTATTATCACATTTATTTAAGGTACTATAAATTGATGGGTGTGCTATTAACCCCTCAAGTATCGAATGCACCCCATGTGTGCATAAGAAAAACCCTTTTTTTGTTCGGTACATAAGCTTATATCACATATATATAAATGTAAAAAAACATCATCCGATGGAAAACCAATCAAATCATTAGTTGTGAACTTATGGAGTTCGCAGCTAACCTCCCCTCCCCCCCCCCGCGTGTCAAATGCACCCCAAGTGTGCAAAAGGACAAAACTTTACATAATAGGTATATAAGCTTAGATCACGTATATATAAACGTAAAAAAACATCATCCGATGGAAAACATATCATTATCAGTAGTTGTGAACCTATGGGGTTCGCAACTAACCCCCAACCCTCCCCACTCGCTGGGGTTTTGGGTCTAAAATTAGCCAAACTCAGACACTTGAGGGGTTAAAGAAGGACTTTTTGTAACATTTACATGATTTAAATCAGTATTTAAATTTTCTTCATTTATTAAGCAAGAGGTTTCCTCTATTGTCCTAATTTCTAATTTAAATGATAATCAATGTCATTAGTTGCTGCCAAATTATTGGCAGAATTATTTAAAATGTCATTGCATTGCTCAAAAGAAGCAAGTTGTTTAGCCAAATTTTTGGCTGAAATAGAAAAAAAATATGATAGCGACACAGCTATCTGTCTTTTGAAGTAGTTAGGAAGATAGTACATAACAATATTATATCTATCTCTTGTCAAATACAAATTATTACCAACATAATTGTTAGTATCAACTAAATGGAATAGATTATTATTGAATGTCAAATTATGTAGTGTCATGTTTATTTCAAATCTTAACTCATTTTCTTCCTGTGGCAAACTGTTACTATAGGGGAATGTAAACAATACAATTTTTCTTAAACTAAGATTACACAATGTTCTATAATATTTTAGCAATTCTCCTTTGTTCACATTTCTCCTATTACCCATAAAAATTAATAAAGTAGTATCCTGGTTAAAGTTACATTTAATAATTTGTTTCTTAATATCAAACAAAGAACAACCAGGCATACAGTAGTTTATTATGGAGTGTCCTGGATATTCATCTGACAACAAGTGGCCTAAGTCCTTTCCAATCTCATCACAAAATAATATAATATCATTATTTATAATTTGTTTACAATGTTTCTTATTGCAACTATCAATAGCAGGAAATGTCAAATTAACACAGGGCTGCGGTAAGGTGGTATTGCAAGTTGTCAATGAATGGTCCGGTATAGGGACATTGGACGGTGTCTGACAATGCTCACAGTTGTTTGTTTGTGAGTTAACCAGCTCATTCATTGCCAACACAGATTCCCTCAACAGATCTTCGGAGGTATTATATTTATCAGTCAATAAACTAAGTTTCTCTTGTAGATGGTCAAGTTGAGATTGCAAGTCCTGTGTGTCAATGTTGTATTTCCTAGTGCTTTGCTCCAAATTAAAAGAAAAAATATCTAATTGTTTAATTAAATTTAACCTATCTCTATGAAGTTTAACATTTTTGGTAAAGAATCTTTGTCTTTTTACCATTTTTTTTGTTTTAACAATGTATTTATTAATTTTAATGTATTTTTTTAGTTTGTTTCTACTGGTGACTAACCTCACTGAATTACTTGAATCTGATTCATCATCACCTGTCAAATCAATATTGCATGTGGAGTTTATGGCAGAAACCATTGACGGGGCAATAGACACCAATTCGCTGAACAGACTTTGATTCAGCGAGGCAGTGATGTTTAGATTTGTGGTCTCAAGTTCCGTAATCTGACTTTGAGCCTCATGCAGCTGCTGTTGAAGTAAATGTTTGTGACTAAGAGCTTGTTCATACTCTATGCTACACTGGCTGAACCCGTCCACAACAATTTGGAGTCTATCCCGGGCTTCTATGGCATCGTTGTATTGAATATATATCTGTGCCATTTCGGTTTTCAACTTCCTATTCATTTCATGGGCATCAAAGAGCACTCTTTCATTGTCATTTATTTCCTTATTTAGTTGGTCACAGTACTCCTTTAACGCCTTTAATTCGCTCAAAGCCTGGCTGAGTTTGGACTCTTCAAGGCGAGCACGGGCGCTGCGAGTCATCATGATTTATAAGGCAAAGAAAAAACAAATTAGAAGAGAATAGGTAGTTGTGGCAGCAGTTTATGATGATTAGTTTAAAAAGAAAATGAATTTTTAAGAAAAATTAGATTAGATGACTAGCAAGGAGTTCTGTCACCAAACCAAATTAAGGTTATGTTTACGTATCTACAAAGGTCATTGGGCATCAACAAGTAGCCGTATAAAAGTGAACTATGTTGCTGACTGTAATTATAACACGTAAACAAACTGAAAGAAAGTAAATTGTTCAGTATTGTACCTGTTAACAAGATGACAATGCAAAATTCACTTGTGCCGGCAACTGTCACCGATTCACATTGATAAAATATCACTTATTTTGCACTTAGTATGTGAATCTAATACAAAATACACATTATTATCCTATTTACTTGATGAGTAATTGGAAATAGGCCTTACAAACATAAAATTTAAATATTTAAGCTAAATTATCAAGAACAAATTCAAATCAGCTGTTAGCTGTAGTGTTGCCACAGGAGAGTTACTAGGAGAACTCCTCAACAATTAACGTCCCTGCATCGGGAAAAGCAATATTTTGTAAAACGTGATGACCAGTTGACATTGGGTTATTGTAACTTAGATAAATTACAAACTGAACCACTAAAAAGTGAAAAATAAAACTTTTTTACAAAAAAAAAACCGACTTCCAAAAAAAACACTACAAAGTGAAAAATAACTTTAATTTCGGAAGTCGGTGAGTTTGAGTACTTTGAGTAGTTTTTTTTTTTTTGGAAGTCGGTTTTTTTTTTTTGTAAAAAAGTTTTTTTGTATTAAGAGAGCTTTTTTTTTGACTTACGAGTTTTTTTTCATAATTGGTCGCAGTAACAAGGTAAGGCACCCAAAACAAACTGAAATTACTGAGATCAACCGCGCGCGAGCCGAGTGGGCACGGGACGATTGACATTCCTGTTAGCCACGTAAAGAGTATCATGTTCTTTACCCGCATACAAAAAATCAATCAAATCTAATGAATACTTTAGCTACAGGAAATTATTTTTCAATACACTTCCTCGAAAACTGGTTCATATCGCACTACGATTAGGTTCACAATGCAATGTATTTCACACGCGTGCGATTTTTAGGGTTCCGTACCTCAAAAGGAAAAAACGGAACCCTTATAGGATCACTCGTGTGTCTGTCTGTCTGTCCGTCTGTCCGTCTGTCACAGCCAATTTGCTCCGAATCTAATGAACCGATTAAGTTGAAACTTGGTACACATATGTATTTTGGTAACCCAAACACGGACATGTAACGTAAATAAATGAATTTTGAATATGGGGGTGGGATTTTGGGGGAAAATAAGTACAATTAAAAAAAAAGTTTTGCAAACTGTACCGTGTGACATATCATATGAAAGGTCTTACTATGAGGGTCTCAATAGTATATTATGCAATTAGTGAATAAAGGACGGATTTAAAGCGAGGGCCATAGATGAATCAAGAGCTAGTGAAGGATTCTAACGATTGAATCACGACCGTAGGGAGTAATTCATGATGATTGAATCACGAGCGTAGCGAGTGATTCAAGTGTTAGAATCCTGAGCGACGCGAGTGATTCATGGCCCTCGATATAAATCCGTTTTATTCAAGAGTTGCATACTATACTTTATACCATGACTACGAGAAAAAGAAAGATTTAAGTGAAAATAGACATATAATGAAGAAAAAGGAAAGTTAAATTGGCTTTGATTTAAACCAACAAGCAAGTTTTCCACTATATCGGCCGCCCTCTCTTTCATAAACTCAGGTGTTAACACATATTCATCACTAGAATGCATTTTTAATCGAGTAGAACAACACTAAACAAACACAAAATTAAAGATTAAAGTACTTAACACTAAACTTTGTGTTCGTACAACTTACAGTAGGTATTCAAAATAACGCCAATTTACTAAGTACAGCAAAGAACATAAAACAGTTTTTATTCTAATGCTAAACTCAGCTAAACTCCTTGTTGAAAATGTCGACCAATCAAATTGAATTTAGAACACATCAATATAGGTCGAATACACAGATTACACTTACACTAGATACGGCAAGCCACGACCAAGCGTGCCCTGCATGTTCTACTGTTCGTACTAAAAAAAGTCTGTTAGCTCAGTGACGCTTAGCGATTGAAACAATTCTGTTTACTTTGAGCACATCACTAAATGGCTGGGGTGAAGTTATCGTAGGTATAAAAAAGATGACACGTTCGATTTTCATACTATCTAATAACATGCCGTATCTAGCCTAGGTACTTTAAATCTGTGGTCGAATACATTGGTGTGTTCCATTTTCAAACATCAAAACAGTGAGTAAAAGTGCTTTTTATTCACTGTTTTCAGTGAATAAAATAAGCTTTTTAGAGGGAGAATGGTATAAATATTTTTTTTTTATAATTTTAAAATAAATAGTTTTGAAGTTATTTAAGAAAATAGACGAAAATTGACCATTCACCCCCCCCCTATCTCCGAAACTAATGAGCCTAAAATTTTGAAAAAAAATACAGAAAATAGTTCTTTACCTATAGATTACAGGAAAACCTATCAGAAGTTTGTGGTCTTGTAAATCTATACATAAAAAATTCAAAGTCCTGACTGACTCATTGACTGATTATAATCAACGCACAGTCCAAACCACTGGACCTAGAGACATGAAATTTTGCACATAGATACCTTATATAGTGTAAACATCCATTAAGGAAGAATTTTTGAAAATTCTATCCCTAAGGTAATAAAATAGGGGATGAAAGTTTGTATGAAAAATCTTATTTCTTGAGTTATTAGACTTGAAACTTAGCACGAATATTCATCTAAGTTAATTATAAAATTAATCATTTTTAGTTTTCCTAAACTACCCCCTTTTTTTGTGGAATGGAAATCATCAAATGACTTCTCCCGCTCTGGGTGGAGCGGAAGGGCGTGTCATACTTTTACTGACTAAAACCCACCCGTGTTTCTTCAGTTGCCTATGGCAGGGCCACGGTATCTCTAATCTTATTGTTTTGGTTAATGAACTTGAAACTTAGCACAAATACTTGCTTATGTAAGTAATAAAGTTTGTCATTATTAGTTTTTCAAAACTACCCCTCAAAGGGGGTTTAGGGATGTTAAAGTTTGTACGGAAGATTTTTAAAACGCAGGCCGAGTAACTTGAAACTCAGTATTCAGTATTCAGTATTTTATACTTTGATGAAAAATAAACAATAATAAGAAAATGAAAACCCATGAAATCAGACATCCACGCCGGGCAAAGCCACGGGCAGTCTAGCTAGTATCTCAATATTGTGCGTACAAACTTACTAAGCCTCCGCTGTTCGTCCGTCCGTCCGTCCGTCTGTCAAAGCGCTGTATCTCATGAACCTTAATAGGGCGAGAGTTGAAATTTTCACAGATTGTGTATTTCTATTACGACTATAACAACAAATAATAAAAATAAAGTAAAGTTAAAATTAAAGGGGCCGCCCCCTTTAATTTTAACTTTACTTTTTTTTCCCCATACAGAAAAGTTTTTATTTTGAAAAAAAAAAAACCTGTGTGTGGGGATGTTATTGTGTAGAACTCGTCGAGTAGAGTACAAAGATATTTTTGTTTTTTATCTTCTAAAATGAAAAAATGGGGGGCCGTAAAATTTGTTAATTTTATACCATTTTTGTACGAGCTCTATTATATAATGTACCTTATACTGTACTTAATCAAGAAATACTAAAAACGGCGATTCGTAAGGTATTTTGTTTAAATATGGGCGATTTTCTGCAACTGCAAAAAATAACCTTGTAATTCACAGTATCATTACGAATTATAAAGTTATCTTTGCGATTGTTAAACACATAATATGGTACGGAACCCTTTGTGTGCGAGTCCGTCTCGCACTTGGCCGGTTTTTTATTTTCCCGCACGTGTGCGGGTTTAAAAATTGCCACAGATAACTTATACCTATACTTAGTCCAAATTGGTTCAATGCCTCTATTCACAACTCTCTATTCGGAGGTGAATGTTTTTTTTAATCTCGGCAAAGAGATATGCGTCTTTACGGCGTTAATATTTTTTTGAATATTTATTTATTGAATATCATCAAAAACTTTGATTATTAACTACAATAAAAGAAACGTTTATGAACAAATTAACATTTATTTGTGTTCTAAACTCAAAAATATTTGAATTTTCAATTTTTCATATTAGGCTGTTTATCGGCTTTATACCTTTGCTTCTCCTTCAACCTGGCGAAAGCAAAGCGCGGAAAAAAAGAAAATTTAAATCACAGTTACATAATAATTCATGACAAAAATATTGTTCGTTATTTTATTTTATTTCTTCAAAAGTGTATTCAAAAACGTCGTTTGATACTCGTGGACATTTGTTATTGCAGTTCTCGGCTCAAGAACAACCTTGCCTACGTCTAGGGTGTTAATTCCGCCTCGAATGCAATAACAAACATTCTCCACTTGTATCGAAATGTACTATTTCAACATGATGCAGATCCTGAGTCCGTAATAATAGGTAAACATTGTTAGGTCCTAATCCAGGGTCTAAGGAGGTAATCCTGTGCAAAACGTATGATTCCATTCTCTACGTCTCAATATGCTTGAAAGACAGAGAAAAGTGTCATACGATTCCACTATTCCACAAAATCCTACAACTAGAAAGAAAAAGAAATTTATCTTACGCAAATTATTGTTCAATTTAACAAACTATTTGCATTGTGAATTCTAAAAGACTAATACAAATTCGACGTTAAAGGGACTTTTCCAGACCTCGTAGCAATTACTTGTTTTCAAAAATATTTAATGTACATTTTTGACTTCGTTACGATTTTATTACATGGTAGGCATAGATGACCAGTGAACGAAATGTTTTTTTCGTTCACTGTAGATGACATTAAAATGGCAAAATAAAAGTCATAACCAATTTATGATAGACATTTAATTTAAAAAATAAACGCATAATAAGTCATTATTTTAGTATGATGGTAGAATTTCTGGAATTGTTAGAATACTTCCTGAAACCACTAATGGGGAACCAGCTACGAATAACGAATTACTTATTCGTAGGGCACCACTAACCGCGCGTTTGCACTGGCGAAGCGTCGTCGCTTAAAATCATATTGATATCTCTATTTCTGTCAATGTATTTGACAGAGATATCAACATTTTTTTATCTGAATGTTTCGCCAGTGCAAACTCACGGTAATAGATGTTTGTGTTGGAATTAGAAAATAGAAAATAGAAAATAGTTTATTGTCCAGGTAATACAGTAAGCAGGTTTACATGTTAAAAATAAGTTGAGACGACATGAGTAGCTTAAAATATTACTTATAGCTAGGTTACATAATATTATTTGCCAGTGAGCCCCAAACTAGACAGTTAGTCTGTATCTTGGGGCTCGGGGTACGGATTCCAGAGTGGAGACTAGAGAGGTGATTTCAGTTGTATGTTGTTAAATGTGATGTTATGTAAATGTTTGTGTAAAAGTGATGTGTGTGTGGTGTGAGTGGGGGTGTGTGTGTGTGCGTGCGTATTCGTTCCCATTGTGCGTCATTTGACGTTTGATTCAGTGTCAGGTCAGGGTATTTATATTAGTTGTTCCGAGTCATCATAACCAGAGCTTTGCAACATTTTCTTTATAATTTTTTTACAGCTGACTATGGTAGTATTTTTAATTTCGCAGAGTTTGCAGACTTTGTTGTAAGTGTTAATGAGAGAGTAAGCTGGGGAGCGTCTAGCTAGCAATGAGGTGTTGTCAGGTGTTGGGATTCTGTAGTTTCTTTTGCTTATGATAGATGTGTAGTCGGGTCTGCTTTTAATAGTTTTGTGAGTTTTGGTGCAGGCAGAAAGAATGAAAAGCTGGCGGACTCTGAGAACTCTTGTTTCACGATAGAGTAAGTCGGTAGAGAATCTGAAGGGCTTCTTAAAAGTTACTTTAAGAAGCGTTCTCTGTGCTCGTTCTACTTCAATCAAGTAGGTCTTTCCAGCACTACCCCACACGCTGATGCAATACTGAATTATGGATTGGCATAGCGCTTGGTAAACTTGTAGTAGTGTGTCTGTGGGTAGGCAGTCTCGTAGTCTACGCATGGTGTGAGTGAGTTTTCTTACTCTGCCAGATAGGTTGGATATATGTTGCTTGAATGTTAGGTGGTCGTCGATAAGAATACCGAGGTATTTAATGGAAGTGGTACGTTCAAGAGAAGGACAGTTACAAGGGGAAGAGGAGATATTAGAAGAGCAGTGATGCAATTTGAGTTTTAGGTGTGCTGAAGGTTTTGAAGCGGCGGTCTTGGAGAAAACAATATATTTTGTTTTACTGCCATTCAATGTGAGGAGATTTTTGTCCAGGTTATTCGCGATTAGTGTCAATCCCTCGTCAGCTACACAGTGTACATGTTCCCACGTTTTCCCGTGAAATATGATGGCAGTATCATCTGCATAAGTTATAATGTCAGCATTATTCACAGAGAGGTTTAGAATATCATTAATATAGATAATGAAAAGCGTGGGACCAAGTACACTGCCCTGTGGAACTCCGAAGTTAATGGGGAGTTGATCACTGGTGAAAGAGCTTACTTTTGTGTACTGTTTCCGGTTTGTCAGGTAGCTTTTAAACCATTCGAGGCAAATTCCTCTTATTCCTATCCATTCTAGTTTCTTGAGGAGTAGGCCAGTTGAGACTGTGTCAAATGCCTTTGCAAGATCAAGGAAGATAGCAAGACATTTTTCATTTTTCTCAATATGAGAGGAGACACAATTGACTAGGAGAGTGGCAGCGTCCTCGGTCGACCTATTCCTTCGGAAACCAAACTGATTTTCAGAGATGAGATGATTTTTCTCAATGAAAGAAATAAGACGGGAGTTAACTAACCTCTCTAATATTTTAGAGACAGAGCTTAATAGTGCTATAGGTCTGTAGTTATTTGGTGCATGTTTGGGACCGCTTTTGTAGATAGGGGTAACCGCAGCTATTTCCCAACATTCTGGGAAGGTACCGGTCTCAAGGCTCAGATTAAAAATGTGCATCATTGGTACTAGTAAGGACTTTAAAGCTCTTTTGATAAGTATAACTGAAATTTTGTCAGGGCCAGGAGCACTTTCGACTTTAAGGTCGGATATGATTTTAATAATTTCGTACTCATCTGTCCGTTGAAGCAGGAGAGAGTGAGGATTTGAGACGTCGGATGTGTATGTATTTATTAAAGATTCATGAGATTGATTGAGTTTTTCTAGTATCTTGTCTGCCAGACGGGTTCCTACTGAGGTAAAGTATGAGTTACAGGAGTTGAGTGTGTCTTTTTCTCTGTGGGGGCTCAGTAATTGAGAGCTTTCATTGTTTCTAGGAGATATGTGGCCTATTGATTTTATTACCTTCCAGAGATTTTTTGGATTGTCTTTGTTTTCAACAATCTGTTGGTTATTGTAGTCAGACCGGATTTTTGAAAGAAGTTTGGAAAAAAAGTTTCTGTATCGAGTGTATATTTTATTTCGGACAGGGTCATCAGGGTCAGATTTACAGTCATTGTGAAGTTTGTCACGATGAATCATGCATCTTACTAATCCCGGTGTGATCCACGGCTTGATGCAAGCCAATTTCCTACCAATTTTTACTTGGCGCGTGTGTTTGTTTACAGTAGAAGAAACAATGTTCGTGAATTCTGTGGTTGCAGTATTAACATTTGAGTCATTTGTGATGATGGACCAGTCAACGCTGTTTAGGTCAGCAATAACTGCTTCAGTGTCTGTTTTACTTATCCATCTCTTTGCACTACTATTTAAAGGTTTTCGCAAGGAAATATTAGCGACAACTATATCATGATCAGTGATTGAAGACTTGCAAACGACCCCAAAACATTTGTACTGAGTCTTTATAAATATGTGGTCTAAGCACGCTTTGTCCCTAGTTGGGCTGGTTATGGCAGGTAGTATCCCATGACAAGACATTAAACATAGGTACTCTGATGACTGACTATTCAGCGTGTTGCAGATATCAATGTTAATATCGCCCGTGACAATTAGTGTTTGTCTGTTTTCCAGTGAGCTCAGTAATGTGTCCAGTGAGTTCAGGAATGGATCAATATTACTGAACGAAGGAGATCTGTAAATACCTAGAATTGCGACTTTATCATCGATGGTTAAGAGAAGTCGATCTGCGTCTAGTATTACAGGTTCAATTGCTACAGTGTTGTAATCAGTTTTAACAAAGCAAATTACACCTCCGTTTTTATTTTGCTGAGTCGATGTGCGATATGCGTTATATCCTGGCAGAGAATCTATAATACTGCCGTCAGACAGCCAGCATTCCGTTAAAATGATAACATCAAAGCAGATAGTAGTTCGCTGTAGCATTACCGCAAAGTCCTCAAAATTATGTTGGAAGCTTCTGATGTTGAGCGATAAAATTTTAAAATTAGACTCGGTATTTTTTATTAATGTTTGGCAATATTCAATAGTTTCAACGGTGTGACAGTTTACTTGTAGATTTTCGTCTAAGTCTTGCACTATGTTAAGTAATGCCATTAGTGTAGTACTTTAATTTTGAGAGAGAAAGTTTATTTAAAGGGGCTGTCAGTGACCAACAAGTTAGTATGTTCCATTTGCCAAAATTAACGAAACGATATTTTGAAAATGTCAAGATACCCTGAAACTGAAGGAAACGTAATAAATGTCTGGATATGTGTAGGTATGCGGTGGTGAGTGAGTTTAGTAGTGTGTATGTTGAGGTATGTGTAGGTGACATAACTTGAATATAATTTTTAAGAATAATTAAACTTTTAAAGGACGAAAAATAATAAAAAGTTAAAATTAAAAGTAAACAAAAAATATTTCTATAACACACGAGATAGTTAACATTTAAAAGTACGTTAAAATTATAGATATTTCTATAATACACAGAACAGTTATTAGCAATTGAAAATTTTGAAGAATAAAAAGTTATTCTATGAGACACAAAATATTTAACAGCTATATGTTGAAAAGAACAAAATGTACGTGTATAAGACACAGAAACAATTAAAGGTAAGCAGGAAGAATATGTATTTCTATAATACACAAAACATTTGTTAGCCATTGAAGATAAACAAGAACAAAAAGTTATTCTGTGAAACACGAAATATTTAGTAGTTAAATGTAGAAATGAACAAAAAGTACTTCTGTAAGATACGAAATAGTAAATAATTAAAAGTAAACAAGAACAAAAAGGTAAATGTAAGTAACGTTTTCTAGTACTAGTTGTCAATAATAAGTGGGTTTGTTTGTAGAGAGGTACAGTCTTGTGCACCAGAAACATGACGACGAAGATCATCCAGGCTGTTGATATTGATGGGTGGAATTCCCTCCCGTTTACGTATGTAAATAGAGCCGTTTTTAATCCAACAGTATTTGAATCCTGCATTTTTGCTAACTTGGCGAGACTCACGAAATAAGCGCCGGTTGTCTGGTGTTAAGCGCTCATTAAAGAATATGTTTCCCTTAGTTCCCTTTACATCAATGTCGGCGCAGTTAAGGTTACGTCTGTTTTTAGCGGAACTCAAAAATTCATTACGTTTGTTTCGTCTCAGAAATCGGATCACTAGTGGTCGGGGAAGCTTGTTGTCGGACTCGGTTATTGTATCGGTTGTGCTATTGGTGTGTTTTTGGCGGCGCGGTCCAGCACGCGTCACGTAATCCAAATCCTTCTCGTCAAGATCAACACCTATTTTCTGAGCGATGACGCGAACTATGTGAGTCAGGCTTTCTGATGGAGTTTCGTTTATTCCTATGATTTCTATTTCATTTCTTAAGGACTGCTGTGCCTGAGAGTTGAGTTGTTCTTTAAGTTGCCATACAGTATTTTGTAGTATTATGTTTTGAGAGGCACATTTTTCGAGATTGTTGATCTTTTCTTCGGCACGGGCAATTTTGTGGCCGTATTCGTCAAGGCGGCTATTACACTGCGTAATATGGTCGGTCAATGACCTCATTTCTGACTTCATCTCTATGACACTTTCGCGGATTATCTTCATTTCTAAAGCTAGGTTGTTCAGAGCATTAGAGTCCACGGTTATAGGTTGCAAGGTGGGCTGGTTATGTAATATAGCAAATGAAGAAGAAGCAGAAGATGCCGAAGTGTGTTGGGTTAACTCACAGGTGCCGTCAGAGACGGTGCTCTGGTGACCACTGTGACCAGTGACGGTTTCCCTGCTTTGACAGTGTGCGCATTTCCAATGCTGACGCTGTTCTTCGGTCAGTTTACGCGATTCCGTTATATTTGCGCATAAAGCGTGATAGTAGTAGGCACAGTTATTACATTTTATTTGTTGTGTTGGTCTAATTGGTTTTGTGCAATCCGCACAGCTGTTGTTAACCATTTTAATAAAAGTACCTAATAATATGAAGCGCTTACGAGTTCCAATCCAAGTTCCAGGAATTTGATCCGCAGGTGCGCGTCGTAGGTATCGCACGTGCAGACCGGCTGGCCGCTGTGCGAAAGGGACCAATTATCACGAGATAGGAGCTTGTCTCTTTTCCCCGAGGTGAGGAGGAGCCTACCTCAGTTAATGCAGCAGGATCGGGAATAAAATTTAGCACGCACTTGTTCACTCAATTTGTGATACTATTTGTTAGACACTTAGGTTTTATTTTGATTTGTTTAATGTTTTTTTTTTCCTAAATATTTTTACGGAGAATTTAATTTCACCAAAAACACGTCCACTCTTTGACAACTCAGATGGGAATCCTATTAAAACCAATAAACAATTACTAAAACCAACTAATTACTAAAACCAATAAAGATTCTATGGCATGTGTCACGTACTGCTTCCAATACGTATTTATGTGGCGGCATCTACATCGCCACATACCGTGAAACACGCCAACTTTGCCCACTTTTTTCGAATAATTACAATTTTAATACGATTTTTCTATGGAGACGTAACTATTTTCCTTCATCAGCTACAACTGTAAGATCATGTGCATGTGCTAGTATTGCTAAATTTACTATTATTCAACATTTAATTCAATATTTGTTCGATTTTGTTGGCGGGCAAAGTTATCTGGACTTTTAGCCAACTTTGCCCACATTGATTTTTGACCCAAATTGATTTATTTTGATTTATATTGATTTTTGGCCTTTATGCAGGTAACATAAAAACCAGTACAAGAATTTTGGTAAAGATGGCGTTTACTTTAGGAATGTAGACGACACTATGAAAAGTTTCTTACTAAAATGACTGGGCAATGTTACCCTGGCATTTTTTCTCTTTTTCATAGAATCTACATTTCGCCTTTTAAAAGTGCTAGGTTGGTACATGGTTAAAATTTTACTCTGTTTTTTTTTTTTGTATTCTACAAAGAATATTATTATGTGTTTAGGTAAATTAAACAAAAAGAAAAACGCAGGAAAATGTTTCACGCTTATTAGTATTTAATAGAAATTACAATTAAGTAACACTTGAAACTACTCATACGCCCGCGAGGCGCATTCAAAACCTATAAGTATGATTGATATGTTTTGACTGTTTATATAATTGTGTATATAACTAGAAAAACACAATTTTAAATAATATTTATGTATTTTTATTAGAAAATCTTTAATCAAATAAATCTTAGGAACAAATTTTAGGAACTTAGGTAATTAAACAGTCTGCTCATTAAAAATTAAAAAAAAAACAACTCAAAGTATACACTTCTCTTAAAAAATAGTAAATTATGAAGTAATTAACTAAAAAAAACTAACAAAGTAAAAAAAAAAAAATTTAATGCATTCGATACATACATGAACTTGATACATACAAGCTACTCATACGTCTTTGGAGCGCCAAGCGTAGTACCGTAACTTACCGTAACGCAACCACCGTCCTGCGACACGTGCTGGCGATGACTGAGATGTCCTTGAACGTGAATGCCATACGCGCGAAGGATAAAAAGAGAGACCAATATATCAAAAACGCGGGCGCCTCTGCGACGTAGAGTAGGTAGTAATCTAGGCTTAAATATGTATAAACTAAATACTTATATGTATGTACTTAAATAATATATTAATTAAATACCAATTATGTTTAAAATTAAATAAGCTCAGCAGCCAAAAATTAAAAAAGGAAAAAAATACAAAGTTTCGTAAAGTGCCAACCCTAAGCCTTTTTTGATGGCGGGCAATGTTGTCAATCGTAAGTCGCAACATTACTAGATAACTTTGCCCATCATCATAACTTTAGTCTTAAAAGACCCTGAGCAACCACACTAACAGTAATATATTCTACAAATGATTTCCTATGACATGTCGTAAAGTAACCTAAGCTGTGTTTTCGCCATCTCGCAGAATGTACGTTGAAATTTGCACTAAAATTTGCCCGCAAAAACACGCACCTCACTCGACGGGTTCCAACAAGTCACTAAGCGAAGTTAGCAACAAACACGATAGTCAGTATTGCCATACACATAACCTATTTTCCACCAAAGTCAATCAATGTTGCCATAATATTAAGATATTTTTGCACATTCAAAGATATGCTTATACATTGTTCTTCGGGCAAAGTTTCCCTTGGGGGCAATGTTGGCATATTTCACGGTACGAACTACGCATCATAATGATATGACGTCACTCAATCCTGCATCGCGCAATTAGAGTTTACCGAGCGACTAGCATATACAGGGCGTCCCACGGATATGCCACATGGAGGGAAAGTATCTTGAATATTGTAGATGGAACATTTTACTGAAAGAAGACATTATTTGAATTTTAAAAAACAATTTAAACTGCATTCATAGATATTTAAATAATTACATGGTTGAACCGGAAATCGAACCCGTTACATGAGAAAAATAACACCCTGTAGCTTTATCATACCGATCGAAGGCTTCATCGTAAGGATTATTTTTTGCTGAATAACATAGTGTCACAAATAAAAACAAACAAACCAACAAACTCAAACTTGTCAAACTTGTTTTACAAATTGTTATTTTATTTTGTTGTGCTTTGCGTCATGTTTACCGCAAATAAACGTATTTCTTTCTTTCTTTCTTTCTAAATAAAAGTGAATTTCAACATTTCATTTGAAATTTTCTTCAGAAAAATGAAAAGGTGACATTGCCGTAAGGACATAGAACTGACATTATCATAAGTACCCACCTACTTTGATAAATTGATTAATTTTGTATTAAAAATGTTAAAATTCATGGTCTTCCTTTTATTTGGGACACTGTGCTATTTAGCAAAAAATAATCCTTATGATAACCCTTCGATCGGTATAATAAAGCTACAGGATGATTATTTTTCTCATGTAACGGGTTCGATTTCCGGATCAACCATGTAATTATTTAAATATCTATGAATGCAGTTTAAATTGTTTTTTTAAATTCAAATAATGTCTTCTGTCAGTAAAATGTTCTATCTACAATATTCAAGGTACTTTCCCTCCATGTGGCATATCCGTAGGGCGCCCTGTATACAACGTCCCGACATCAACCGTCGGGCAGTTGCCCACCAGACACAACACCCGTCTGGTCGAAGGATCCTCCCTTTTCTATGTAGGATGAGTGAACTTTTCACCCTGTTACGCATGACTCTATATGTATGAGCGAATGATTCGGGACGTGTTCGCTCAATTCAGTATTGTTACTTCACGCGACATAAGAACGGTGATGGTAAATCTAAAATTGAAATCTTTGCTCCCAGCTCGAATTTACAGACGAGAACTTGAGTTCTGGTAGTTATCCAGTTCTTAGCATCTGATGATGATAACTGCGAAGAAGTGGACAAGAAGCTGGTTGTTAAGTTCTTCGTTCTATACTGATCTCGTGTCCTGAAACTGGTTTCATTAAAAACTCATATTTCATCTTTAACCCGCTCATGTCTGCTGCCACTCGGTACCGACGTATGAAGTGCGCTAGAGTCACCTTCATTGATATCATGGCGTATGTTCTACCTGTAAGATGAACAGTATTTTCAAAAATGGTATCACTTTATTTATTTATTAATCTAATTAGTTACAAGTATTATGGAAACTGCCAAACCTTCCGTATAATCGAAGCATCTTACAGAAGCCCTAGTACGAACGATGCATCTTACAGAAGCTAGTACGAACGAAGCATCTTAAAAAAGCCCTAGTACGAACGAAGCATCTCACAGAAGCCCTAGTACAAACGAAGCATCTTACAGAGGCCCTAGTATGAACGAAGCATAGTGTAGCGACCTCTATCGTTGGGCGGTGGAAGAAATGTTGTGTTTGTGTAGTTCATTTGCGCTAGTCGCTGATAGATGGCGCTTGCGTTTGTGAATGAAATCTTTGTACTCCCATTGTTTATTTGATAGTAGTTATCGCTCCTTGACGCTAGGGGAAGCACTGTAGAATACGCTGGAATATTCTGGAAACTTCTAGAACCGGAAGTGGTCGTAAATGTTAATCCTTTTCCGCCCACTCTTAAATTTAGATAGTTAGTCCGCTTTCAGAGCTACTATGGTGTACAAGTTTTCGTAATGTTCTAGCGCGTAGTTTGTAGAGGGTCAGTAATTATTTAACCAAAGCGATGTTTGCCTATATCAGTGCATGTAATTATATAGTTTGTTAGCTGTGGAATACCGACAATAAATCGGGTAATAACGAGTCGTGGTTTTATTATTCAATTTAGTCCTCTGTCCTCAGCACGATTCGATTACCAATTTATGCTTGTCCGTCACAATGCATAATGGTGAAATGGAGCTGATGGTGATGGTGATGGACTAGGAGGACTCCTCAACAATTAACTTCCCAGCATCGGGAAAAGCAATATTTTGTAAAAGATGATGATCAGTTGACATTAGGCTATTGTAATTTAGATAAAGTACAAAGTCAAACTAACCCACTAAAAATGAAAAATAAAAACTTTTTTACAAAAAACAAAACCGACTTCCAAAAAAACACTACAAAGTGAAAAATAACTTTAATTTCGGAAGTCGATGTCTCTGGATCTGTATTTCAGGTTTTTGCCCTTGACTTCCGAAATTAAAGTTATTTTTCACTTTGTAGTGTTTTTTTGGAAGTCGGTTTTGTTTTTTGTAAAAAAGTTTTTATTTTCACTTTTTAGTGGGTCAGTTTGTAATTTATCTAAGTTACAATAACCCAGTGTCAACTGCTCATCTCATTTTACAAAATATTGCTTTTCCCGATGCAGAGACGTAATTGTTGAGAAGTTCTCCTAGTAAGAACCAGGAGAACTGGAACTGATGGAGAAGTCACCATCGAGCTGATGGTGACTTCTCCATCAGCTCCACTTCACCATTATGCATTGTGACGGACGAGCATAAATTGGTAATCGAATCGCAACCCGTGAAATACTCATTATTGAGTAGTTCCAATGGCCATATATGGTCTTCATCATCAGTTCCACTTCATGAAATGGTGCTTTTCGAGAGCAAATGCACAAGTTACTATAAAAAATACCCAAATCACTATAGGTGTTCGTGTACCTATAAAGTTTGAGGGTTTCCCTCGATTTCCATGGGATCTCATCATCAGATCCTGACTTGATGATCATGGGACCACTTAGGAAGTATACCCTTTCGAACAAAAAAAGAAAAATCCAAATCGGTCCAGCCATTTTTGAGTAGTCGGGGAAGATACATGAATTGAGAACCTCCTCCTTTTTGAAGTCGGTTAAAAAAAACAACCGACTTCCAAAAAAAACTGCAAAGTGAAAAATAACTTTAATTTCGGAAGTCGGTGGCAAAAAACTAAAATACAGATCCAAAGACACCGACTTCCGACTTTTTCACTTTGCATTTTTTTTTGGCAGTCGGTTTTTTTTTTTTTGTAAAAAGTTTTTAGTTAAGTATTATTTTATTATTTAGTTTGAAACGAAAAGAGGAGCTCGTGGCTAAGTAATAACAGCCGCACGGGTCGATCCGTCAGGTTAAGCTACGCTTGCCGGAGTTGGTCAGTGGATGGGTGACATCTTTACATACCGAGACTCTTCCGTGCCTCGGAAAGCACGTTAAGCCGTTGGTCCGGCTGTCATTCGTGGATCTTTGACAGTCGTTACGGGTCGTCAGAAGCCCGAAAGTCTGACAACCAGTCTTACCAAGGAGTATCGTATTACCCAGTAACCGGGTGGTGGAGGTCAGATAGGCAGTCGCTCCACGTAAAATACTGGTATTCAGCTGCATCCGGTTAGACTGGAAGCCGACCCCAACATAGTTGGGAAAAGGCTAGGCAGATAGATAGTTAGTTTGAAACTTTTTTTTTTTTCAATTTCACACAAATTATGAAACTTATTCATTAATTAAATTTAAAAAAAACTAACACAGTTATTCAAAAGTTTTAAGTCTTCGCTTCTGTCGGCAGTCCCCATGACTGCCAATTTCTCTTTTACTGTAGGTAATACTTTATGTGGACGACTCTTGACTTTTTCACACAAAAACTACGTACCTACACCTACTGAACGGATTTTCATGAAATTTGGCAAACATATCACACTAATATTATAAAGGCGAAAGTTTGTGAGGGTGTGTGTATGTTTGTTACTTCTTTACGCTCAAACGGCTGGATCGATTTAGATGAAATTTGGTATGTAGATAGCTTATAGCCTCCGCAGGCGCGATTCTCTAAGGGAACTGTTTAAAGATATTAACATCATGACGGTACCTTGTCAATATATACAGGGTGTTTGGCGCATGGACCGACACAATTTTTCCAGGGATTTGGGGGGTCATTAGCTAGGTTTTACCCATACACCCTTTGTCCCAAATGTCACGGTTGGTTACATATGACTTTTTTTTTTAAAAGAAAAAAATGCCCAAAATGTTTCCTTTAATTCGAAATAACTTTTTTGTTTGTGGGTGTAGTGGCACAAAACAAATTTTGTTGCATTCTCCAAAATCTTTTTAATCTTAAAACATATTTGTTTGATACAACTGGTTTCAAGAAAATTCCTTACAAGCTTCCAAAGTTACATTTTTTTATTTATCGAATGAAATTTTACAACTTCTAAATTCATTATAAAAAAAAACCAAAAGCCATTTTGAACTTAGCTTTATTTCAAAAAGTTCTTTAGTTGATACCCTTTCTAACGGTATGCTACATGTCATAGAAATTATTCATTATGTAGTCAAAATACTAGTTAAGAGAGTCAGGGTTAAGAAAAGACTTTTTAAGGTTATTTTGTTTTTATTAAACTAAAGTTATAAAAAAGGAGGCAAAATACCGGGAGAGGTGGAAAGTAATGGGGTAGGCCTTTACCCAGCAGTGGGACAGAATAGGCTAGTAAAAAAAAAAAAGTTATAAATCTTGTTCAAATTGACCTCCTCCATTTCGTATGCATGCACGACATCTGTTTCTTATTTCAACTGTCGTTGTACGTAGTCGCATTTCTTCTTTCATAGTTTGGAACGCGCCGGTTATTCGTTCAATCAGAACTTCTCTAGTGGGCACTTCTGTCTGGTAAACCAATTCTTTTATACGTCCCCAGACGTAAAAATCCAGAGGCGTCAGGTCTGGGGACCGTGCGGGCCAAAGAATAGGGCCGCCTCTACCAATCCATGCGTTTGGAAAGGCATTATTTAAATGCTCTCGCACGTTCAGTTGGTAGTGTGCTGGACAGCCGTCATTTTGGAAAACTATCGGCACACCTTCTTCCAAAACTAGCACAACAAGTTCGGGTAGATCATTGATTAAAAAATTTAAATAAATGTCTCCATTCAACCTTTCTGGCAAAAAATATGGGCCGATGAGATTGCGTCCTATAACACCAGCCCAAACGTTGACACTGAACTTTCTTTGAAAGGAACTCTGCTTTTTAACGCGAGGATTTTGGTCTTTGTGACTCCAGTGGTGAAGATTGTGTGTAGATTCACTATTCCCTCACGGCTAAAATTTGATTCATCGGTCCACAAAATTCTTTTCAAGAAGTCGCAATCTTCCACGTCTGTATGCAGTATAAATCTGCAGAAATCCAGCCGTCTAGCATTATCACCATCTTCGATCCCTAAAACAAAAAAAAATCCTTGAGATACTAACAATAACTTAAAAGAAATCTGGAAATAACTTAAAAGAAATTCAAACATGAATAACTTGTGAAACAAAGAAAATCAAACGACTAAACATTTATTAAGTATCTTTTTACTTGACGAAATAACTAGTCATTGAAAATTGAAATAGGTTAAACGGGTAAACGGGTTTTTTGTTACATTAAAAAAAGGGCTGGTGTGTTATTTACCTTGAACAGGGGTGTAATGAAATGCATGCCTCCCATCTGCCCGAAGAACCGCCCAGACTTGCCATACTGTTAAGTTAAGTCTTGCAGCAACAGTTCGTATGCTTGTTGTAGGTTCCTCATCAAAAGCTTGAAGAATCATTTCATCTACGGCTACATTATGTTGCACGGCACTCACTGGAGACTGAGAGACTGGAAACCTACATCATCAAGAACCTCGTTCTTGATGATGTAGGTTTCCAGTCTCTCTCAAACGTCGATAGGTTGTAGAGAACGTTTCGTGGTGTGGTATACGTCGATCAGGATATCGTTCCTGATAAATTCTTCGCGCTTCGCGCGCATTGCAGTTGGCTCTGCCATACGCGAGTACCATGTCGGCATACTCTTCGTTACTGAAGGTAGGCATTTTACTATCAACACCGAAGATAAACACAACAATAAAATAGTTTAAATGCGGAAATAACAATAACAAGATTTAACAAACAAAACTCAACGAAAAAAAAGAGAAGAATGTGAAACACCCGTGTGTTTCACATTCTTCTCTTTTTTCACGTCTAACAGCAGAGATAGTCAGACCTCAACTGACCAAGGAAGGCTAAAAACAGAATTCTGTAACTACCTTTATTCCCGTTCTATTATTAGGTACGATAAAGGTACGATAAAGGATGTGGGAAAGAGATGAATGTTTTACTCTTTGTTTTACTTTCTTGGCATGGTCACAAGATCAATTGTCATTTGGTTAAAAAAGTTATAGTATGACGCTGCCAAATTTGATAGTACTTTGTTTCAATGTCTGACAGTTCGTTCATTGAACTACCTGACTTATTCGCGTGTTCATTGTTTACGTGTTTGTCGTAATCTTCCCTGGTTTTGCGATGTTTTAATAATATTTCTACTGTTAGATTGCATGAATTCTTTGTTTAACTACAAGCAGTGAGTGTGTGGACGTCGTGGAGCAATTTTTTGTGTGGTTGGGGGCTGCCAGTCCCATTCATAGCGAAAATAAAATGAACAATAAATATTGACCTTCCATCGGTAAGTTTTTGCTCAATTTCTTGTTGCATATGATCAGATAAACGAATATAAATACATAACAAATATTGCTGTGTCACTATATAGCTGAAACCAGTCGTAATATTTATTCCAATAGAAGTTATTAGCGAATATTCGGAAATTGTTTTGGGGTTATCTTGATCAGCCATAGTGACGTAAATAATGTTGTCGATACTTTTCTTTTACAGATTTCCTAGACGATGTGAAAAAAAAATGGATAAATTGTATTGGTAGACGAAATTGGACTCAGCCACATAATATGCTCCAAGCATTTTACTTTGTATTCATTTGGTAATGAACCTATGAAATGGATGTAGCATGTTCTTTAAGTCGTCACTTAGAGAACATGCTGTTCCTACATTATTTGTTATGGATAGAACAGATGAAATAGTCTGATATACAGGATGAATTTTTTATCATGCACCAAATTGAAATGGGAGATTTTACTCATCATTATGAACAACTTTTACTATGGGACCAAACCTGAAATCGCGAAAAAAAAATCAGCTGTTCAGTACATTTTGACGAGTTTGATGTAGATAAATGTACTGAGCAGCTGATTTTTTTTTCGCGATTTCAGGTTTGTTTCCATAGTAAAAGTTGTTCATAATGATGAGTACAATCTCCCATTTCGATTTGGTGCATGATAAAAAAATCATCCAGTATTATGATATAATTAAGGTATTTTATTGGCAATAAATAGTATCCCGTTCAAATTAAAACTTGATTTATTACATTACAGGAAATACTTATGGAAGTCTGCGAAGAAGGACATAGCGCAGTACTGCAAATTAAAAGAACCGCTCACCATCAACAGCACATGAAGATCTAACATGAAGACAGGTATAACATTTCAGAAATATGTTCACTTGATATATGCGATACAATGATATTATATTAAAAATATCATTGATGCGATATTATTCTTCTAATTATCCCAGTCGGAAATATAATCGTGTGCAAATTTATTTATTTATTTTTAATAAAAAATACATAATTGTAGGATCCCGTAGCAATGGAAGTTGAAACAGGACCTAGTACATCGGTACAGATTAATGAATCGCCACTGATATTGACATCTCGTGAAATCATCTCACATCAGTCAGGTAAGACATACAAATAAAACTATTTACCTAAATAAAAAAAAAAAAAAAAAAAAAAAATAATATTTATTTGTTCAAGACTTAAACCTTTACAATTTTACATTTATGTAATTAGACTGAGATACTGGCAAGATACAAAACTTGTGTAACTGGGCTTAAACTAGGAGGATTCCTGTGCTATAAGCACCAGTTACTTCCGTCACCACTGTTTCGAGCTGCCATTACAAGTGCGGAGCGGAGCAAAACAAGTATTATACTTTAAGTACAAATTACAATATTATGAAATTAAATTATTAATATAAACATGCGTGAGTGTGGATGTGTATGTTCGCATGAGTGTGTGTGTATGATTGTGGGGTGTGTGTCAGTGTGTGTAGGCATGAGTGTGGATGTGTAAGTTCGTATGAGTGTGTGTGTGTGATTGTGGGGTGTGTGGGGGTGTGTGAAGGGGTGTGTTTGTGCGCGTATGTATATGTATTTGAGTGTTGTGAATGGGCCTGAGTGGCTTAGTGTTTTATTTTATTTTATACTTTTTAGCATATTTTCTGTATTTTCATAATTTAGAGAGAGAAGGAAGTCGTCTAAGGTAAGTTTTAGTTTTTTTATCGGTAGGTTATATAACTGTGTATTCTTACTTATTTTATTATAAAGATATGGACCCATGTAGAACGGTTGTCTCCTATAGAAGTCTGTTTTACACGGTTTCAGGTCAAAGACTAGGTCCTTCCTACGTTTGTTCCTTAGTCCTTCCGGGTTATACGTTGAGCCTTTATGGGTTATAAGCAGAACCCTCCTGATATAAAGTTGTCGTACCGTTAAAACCATACAATCCTTATATAGTTGCTCTGTTGGATACTGAAAGTTTTTTTTGTGTATAACTTTTAGAACTGCTCGCTGGGCTCTTTCTAGGTTTAATATATGAGTTTTGTGTGTACTCCCCCAAACAGAGATACAGTATTCCAGTACTGACTGGCATAATGATAGATAAATTATTTTCATCAGCTTCAAGTCGCACACCCTGCGTAACTTCTTAAAAACTGTTATTAACTTTCTAATCCTAGAGCTTAGTATTTTTACGTGATTGTGGAAGTTTAACTGGTCGTCTACTTGTATTCCGAGATATTTTATGCAGTTTGTTTTTTGAATGGGAAGACATCTGCATTCACTGATATTGTTCTGAGTGCAGGTGTGTGCTCGGACTTCAACCAAATCATTAGCGGATTGTGGAGGCTTCTTTATCGAGAACATGAGGTACTTAGTTTTTTCTAAGTTAAGGGTGAGTAAGTTTAGGTTAAGGTATCCTAGAACTGTTCTCAGCCCGGCATTTGCAAGAGCGGCAACCTCTGACCATGTTTTTCCGTGGAAGAGGAGCGCCGTGTCGTCTGCATAAGTTATTATTTGACCATTTTGTAGATTTAAATTACATATCTCATTAATATAGATTAGAAATAAACTAGGACCGAGCACACTCCCCTGTGGTACACCAAAATTTATATTTGCACTATCACTTACGTATTTGCCAATTTTAACTAGCTGAGTTCTGTTAGTGACGTAGTCCGTAAATAATTTAAGAGGGGTGCCTCGAATCCCTATATTCTCCATCTTCTTCACAAGCCTGGGGACAGAGACGGTGTCAAATGCTTTTTTGAGGTCTAGGAAGACTCCTATGCATTTATTTTTGCTGTCTAGTTTACCTGCAATATGATCTGTTAGTTTTATTACCGCGTCCTCAGTAGATTTCCCTGATACAAAGCCGAATTGGTTTGGAGAAATTAATTTATTTTTATTTAGATAATTTGTTAGTCTACTATTCATGAGTTTTTCTATTATTTTAGAAAGTATTGGAAGCACTGAAATTGGCCTGTAGTTACTGACACCGGCCCTGTCACCAGACTTGTAAATTGGATGGACTACAGAGAGTTTAAGTAGTGTGGGGAATGTTCCCGAGTTAAAGCATAAGTTAGCAATATGAACAAGAGCGGGGACCAAAACATCTCTAGCTAATTTAATAATCTTAACAGGTATATTATCCCAACCTCTAGCGCAGTCTTCTCTTAAGTTTAAAATAATTTGCTCTACTTCCTGCTCATCTGTATCAAGCAAAACTAAAGAGTTACAGACTTGTGGGTCGTTACTATTTGTTGGGATGTCGTTAGGAGCGCTTATTTTACTTGCTAGGGTTTCACCTACTTTGACAAAAAAGTTGTTTACAGTGTTTACAGCCTCCTCCGGGGTTTCTTCTAGTTTAAGTAAGTCTAGGTTAGGTTGACGATAAAAATGACGATAAAAAATCTTACATAAATTTTATTGAGAACTGTTCGTTTTAGGAATCCTTGACACAGATGACAATAACAAATTCAGAAATAATTGGATTCCATCCCGATTCAAGAAGACTGCGCTTTTGGCGAGTTCCTGGTCACCAGAGCCGACTCCAGAATCCTCAGGAAGTTCATCCGTATTATGGTGTGGGCTGGAATTCGCGTAACAGATTATTAAAGTTGCTAGGCATTTTATTTTTTTATTTAAAATATTATCTGGTCGTTATTTATTTTTTTATGTACGAAAAGTTTTTGTCGCTTTGGTACCATTTTGAATTTTCATAATAAATTTTATTTTTTCACTAACAACCATTTTATTTAATCAAATAATTCAAATCTCTGTTAAATTACGCTTCTACTGATTTAAAATAATGTGTTACATAAAAAGTATTAAAATAAAAATTATTAGGTACTTTGTTGAGTAGACTAACACCATACCCCACCCACCCACCCTTGTTCCCTGGACTTTGTTGAGTAGACTATGATGTAATCTAAAATTCAAATAAATATGAGAAAGTAAGTTGCTAAAAACATTTGCAAAACCGAATGTCTCTCACTTCTTTTCAATAAACTCATCAGTTATTATGGCAATTAAATACATTCTGGTTTAGACGGGTCAGATTTAATACATGAAGAGCTGTCGGGAACCAAGGAAGACTTTGGTGATGATGATGACGAACTATTTAGTTCATACTTAAAGTATTGTTTCATTTTGAACGAATATATTAAGTATTGGGATCATAAGTATGCTTATTTACTTCAAAATTTTTGGTACACACGGCTACAGATCAAGCTATACATTTCCAGTATAAGCTGATCTCGCATTGTATAGGATTTCCTTACAATGAGCGGTCAGTGTAAACTGGAAATGTATAGCTTGATGTGTAGCCGTGCGTACCTATGGTTATTATTCTTGGCAATATAAGAAAGAATGTTATTGTAAATTCTATCGACGTTGAAATTTAGTGGGTACATCACTAGTCGAAATAAAATGAATGACAACCTACAAAATTTCGAAACGTCTTCTGTATACGTGTCCTTCTTTAACATCATAGCGGCTCCATAAGTCAAAATGAAACAAATATATTGAGTTCAGTTGCTATTTAAGCACTACTTCTATGCTTTGTTATTGTTCTGAGGACTGTACCGTACCTGTCACATCCCGAACGTCCAACCCAATGTTAGACAAAGACAAATATCATTTTACACGTGCAAGAAAGAGACGAACTTTTTACCGTTGTATCGTTTAAACTGGTTCCATTGTTGTGTGCGGTTCGGCCGTGGCTTATTAGTATCCCTTATTTTTACAACATAATGAATAATTTCTATGACATGTAGCATACCGTTAGAAAGGGTATCAACTAAAGAACTTTTTGAAATAAAGCTAAGTTCAAAATGGCTTTTGGTTTTTTTTATAATGAATTTAGAAGTTGTAAAATTTCATTCGATAAATAAGAAAATGTAACTTTGGAAGCTTGTAAGGAATTTTCTTGAAACCAGTTGTATCAAACAAAGATGTTTTTAGATTTAAAAGATTTTGGAGAATGCAACAAAATTTGTTTTGTGCCACTACACCCACAAACAAAAAAGTTATTTCAAATTAAAGGAAACATTTTGGGCATTTTTTTCTATTTAAAAAAAAAATCATATGTAACCAACCGTGACATTTGGGACAAAGGGTGTATGGGTAAAACCTAGCTAATGACCCCCCAAATCCCTGGAAAAATTGTGTCGGTCCATGTGCCAAACACCCTGTATACGAAAACATTATGTACGTAAGGAAAAATCTAAATCTTTTCGGAAAAAGAGGTGAAAGACACAATTATAGGACTAGAAATAGGGACCATTTAGTTCAACCAGGTTTCAGACTAGCTAAAGTAGACTCATCCTTCATGGGGTACTGTTTAAAATGTTATAATAAAATACCTCCGCACATACTCCAGCTGAATGAAACGAAATTTAAATCTTGTATAAAACGCACACTATGCAGCCAGGCATATTATAAGTTAGGAGATTACATCGCTGACAAAACTGCTTGGCTAAATGCTGGTCCTGCTCCACAAGGACGCGTAAACTAATTGATTAGCATTCAAAAATAATGTTGGACCTGCTGAAGATTAAGAAGAAACAAAATTTTTCTTTGCATTGTTTAAATTCAATCTCTTAGTATTGTATAAATGCATAGCACATGTGTGAGCACTATGTAGCTAATATAAAGCTACCTTTTACTGGGTTCGTCTTTCACTGACTTGAATGTGCCCTGGCGGTTGAGAGTAGGTATGTCATGCTCACTCAAATGTCTCGCTGGTGGTGGCGTGTGTGTTGGATCATTAAGTTCCCTTCAAAATAGTTGAGCTAATTGGTGCTGATCCATGCGTCATGTTCGTGAACGGGCGCCGTCAGTTGGGACTGGTCGTCTCTTAGCTGCCACGGCTTATTTTTATTTTTTAATTTAGTTGTTTTTAGTTTTTATCTTTTTTTTATTTTTTATTACGGACGCTTTTAACGTGCACGTCTTTCTACATTGTTCTCACATCTATATTTTCAATATGAACGATGTAACCAATATTTTGTAAAATATTTGATTTTAAAAGAGTGTCCGTGGAGTTTCTTGCCCGTTCTTCTCCATAGGATCTACGCTTTGGAATGGGCAATCTAGCTTCATTTTTCTGACTGACCGACCCAAGACCGACCCTTTGACAATTCAAAAGTGCCTGTAATTGGTTTATTTGAAATAAATGGTTTGAGTTTGAGTTTTGCGTTTGAGTTTGAGTTTGAGTTATACCCTGGATTAACATATAAGCTACTTTATATCCCGGTCTACGCGGGTGAAACCGCGGGGCGCACGCGCAGCTAGTAGTTTATAACTTGGACTAACACATAGAATATACTTTTCATCCCGATATTCCTACGGGTTCAAGACTTACACGGGTGGTAGGTCCGGTAGGTGAAGCGAAGGTATGAAGAAACTGGAAACTATCTTACCTTGTAATGGCAAACCCAGAAGCACCTAGTACCCGAGAATTCCACTATATTGTCTCCAATGTCTTGAGAAATCGCCACCTCAATGCAGGAAGTCCAGCAACAGCTTCTTCAGACTCGAAGAAACTGCATTGGTGACAGAACATTGAGAAGAAGACTTTTAAATCAAACCTGAAGCCCCAAAGGCCAGCAATAAGTGGCCCGAAACTCGAGTAGTACCTCAGTCTACGTTACGCTCGTGAACACATAGGTAGGTACAGTGTAGTGAAGAATTCTTCTTGACGTCATACAGAAATTATATCCGGCCTAAAATTAAATATCACCAATCTTTTGAATGGCCAACCATTACTCTAGCATTAAAAGTCTCGTATAGTTATAGCTGTGTTTTTGTCGGTCAGAAATATTGAACTTACCATCAGTACACCGAGCGAAAAGACGTTTCACGACAAAAACGTACATGGTCGGGGGATCCACGTCAAGAACAAAGTTCCTTCTCACTTAAGACTTAAGAGCGTTGACTCGGTACGGCATTTCATACAAACTTTCAAGTCCTTTTTTATCGAAATGAATGAACCGATTTTAATGAAACTTCATACGCATAAGTAGGATACATAGGTCTAAAAAGTTAGTAAAGAACATTTTCTAAATGTCTTATTTAAAAAAAGATAAATGGAAATCTCTGCTTCTATGGAATATTTAAAATCCGTCTAATTTTGCTGCAACACTATTTTTCGAAAATGTTCTTTACTAACTTTTTAGACCTATGTATCCTGCTTATGCGTATGAAGTTTCATTAAAATCGGTTCATTCATTTCGATAAAAAAGGACTTGAAAGTTTGTATGAAATGCCGTACCGAGTCAACCCTCTTAAAACAAAAACAAAAATTTTGCAGCCGCCATCTTGGATTTACATTTTGACCTCATAATCGACTTTAGCACTCCGAATACTATAAAAACGTCACACCTGGCGAAAAATTTGAAAATTTTTACAACTGCCATCTTGGATTTTCATTTTGAAGGCGAAAGTGGCATGGAGGGGGTATAACGCTTTTTCGTTACGTGACGATTTCTACCAGTGTACTCCTACTGCAAGCCGCTTGGTGAGATTCCTAACAGAATAGATCGGCAAGACTTTATTTTTTTTCCAAACATCTGTGGCGGCATCTACATCGCCACATATGAACTACGCATCAATGACATGACGTCACGCAAACCTGCATCGCGCAATTAGAGTTTACCACGCGATTAGCATATATACAACGTCCCGACATCAACCGTCGGGCAGTGGCCCACCAGACACAACACCCGTCTGGTCGGAGGATCCTCCCTTTTCAATGGAGGATGAGTGAACTTTACACCCTGTTCCTCATGCCTCTAAACACCCATAATCTTATTTCACTTATAAAAACTGTAGTAAAACTTTAACGTCATTGTCCTTTGTCTTACGATTCGAGTCTCGTTGCTGTTGGCAATAAAGCCATGTAAGTTGGCGTGGCAATATAAATAGTTTTGTGACATTTTATGTTGCTACGCCAGTCGGTAATGGTTGGCGGATTTTTATTGTTTTCGGATCTAGGGAAAAGTTTTCGCTGATGCATAATGGATTTAAAAAGTTTCACCATAATTTATTAAATAACATAACTTCACGTCTGTGACCGTCTGTCTCTTACTCGAAGGGTTAGGCAGAGATGTAGGTAATATATAATATACAGGGTGCTTCTTTTAAGGTGTCAAGCCAGTGCGAGCTGATAGCAGAGTACCATACCTATCGATTTAACGCCCATGTATGTTCTACGATTTTTTGTAGTTTGCCAGTTAAATGTAATAGGGGGCGAGCCGAGGAGCTCGTGGCTAAGTAATTACAGCCGCACGGGTCGATCGGATGTTAAGCTGCGTTTACCGCGGTCGCTTCGTGGATGAGTGACCATAAATTACACATCGAGAACCATCCGTTCCGTCCATGCGCACCCTGTTAATGGTCTAGCATAAAATAATCATCCCCGTTGGTGCCGGCTGTCACTGGTAGGTAGATCTTTGACAGTCGTAACGGGTAGTCAGAAGCCCAAAAGTCTGACAACTATACCTAGTCTTACCAAGGGGAATCGTGTTACCCAGTAACTGGGTTGTGGAGGTCGGCTAGGCAGTCGCTCCATGTAAAATACTAAGTACATTCAGCAAAACAAAACTCGATTAACACTTCAGGTTTTAAAATCTTAATTACTGTGCAAGACATTTAATTAAAACCGGAACAGAAGTAAAATTAATTAAAGATCTACTAAACTCTTAGGTATTTAAGGAAAAAAGAAGATAATCAAGTCATTTTGTACCAATTGCAGTCTTAATCGACTTATTTTGCTGACCGTACCTACCTATTCAGTCGCATTCAGTTAAATTGGAACCCGACCTCAAAAATGTTGGAAAAAAAACTAGGCAGATTGAGTTCTTAATGAAATTTAGCGTAACATAGCACACTGAAAACATTAACAATAAGGAGAACTCCCCTCCCTCCTCCACAGCACACTGTCTCAAAGAATTATAAAGAAAACAAGTACCTACCGAGTGAGAAAATGGCCGCAACATATTAATATTAATATCTTCTAGAGTTTGAGAAACCGTCTCTTTTGTGAAGGAGCGTGTAAGTATGATTAAGCTATAGAGCGACGAGTATTTTGGGGTGCAAATGTAACAGTACCTACCTATATAGATTGGTATCTACGCTGGAATTTTACTTTCTATTCATGGACAAAGCAAAAGTATTTGCAAATTTTCATGGCCTTTTCGTACAATGTGAGCTTGGTCACAAGACTACACTCAATTAGAGGTAAGTAGGTACCTATCTCACAAACAATACCTACCTAATATCACAGACGAAGACAGAGTCGGTCTACTAAGAGATGTTACCGAGGCTTTAGGTACACACGGCTACACATCAAGCTATACAATTCCAGTTTACACTGACCTCTCATTGTAATGAAATCTTATACAATGCGAGATCAGCTTATACTGGAAATGTATAGCTTGACCTGTAGCCGTGCGTACAGGAAAAACATCGCAGATGGATTGTCGAGTCCGCTGTTTTACAAAACCGTTAAGTTTTTTCTAACACATTTGCTCGTAAAGGGTCTCTTATTTCACAAATTTCAATATCGTAATGTATGTCATTACGTACTTGTGCGTTATTGTAATGTAAAAGGCACGAGTTTCTTTTTAATAGGTAAAACGTACGGTTTATCGAGATGATCCGTCTAAAACGAACGGTACTTTTTTAAATCTTAGCAAAGAGTTTTTATGTCAGAAAAGTGGTCAACATTTTATGAATAAAATGAACTTTGGGAGATAAAATATAAAAAATAGACATTTCATTATTTAATTTAATTAATTTTGACAATAAATTTCAATTTATCTGTAACAAAAACAAAAAATATTAATTTACTTTATTAGTAATACTGGTTTAGAGACATGAGGAACAGGGTGTAAAGTTCACTCGTCCTCTATTGAAAAGGGAGGACCCTCCGACCAGACGGGTGTTGTGTCTGGTGGGCTACTGCCCGACGGTTTTTTTTTTTTTTTTTTTTTTTCGTGGATATCGCTACGCCCCGCAAGGGGCGTGGCGTGCGGCTCCAGGGCTAAGCCCCCCGACCGCGGAAGCTTTACGGTGGTCCGTAAATACGGACCCCTCTTTCTGTGGGCCTAACGCGGCCTAGGATGATGGGGCGCCTCGCGCCCCTGTGTGCAGATGCTATATTTGTGTCTGTAGGCACGCCACGACGCTGCTAGTCAGCGCCGCTTTCTTCACCGAACCCCGGCGGTCAGCCCCTACCAGGTGGAACCCCCATCTACATGGGTGAAGCCCAGCAGAAGGCGACCAGCGACAGAGGTACGGACTCGACGTTCCTACAGAAGGGTGAGTGGCCCCCGCCCATCACACTTTCAGAGCTAGCCGAGCCTGCGTGGGTTAGGGGGACCGTGTCATGGGTGTGAGGGTGGCATTGTACTGTGTGCCGCCACCCGGTGTCTATGCAAATACGCGCACGCCCGCGCTGCGTATTCGCGTGTGTACTTTGTGCCTGTATAGAGGTGCATGTCTGGGGTTTGCTACGTGATACGCCTAAATTATCCTAGCACGCACCACGTGACAGCGTATGTATTTGTGGTGAAAGTGTTGCTGTCACAAGTGAGCCGCGCCCGACGGTTGATGTCGGGACGTTGTATATATGCTAATCGCGTGGTAAACTCTAATTGCGCGATGCAGGTTTGCGTGACGTCATGTCATTGATGCGTAGTTCATATGTGGCGATTTAGATGCCGCCACATCACTCCCCTCCGGAGACCGGAGGTCAATAGTGGGTTGAGTCGTGTATCTTGCGATGCTTGCCAGTGCCAGTTGTGGTTCCAGTGAGTCGGAACCGGGTGCCGCATAGTTCACGGTGAGTCGGAACTATCTGCGGTGATACCCCAGTTAGTCGGGGTGGCGCTGCGTTATGCTCCAGTGAGTCGGAGTGTACAGCTCTGGGTTGAGGCTGAAGGTGATGACCAGGAATGCGCGTCCGCTGCATGCTGGTGGTCAGGATACCTGTTGAAGCCGTGGATGCTGGCTGGCTGTGTGACTCGCCGCTCGAAAGCTTGAGGAAGTGATGCTGATGACGTCACGCTGATGTAGTTGCACGAAGGCTGCGCTGACGTTCATGCTCGGGGTCACCAGTTTGGAGGCATGAGGAACAGGGTGTAAAGTTCACTCATCCTCCATCCTCCTTTTTTTTGTGCCTTTGCCTTAAAAAGAAAAAAAAAAAAAAAAGGTGATGCGCGCGCATCGCTAATTTGTGAACATGTAAAAATTATTCCGCGCGCTTTTTCTTTTCTCTGTATTGTTTTTATTTGAAAATGTCGTCAAGTAATGATTAATTTATTAATTCGACACCACCACCAGTCTCAGAGGCACCGGAAAGGCTACTCTAAGCCTCTTGCCCGAAAAATCGACCGATAGATGAAAACAAGCAAGATGCAAATTCATTTTCAGAAAGTGTGTTTTTAAAGATTTATTCGTTTAAGAAAGTCTGAGTTTTATTTATTTCCTCGAAAATATGTTATAAAACGTCGTATGACATACGTGCGCTTTGATAATTAGGTACAGCCTCTGCTTTCTTGTCAATATCGCCTCGGCTGTAATTTTCAACTTACCGCACTTATATCATAATGTAGGGGAAAGGTGTACAAAACGATCCCTCTAAGGGAAGATGTATGCTGTAGCCAAAATATTGAAGTTATCTGTAATATAAAAGTAGTTTTGGTTAATTTATTTATCTGGTTTCGTAACATGGCGTACCCTATTTTTTAGATTTATATGTCTTTTTTAAGTTATTTAATTTTTCTCAGAAGTTTACTAAAGGATCATTTTGAACACATAGGTGTCCAAAATGATCCCAAGGGGCGGGATAAAATGATCCCAGGGATCATTTTACACTTTTATACTAAAATACTTATGTTGTATTAAAAATCATTTTTATTTTTATAATATTTAGTACCAAAAATAACAAAAACAGTCTTCTTAATAACAATTAAATCCTAAATCAGTCGGAGATCAATATTATCTTAGTGTTAATCAACAGTCTGCTATATTAACAACATTCAACAGTATTTTATGGCAATTCTTTTAAACATAATAAGTATAACATAATACAAAGTCTTCTAACATAATTTTTGAGATCAAGTTTTTGTAGAATCAGCACAGTTTTTTAACAGTTTTCCATTTTTAACATAAAAATGCTTAATTAAAACTCTAAAATTGCTTCTTTGTGTTACTGCAACGATCAGTTTTGCAAAAATCGCAAGTGAAAACATCAGAATCGTCACTTTCGATCCCTGCACATGCTTCATGACCCCATTTTGAACAGCGTACGCATAGTACCCAACCTTCTCCCATATTATCCCTCGAAAAAGGCTCAGTGCAGAACATACACTCCGTATCATCTTCATCTGCAGAAGATTCTGATTGATTCTTCTTTTGTTTCTTTTTACCTTTCCCAACTCTTTGGTTTTTATCCTCTCCTTTATTAACTCCTTGTGTTTTGTTTTTTCCTTTTCCAAGTGCCTTCAGCATGGCATCCTCACTCCAGTTTTGGCGAGTTGTTTTACCCGAATGTAACCACGCGGCATAATCTGCAATAAAAAAAGTAGTGGGTAAAATGATCCCTGGGCTCATTTTATACACAATGAAAGGGATCGTTTGACCCCAAGTGCAATATTTGCACACATCGCTCAAAAACTAACCTAAAACATCACTATACGAACAAAATATACTTAAAAACGTTATCAAACGTATATAGAAACCATGAGTAAGACCGTCATTTAAAAATAGTTAGTAAAAAGGAAATAATCTTACACTGAAAAGTTACTTACCGTAGATAAAAAGCATCGATTTTATATTTTTGATCATGGAACAACGCACTGCACTCACACCGCCATGACACGTCACTGGGCGACTGATCGGGTGTCGGAAGGGCCATTTACAAGTAAATCCGTTATATGGTTCTAGTAGTTCATTGAGAACTGCGGGGAATCATTTTACCTCGAGGGATCATTATGTACTTTCCCCTACTATTACAAAACAGCTCCGTTATGTTCAGCTGGATTGCCATTGCGCTACGTTTAACAAAACTGCTACCTAAGTTTAGACGTACAGTCATAAAAAGCGCTTGGCTTGGCTTCTAATGCCGAATTGGTCGTAGTAACTGGGGCACCATGACTGACCAAGTGGCCTATTGGTTTAGGTTAGGTTAGAACTGACCAACCACTACATAAAAGTTGGTCGCAATTACTTGGCTATTTAGCATTTTTAGGACTGACTTTCTTTAAACTCTAAATTTTTTAATAAAGTACTTAGGTAGGTACTTAATCCTTAAAATCACTGTTTTTAAGTTAGGGTGATTTTTATTACTCATAGTTTTTTTATTTATTTCGGTTTCGGACGACATTGTTGTAACTGTGTACAAAAAACCACGAGCGACAAAATATAGAGTAGGTAGGTACTAAAATCTACAATTTGGCGTTTCATTTTACGCTGTTTTACATTACCTTTAACGCTTCTCTAACCGTTGACCCGCTGCATCTTTCTAGCTTGATTTAAAAACATGGAAGTGTTAACGTTTCAAAATTGAATAGTAGTTCAAAAAGTTAAATTGTTATCGATTCAATTATTCGACTAATATTGTGTTCTCTATGGCAATCATTTTTATAAATGCCCGTCAACAGGCGGTAGATCTCACTTATTGTCCGAGGCACAGAGTACATTATACTATACTGAAAGTCCGAGGGTCGTGACGACAAGAGCTGGACGATCGGTTGACTCGTTTATGTGCTATTTGTAATAATTCAGTGTGATTCACTTTAAAATAAATCTGTTTTATATGTTTATATCGGTTTTTATTAAAAGAAGGAACAAAGATTGTACTTAAATGTACCTACATGGTTTTTTTTTGTTTGTGCTTTGTTTAGTCTATGTAGATAGGTAAGTATCGCAGCAGGTGGCATTCTGTAGCTTCTGCCTGCACCCATGGGAAGAAGGTGTGAATTTATGTAGGTACCTATGTGTAGGTAAATGTTTAATTTATCCATGAATGAATACCTATATTAGGTAGCTGACTGTTACGTATGTTCCTAACTCTGTTTTAAAGCTTTTCTGATTCATACTCAAATGCTTATTATCATTTTCTTTGACGTACCTACATACATAATAACTTTTTTATAATCATACCTTTCGCCCACTTGCTGTTTAAATATTAAAAGTTTTATTTTTAGGGTTCCCTACTTCAAAAAGAAAAACGGAACCCTTATTATAGAGGAGGTAGGTGAGCATATTTTTCTATTTGTGTCAACCTCTGTGTGTAACTTCGATTTTATAAAGAATGTTAATTTATGGCAACTATGGTTTATTTTTAAATAGTGTATAGATTGAAATTAACGAAAATCAATTAAGAACGCCATATACAGGGTGTAAGTGTAAACAGTGGCGGGCGGGTTGCCACTGTTTACACTAACACCCTGTATAAAAAGAGAAGTCCTGACTGACTGACTCATCAACGCCCAGCCCAAACCCTTGGGCCTAGAAAGCTGAAATTTTGCACAGAGGTTCCCTTTATTATGTAGGACAAAGACAAGGATTATGACTTACGTTCCCGTGGGTTATTCTCCGACATCCACGCGGGTGAAGCCGCGGGCAAAAGCTAGTTTTATTTTGTCTAGCTATAAATTATTTTGTAGACTCAGGTATTTAAGTAGGATATATATACTTTTTACTGGAAGCCTTGATAGATCTAGCCTCCAACAGGATCATGGTTCAGCTCAAAACCCACATTCGCGACCCCGCCAGCCTATACCCAGTAATAAACCCATGTAATTAGGTACATAAACCAAATGTTTACGGCCTCTCCGAGAATAACGCGTCAGATCGCATTCCCGAATGTCGTAAAGACTCATTGTTTTCGTTTACGACCCCTGTAATTACTTTGGCTTTTCCGTTCTTTGAGATGTTTCCGTAGGTACTAAAGGTTGGGAGATACAATGCGATTCAAATAAGAATAGCAACGTCAATGACCTCTATCCGTCAAATGTTGATTGAAAAGTACCTACGGTTTGCAAAGAAAACTTATTTGCGTATCAATAACGTTTTTTTGTTTTGTTTAACAGTCTTAATTAAATCGAAGTGAAAAAACCGGTCAAGAGCGAGTCGGACTCGCGCACCGAGGGTTCCGTTACGATTTCTGAAAAAGTGTGCTACTTAGAGACATCGTTTTATTTTTTCTGTAATCTTTACATAAACTTCTATCACATAGAATAATTTCAGATTTTTCTCTTTGCAAACTTCAGAGATAAGGGGGGGGAACGGTATTTTTTTTACATTTTTCATCAAATGTCGAAAACTATGCGGCCTAAAAAAAAATAAAAAATAGTTTGAGAATGTGTGTCATCTAAAACTATTCTAAATTTCAAGTTGATAGCATTAGTGGTTCTTGAGATATCCAGCTGTGACAGACAGACAGACAGACAGACTGAGTCACACCATAAGGGTTCCTTTTTTACCATTTTGGTACGAAACCCTAAAAACACCAATGAAAAGTCGGTTAAAAAAATAGTACTCATAGGTAATCATTATAGTTTTAAAAAAAATATAATAAGTAGGTACTACTTTCTTTCATATTTTCACTGTTGGCAAAAGTAAAGAAGAAAGTTCGTAAATAAATGTTATTTAAAAATTATCTTGTTTTGCTCACCCTACCCAATTTATTCGATTAGACACCTATGAACGTCACAACATGGCGCTAAGTCGATCCTATTCTTATTTGAAACGCATTGTATATACTTATTTGAGTAGGTATGGTAGCAGCTATACAGCATGTATCAGAAAGATGTGGTACAGATCACAAACTAACTTTCTCCTTAGGACCAACATCGTAATAAGATGTGGTACAGATCATCAAACTAAACAACTTTCTCCTTAGGACCAACATCGTAATAAGATGTGGTACAGATCATCAAACTAAACAACTTTCTCCTTAGGACCAACATCGTAATAAGATGTGGTACAGATCACAAACTAAACAACTTTCTCCTTAGGACCAACATCGTAATAAGATGTGGTACAGATCATCAAACTAAACAACTTTCTCCTTAGGACCAACATCGTAATAAGATGTGGTACAGATCATCAAACTAAACAACTTTCTCCTTAGGACCAACATCGTAATAAGATGTGGTACAGATCATCAAACTAAACAACTTTCTCCTTAGGACCAACATCGTAATAAGATGTGGTACAGATCATCAAACTAAACAACTTTCTCCTTAGGACCAACATCGTAATAAGATGTGGTACAGATCATCAAACTAAACAACTTTCTCCTTAGGACCAACATCGTAATAAGATGTGGTACAGATCATCAAACTAAACAACTTTCTCCTTAGGACCAACATCGTAATAAGATGTGGTACAGATCATCCAACTAAACAACTTTCTCCTTAGGACCAACATCGTAATAAGATGTGGTACAGATCATCAAACTAAACAACTTTCTCCTTAGGACCAACATCGTAATAAGATGTGGTACAGATCATCAAACTAAACAACTTTCTCCTTAGGACCAACATCGTAATAAGATGTGGTACAGATCATCCAACTAAACAACTTTCTCCTTAGGACCAACATCGTAATAAGATGTGGTACAGATCATCCAACTAAACAACTTTCTCCTTAGGACCAACATCGTAATAAGATGTGGTACAGATCATCAAACTAAACAACTTTCTCCTTAGGACCAACATCGTAATAAGATGTGGTACAGATCATCAAACTAAACAACTTTCTCCTTAGGACCAACATCGTAATAAGATGTGGTACAGATCATCAAACTAAACAACTTTCTCCTTAGGACCAACATCGTAATAAGATGTGGTACAGATCATCAAACTAAACAACTTTCTCCTTAGGACCAACATCGTAATAAGATGTGGTACAGATCATCAAACTAAACAACTTTCTCCTTAGGACCAACATCGTAATAAGATGTGGTACAGATCATCAAACTAAACAACTTTCTCCTTAGGACCAACATCGTAATAAGATGTGGTACAGATCATCAAACTAAACAACTTTCTCCTTAGGACCAACATCGTAATAAGATGTGGTACAGATCATCAAACTAAACAACTTTCTCCTTAGGACCAACATCGTAATAAGATGTGGTACAGATCATCAAACTAAACAACTTTCTCCTTAGGACCAACATCGTAATAAGATGTGGTACAGATCATCAAACTAAACAACTTTCTCCTTAGGACCAACATCGTAATAAGATGTGGTACAGATCATCAAACTAAACAACTTTCTCCTTAGGACCAACATCGTAATAAGATGTGGTACAGATCATCAAACTAAACAACTTTCTCCTTAGGACCAACATCGTAATAAGATGTGGTACAGATCATCAAACTAAACAACTTTCTCCTTAGGACCAACATCGTAATAAGATGTGGTACAGATCATCAAACTAAACAACTTTCTCCTTAGGACCAACATCGTAATAAGATGTGGTACAGATCATCAAACTAAACAACTTTCTCCTTAGGACCAACATCGTAATAAGATGTGGTACAGATCATCAAACTAAACAACTTTCTCCTTAGGACCAACATCGTAATAAGATGTGGTACAGATCATCAAACTAAACAACTTTCTCCTTAGGACCAACATCGTAATAAGATGTGGTACAGATCATCAAACTAAACAACTTTCTCCTTAGGACCAACATCGTAATAAGATGTGGTACAGATCATCAAACTAAACAACTTTCTCCTTAGGACCAACATCGTAATAAGATGTGGTACAGATCATCCAACTAAACAACTTTCTCCTTAGGACCAACATCGTAATAAGATGTGGTACAGATCATCAAACTAAACAACTTTCTCCTTAGGACCAACATCGTAATAAGATGTGGTACAGATCATCAAACTAAACAACTTTCTCCTTAGGACCAACATCGTAATAAGATGTGGTACAGATCATCAAACTAAACAACTTTCTCCTTAGGACCAACATCGTAATAAGATGTGGTACAGATCATCAAACTAAACAACTTTCTCCTTAGGACCAACATCGTAATAAGATGTGGTACAGATCATCAAACTAAACAACTTTCTCCTTAGGACCAACATCGTAATAAGATGTGGTACAGATCATCAAACTAAACAACTTTCTCCTTAGGACCAACATCGTAATAAGATGTGGTACAGATCATCAAACTAAACAACTTTCTCCTTAGGACCAACATCGTAATAAGATGTGGTACAGATCATCAAACTAAACAACTTTCTCCTTAGGACCAACATCGTAATAAGATGTGGTACAGATCATCAAACTAAACATTTTTCTCCTTAGGACCAACATCGTAATAAGATGTGGTACAGATCATCAAACTAAACATTTTTCTCCTTAGGACCAACATCGTAATAAGATGTGGTACAGATCATCAAACTAAACAACTTTCTCCTTAGGACCAACATCGTAATAAGATGTGGTACAGATCATCAAACTAAACAACTTTCTCCTTAGGACCAACATCGTAATAAGATGTGGTACAGATCATCAAACTAAACAACTTTCTCCTTAGGACCAACATCGTAATAAGATGTGGTACAGATCATCAAACTAAACAACTTTCTCCTTAGGACCAACATCGTAATAAGATGTGGTACAGATCATCAAACTAAACAACTTTCTCCTTAGGACCAACATCGTAATAAGATGTGGTACAGATCATCAAACTAAACAACTTTCTCCTTAGGACCAACATCGTAATAAGATGTGGTACAGATCATCAAACTAAACAACTTTCTCCTTAGGACCAACATCGTAATAAGATGTGGTACAGATCATCAAACTAAACAACTTTCTCCTTAGGACCAACATCGTAATAAGATGTGGTACAGATCATCAAACTAAACAACTTTCTCCTTAGGACCAACATCGTAATAAGATGTGGTACAGATCATCAAACTAAACAACTTTCTCCTTAGGACCAACATCGTAATAAGATGTGGTACAGATCATCCAACTAAACAACTTTCTCCTTAGGACCAACATGGTAATAAGATGTGGTACAGATCATCAAACTAAACAACTTTCTCCTTAGGACCAACATCGTAATAAGCTCACCAGATGCGCAGTCGGGTTTTTTTTAAATATGGTGATAAAGTCAAATATCATTATGGACCCTGTCGGGCACAGCAAAATTAGGAGAGAGGATATAATACATTTTTTCTCAAACATGCATGGAAATGTTGTCATTATTTTCGAATAAAGAACACGCGAAGTATCGAATTTACGGTCAAAGAAAATCAAATCCATTGCAGGAGCGTTTTTTGAATTTGGAACATTACAGCGCTCCAGCAATGTCGCGTTCCGCCTCCTCCTTCGCGAGCATCACTGCTTCGCAGAAGGAGGTGACGGCCTCCCATGCACTCTCGCTCCGCACCATGGCCTGGACCAGGCTCGGACGCGAGAGATCGCCGCCGCCGATCGCCTCCGTGAGAACACGGCGGTGCTCTGCCCAAGCCGGGCAGACCTCCACTGTATGCTCCACCGTGTCCTCCGGGCGATCTACACAATGGAAACACCCGGGCGTTTCCTCCCGCCTTATGCGAAACTTCTGGGTGACCTTCGTGAGCTGCATCTAATACCATTTTTCTCAGTTTCCCAGGGATAACGATTCTGTTTCCTCTTAGTAGAACGTTTTCGTGGAAACATAATTCATTTCCAAATATTTTGTAATTCTTGACCGATTCATCCCATTGGTTGTTATAAATTCCTTTCTTTACAGTGATGATTTCCGGGTCCATATTCGAATATTTGATTATATTTTGCATAGGTATTGCTTGTGGTCTCGCCAATTGTACAATTTGATGTACATGATCCTCTACTACTGTGTTAACAGTAGAGCTTAGTATGCACAAGCGTGATAAAGGGTCTGCAATGTTTGTCTTTCCAGGCTTTTATTTTATGTTATAGCGGTACGCTTGTAACCGTAAAACCCATCTCTCAACACGGGCGCAAGGTTTAGATTTAGGACTAAATAAGAACTCCAATGGTTTGTGATCGGTTACTAAGTCAAATTGTTTCCCGAAAAGAAAGATATTAAAATGTTCTATAGCCCAGACAAGAGCTAGGGCTTCTTTCTCCGTCTGGCTGTATCTTCGTTCACAGTCTGTTAAGGTTCTGTTTCCGTATGCTATAATCCTAGAACCATTTTCGTCAATTTGTACTAGTACTGCCCCAAGCCCAACTGGGCTAGCATCTGCGATGACTTGCGTGCTATCCATAACATCGTAATATCCGAGAGTTCTTATCTTCGTTAGTGCTTCTTTTAAGTTTTTGAATGCTTCATGTTGTTTATCTGTCCAAAGGCTTTCTATGCTTACTTTTTTCCCAGTTTTTTTCTTAACAACTCTTTTAAAGGTTCGCATCTCGTTGCTAAATTAGGTATCCATTTATTAACATAATTAACTAGTCCGAGGAAACTTTGCAGTTCGTCAATTGTTTTTGGAACCCTAAACTTTGAAATGCTGTCAATATATTTAGATAGTGGTCTGACCCCCTCTGATGATAGTTCATGACCTAAAAAGTTTATTTTTTCAGCCTTGTATATACATTTATCTTTATTAAGCAAAACATTGTTTTCTTGTAGGACTTTCAATACTTTTGACAGTCGTAAATCGTGTTCGGTCTCGTTTCCAAAGATTAAAATATCATCGATAAAATTAACAACCCCTTCACATTTAACCAGCATTTTCTCTAAGATCTTTTGAAAAACCTCAGGTGCACATGTTACTCCAAACATTAATCTCTTGTATCTGTACAACCCGGTTGACGTTATGAATGTTGTGATATGCCTTGAATTTGGGTGGAGCTCAATTTGATGGAAGGCGTTTTTTATGTCTAATTTGGAGAAATATTTAGCTTTTCTGATTTTGGGCAGTAATTGATCCATACAAGGTAATGGATGGTTCTCTCTGAGTATCGCTGCGTTGGCTCGCCTCATATCTACACATAACCTGACATCCCCATTGTCTTTCATTATAGGTACTACCGGAGAAATCCAAGAGGATGGTTCATGTACTTCCTCAATAATATCTGCATGCAATAACTCCTTTATTTTTTCATTAACTTTATCTTCGATGGGAATTGGTATTCTTCTATAAGGTTGCGTTACAGGTTTAACAGCGTCGTCAATTGGTATCTCAACCAGAACGTCTTTAAATTTGGGAAATGGTGCTGGTTCCTGAATTTGATTGACACCGATACCCAATTTCAATACCCCTAGTTGTAATGCTGTGTCCTTGCCTAATAAGTTTCTCGAACCATTTTTTATTACATATATGGTACTTCGTTTCGTTTTTTCATTTACTCCTATAGTTGTTTCGAAACTTCCCTTAACAACCAAAGGTGTTTTACTGCCATAAGCTACGAGAATTTTATTCGGTTCTTTAACCTGTTTGCAACAAACTACTTTCTTACTTTTCAGATAATTCCAGGCATCTTCAGATATTAAATTTAATTTACACCCTGAATCAATTAACATCTTTAGTTTTATTCCTCCAACGTCACATTCTACCGTCGCATCATCGTTCATGTTAAATATATATTGTACTTCTTCATTTTCTAAAGAATTTATTGCGTTGTCTTTACGTGGTTGTTTACTATATCTAGTTCCTTCCGGTTTTTGTTCAAATTTCCGTTTGTTTCGCATTTCTTTTGACCTACAACATCTCTGGTAATGTCCTATCTTATTACAATTATGACACTTTTTTCCTTTTGCCGGACAATTCAAATCTTGAGGTTTGTGTGCAAAACTTCCGCATCTACTGCACTTGACTGTCGCGTACGTACGTACGTTACTATCTGGTTTATTATCTTGTCTTCCTCGTATGTATCTCGTATTTTTGTTTGCAACTGCATTGACTTCATTTGTTTTGATTTTGTCTCCTTGTGCATAATCTTTGAGTTGGTGATTTACTACTTCCAATGTATTGGCTTCAATCACCACCTTGTCCAAAGTAACTCCGTCTCCCATGATCAAAATCTTTTTCCTCAACTCCAAAGAGGAACATCCTTCTATAATCTGGTCGACTATGTGTTCATCTGGTTTTTCAAATTTACATTTTGAGGCTTGATCTCGAAGTTTTACTACAAATTTTTCAAAACTTTCTCCTTCGTTTTGTTTGATAAGACGAAAAACATGTCTTTCATATGCCTTGTTTTGCTTTGGAAGAAAATAGTTATCAAGATGGTCAACAGCAACTTCGAAAACGTCAATTCCCTCAGACTCCTCAACACTTGCTCCTGGTATATTATAGAAAATCTCTTGAAGGCCTGCACCTCCTAATAGCAGCAATAGTGCTCTCTTTTTCGCAGATTTTGTAGTGTCAGTAGCATCAAAATAAATTTTAAGAGATCTCTTCCATTTTTCCCATCTTAACCCTAATGAAGCTGGGTCTCCCTCAACGTCTAATTTTTCCGGAGGTGGTAATAAGCTTGACATGATGAGTCACCTGTAAGGAAAATGCTAATTTAAGGTATGTTAAATGCGTCCAATTTAATGGATGCCCAATGCGTCCAATTTAATGGATGCCCAATGCGTCCAATTTAATGGATGCCCACGCGTCCAATTTAATGGATGCCCATGCGTCCAATTTAATGGATGCCCATGCGTCCAATTTAATGGATGCCCTATGCGTCCAATTTAATGGATGCCCAATGCGTCCAATTTAATGGATGCCCATGCGTCCAATTTAATGGATGCCCATGCGTCCAATTTAATGGATGCCCAATGCGTCCAATTTAATGGATTCCCATGCGTCCAATTTAATGGATGCCCATCTACCACGCGGAAACAGTGCGTACTGGTAGATGTCACATGTCTTCGAAGTATTGGTTCTCGGACATGCCGGTTTCCTCACGGAGTTTTCCTTCACCGTTGATGAATAGTGGTGATGAGTGAAAATACACCAAATGCCTGCCTGGTTTCGAACCCACGACCTTAGTCGGGCAAGGCCTGGTGGTCTCCTTAGTCCACTTCTTGCTAAATCTAATCTAAATAACATACATCTAATTAAATCAATGTTGCTGCTATGAACCTTTTATGTTTGTATGTATGTATATTATATAATTATATATATATATATATATATATAAATATATATTTTTTTAAATTAGATATCATTGAATGGACACCTTCAAACAATAATTTTATATGTTGATTGTCATATAAAAATTAAAGGATACTTGTAACCATAATTATTTATCCAGTAACATACCTAATTATCTGTATAATGGAGGTATTAAAGGAGTATGTAACGATTGTAGCAGATGGTGTTCTGTAGTTCTGCATACCCCATAGGAAGAAGGTGTAATTATACAGGGTGTAAGGGACAGCCCTCCGCAAACTGATAGGGTGAATTCAGTATGTCATACTAAGATGACCGGTACAGACGCCAGCACATCAAGCTACTACAAGCTGTCAAATTTCTTTAATAGATTTTCGACTTTATTGCTAAGGCATTAAGGTTCAAGGTTGATTGGGAAAATTTGACAGTTTCGGGTAGCTTGACCTGCTGGCGTCTGTACATGAAATTTTTTCAGGAACGTTATGGGTATCCAATAAATCTGATTTGTTTGTGTTTTTGTGCACAAATCGGAGCGTCTATTACTGGTTGGGAGGGGTAGGTAATAGGTATGCGGTGAGTTCGATGACCTCTATAGCTAGACAGAAAGTGAACAGCTGATTTCACGCGTCGTTGGTTAGAGTATTTCAACATCCATTGCTGGTTTTTTTTTTTGCTGTTTTTTTTGCAGTTTTTTTTACATAAATGGAGTGCTGCGAACACACAATGCAATTTTACGTTGAAATAATGAAAATGTAACCGAAAAAAAAAATTAAAAAATGAAAATTTTCCTGAGAAAATTTCCGGTGGAATATGATTCAGAATGAGGAGCTGAATGCACCCTGTTAGTTTGCGGAGGGCTGTCCCTTACACCCTGTATGTATAAGTACCTAAATACTAATCCATGATAACTTACCTACTGCACTTATTTTTTTTTTTTTTTTTCAATGAGGACCTATCTTACCTAGGTCTGTTTTATTCTATACACACATTATCACACATTTCATTGTTATTCTTTTACACAATCTACTTACTATCCATTTGATTGGTAGGTACCTAAGTTGTAGAACATACAAGACTATATTTTTTCCTATTTTTTTTTTTAACAATTAATACCTCCTTTTTTAAATTAAACTTAGCATGAACTTATAGAACTTAAGGTCAAACAAATTAAAATCACGGCTTAAGCTTGTATTTCAGCAAATGTGTAATTTTTTCTTAGATACCGTTTGAGGTATAAATAAATAATGAATTTCAGTATAGTATAAAGTACTCTGTGATGATCAAGTAGACTTTCCATAGAATTAATAAATAGGTTAGCAACACTTGACACAGTCACAGTTACTTGAAGTTATTACAGTACCTACAGGATTAGTTTTTTTTTTTCAATTGACTACAATATTGTAGGTACTACTTAGGTACTAGTTGGTTTAACATATTCCAAAAGTAGGTACTATTATAGTTCAAACATTGTTGTCTTAACTTGATCTGCCGTTAGCAGCCAAATGAAACTCAAAAACATTTAGTATAAATTCAAATAAATCATCATTAGCTTGTCCCTATCCTAGTGACTAAGGAAGTAGTTTCTTGTCCAAGTAAATTCAAGAACTGTACTGTCTGTGTACTTGATTATGCTCAATAACACTTCTAATAATGTCATGAATGTGATTTTAGTACTTAGTTGTTATTTTTATTTGATATAGAATGCAGTGTTTTTATGGTAGTCTAAAATCGATGCATCTTTGAGTCCATCATTTCCAATGCAAACAAATACCTCATAAAGTCATAAGGTTTAGTACAATTACAATAAAACTAACAGAATCCTTCCTTCTGCTTGAAATACTTTATGCCAGTAGGTATGGAATTTTTTATATTGCCAATTATTCTTAAGTAGGTAAGATACACATACATACAAACTTTTACTAGGTAATATTATTTAAGTTTCTGACCTTTATCCTCGTCGCCACTTCTAGTGTCCGTTTATTATATAACGGGTATTAGCACGGTTATTCACAGGCTCACCAGCACATCCAAGTTTATAATTCCCGGTACGCTTCACGTCTATCTTCCCGCCATCCCTCGTGATTGACAGTTGACATTAGTGACAGCTACCTGACACTTGTGTGTGTGAGACAGTGTTTACATATCTATTAAATAGATACACTACACCATCGACTCTAAAAAGTATACCTACTTATTTTCGCCAAACGATGGCAATATATTGCAGCAATGAACTGTTTCAAGGGGGTTTCATGATTAATAAATAAGCAATATTTTTATAATAATTTTATTATAAAAAGAAATATTCACATACATAATTCCAATTATTTAATAATAGTCATAGTCAATTTTACAATATACTATATAACTTAATTCTAACAAATAACTTCGTAGGATTTCCAACTTAGTTTTTTTTTGTTTGCAACATTTATAATCTAATATCATTTTTTATCTGTGCATTTTATATGTAAGTATACCTAGTTACATGCAACATTATGTGATAACACTTTTGATATTATATTCTATAAGTAGGTACTACTGTAAATTCTTTCGCTACAATATTTACTGCATCTACAGAACTTTCCGTTAGGTAAGGAAATGGCGGTAGTTGGAATCAATATTTGAAAAACAGCCGTTGGACCCATGAACTCAACAAATCCGCTTTTCTTATATACTTATTAGGGGCGTTTCTGGAATGAAAATTATCGCAAAATTAATATGAGAATGACAAATTGTCAAACCCCAATTGCTGTAGTGTTGATAAATCAATCAAGTAATCACAGCCGTTTACGCGCGCTAGACAATTTGTCAAATTAAGGGTTATTAATTAATTAATTTAATTGCGCATTCACCTTAGTGTTGCTATAATTTTCGTTTGAGAAACGGCTCTAGATGTTGATGATAAGAATAACTGCGGCCGAACTTTAGCCTTCTGGAGCAGTGCACTAATATGGACAGTACACTATAACAGTAGTTATTTACACTTAAAACAAAAACAATGTTTCTGCAAAGTTAAAAGTCCTGTAGATGCACCACACACTAAGAAATCATTTTTCTCGTATAAAAATGACAAAATGCTTCCATTGAACACTAAATGAATGGTGAGAAAGGAGGCGAAATTACGTACAGTCTACAATTATTTAGATTTATCCACATCTAGGTGAAAAGGACCGTGCCTAGATAGTAAATTATATTGATGAAATATTTGAGAAACTTTTACAGTACTTATGTAAGAATATTTTGGGACAACTAACTATTTCAATCTTGACAAAAAATATAAATGTTCATTAGACAATGTGGAGACAATAATACGACAGGAAATGAAAACATTAGCAGTAATAATGCATAATAGTATTTTGGAACTTTCAAATAAATCCTAAGCATGAATGAATGAAATGCACCGACCCCAGTTTGGTGTGACCAGACTCGATGACTCGAATGAACCCAAAGATTCACACTAGCCCCTGTTGCCTCATGTTACATGGTGCAACAGAGACCATTGCATATCCAGGAGTAGACCGGGGGGCGCGGTAATGGTAGGGAATATAATGCGAGGCATATGGATAAGGATTATACAGCTTTTAAATAAATCCTAGCATCGAAATAAAAAAAAATGATTTTTTCAAACAAATAGAATAGAAAAAAAAGTCTAATAAAGCTTGTCATATCGTCCACGCAAGTTCTTGTTGACCACTACACACATGCAAACATTCTCCACTGAACATACTCTACAAAGGCAGTTTTTCCATCTTTGAACTCAAAGCGTATCGCTTAGTTCAGGCGGAGATTTCTTGAAAACGGTCAAAAAGGTGGTATTTTAAAGCAGTGTATCTCTTAACGTAAATAATTTTGAGAAATAAAAAAAATATAATATTTTTAAGTCCTTTTCGGATACAGTGATGGAACTCAAAACATAATTTAATGTACCAAAAAAAATCTTCAAACATACCTCTTAATAATCTTTAAAAACAGTTATAATTATAACTGCTTTTAGAGATTATAATTACTGCATCCAGTGATGGGTTTTTTTTACTAAATAGTTAATTTCTAATTTTATACGATTTTATTTGCACTTTTACGACATAATTCCGGTGCGCGTGAGAGTCTTCTATCTCGCGCGTCAAACTAGACAGCCATAACGGCGTTTCACTTACAAACCGAGCTAAACCACGCTTGGATGTAGGCCCTTCAGCTTCACATTTTATGTTATTGAAAAAACACAGTGGCGTACAAACGGTAACACGAGGCGAGTGTGAGTGAAAGAGAACATGCGCAAAAGTACAGAGAGCTACGTTCAGACCGCCTATGACACAGATTAATACAGATGGGACACTCCGAAAAGTCATTTAAATAAAAAGCGACTCTTGCTACGACACAATAAAGTGCAATTCAGGTCGCACAACGCTTATTACCTACAGTTATATTCAACTACGAGTTGCCTGTCTTTCTATCGCGTAACTCTTATACTAGAAAGTCTAAGAGTTACGCGACAGTAGGTCAGAAGACCTACTGAATTAGCCCCGCGGACGGGGCCCGCCGCGAACTTGTAGCTTCATACCTAAACTGCGGAGTGTCCCATCTGTGCCTATGATTATAGATAATTTTGATTGCCTTGCACTTGTCACATAACATTGTCTGAACATTTATACTCTTTTACTATTAAAAACAAATCTCGCAGGCATTATTAAAAAGATAAGAGAAATACAGGATGTTTCTATATTATAATTATAAATAATTGTGAATCCTATCCTAAGAAGTAATAATAATTAAGAAATAAATGCTGAACTACACAAGTCGTGTCATTAGGTCTCGACTACATAGCATGTTAATTTTGTAATTTACAATTTCAGCACACCGGTAAATATGGAGCCCATCATAGGTTGTGACCTTAATAATAATCAAAACGTGCTAAACTAAAAATCCGATTTTTGTAATTATAATTTTTGCTAAATTTCAGAAGTTCAATAGACTTGTTATTTACGTAATGGAAATATAAACTGTGATTTAATCTAAGTTTCACTCTTGTAACATGCAACATTATTACAATACAAAGCTACTATTAGCTGTGGTTTCATTTTAAACTACATTTCCAAAAGATTACATGTTCGGTTATGTTCACATTAACTTTGCGACTGCTTATTAAATATTATGACTTTCTGACGTTGCTATGAGGAAAATTTTTTTGAAGAATTTTGCTACCAACCGCTCCATCCATCCGGCATCCATTATATACCAATACCCCCGTGATGGTCCTGGCTGTCATTCGTGGATCATTGGCAGTCGTTACGAGTTGTCAGAAGTCCGAAAGTCTGACAACCAGTCTTACCAAGCGGTATCATAATATAACCCTGTAACTGGGTTGTGGAGATCTGATAGTCAGTCGCTCCATGTAAAATACTGGTATTCAGCCGCATCCGGTTAGACTGGAAGCTGACCCCAACATATTTGGGAAAAGGCTAGGCAGATGATGATGATGTTGGCTACCAACAGTTCCGCCTCATCATTAGTCACAAAATTTAATGTCAGTAACATTTAAAATATAATGTAGCTTAAAATCAAACCAAGACCTAATCTTTGCCATGTACAGTCAGCCACAGCATTAGCTGACCCACCCTTACATAAATGGTTGAGATTTTTTAGAATACGAGTCGTTAGACTTTTATAATTCTTTTATATTTTATTTATTATAGGCATTTAAATAAAATATAAAAGCTAATGCAGTGGCTGACTGTACATTTGTTCGCAAAATAGTGTATTAATGTTTCTTCCATCGATATGACTTTTTCTACTGGTCTTAGTTTAACCACATGCTCAAGTTGTGTGCATTTAAAAACGTGAATAATGAATATTCAAACATACTTGAATGGTTAAGAAAAACATTCGTGAGGAAATCAGCTTGGAACACATACAGCGTGAGCTCTGTACAGTCAACCTCGGAATTCCTTTATCATCCTAGGGTTAATGTCACTTGCACATCTTCAACAACGACCAAGTCTATTTTTGTAATGTGATGGTTAGATAGTTTCAGACTCAGTTTCATTTTTGGGAATTGTTGTCGAAAGTATCGCGGTTGGTTCGTAGATGGGTGATCATCGATTACACATCGAGGCCCCTCCGTGCCTCGGAAAGCACGTTTTAAGACGTTGGATCCAGCTGTCATTCGTAGAACTTTGACAGTCGTTACGGGTAGTCAGAAACCAAAAAGTCTGACAGTTTACCAAGAGTTGTGATGTTACCCACCAACTGGGTTGTGGAGGTCAGATAGGCAGTCACTCCATGTAAATTACTGGTATACAGCTGCCTCCAGTTTGAATCTAACCCCGACATAGTTGAGAAAAGGCTAGGCAGATTGATTTTGTTGACAAAAGCGATAAAGAAATTAAAAGGTCGGCTGTACTATTCAGTTAAACATCAAAACACGACGTTCAGTGCACCACATGAATTAGTCTATGCTCAAACTTTTCATTATCTGCAATAAAATGACACTTCTTATCTTTCAAATTTATTCTTAATATTTAATTTAAATGTTTACACGGAACAGTACTAAGTTTATCTGCAACCCCCACGATCCCAGTTCTTACCAACTGAAATTTTGCAAACAAATGTTCCCATTTGATAGCGTAATGACAGTAGAAATGACAGTAGAAGTGTCATTTTACTGCAGATAATTAAAAGTCTGACCATAGTACAAAAAGTGAGTTCTGTGATATTGTGTACCTTATATTAAACACACTGCACACTTAATTTGATTAAACTATTACCAATTCAAGAGTAAAGGCGGACACAGTCACAAATTTTCTATACCCAATTACATAAAAGATTTAATTATTACAGAAATGTATATGTCGCAGGTTTATGAAAAAATCAGGTTTTTGATCAATAACCAGTCAACGGAGACCCGCTGCGCGGGGCTCCTATTTCTGTCTGCAGGGTTTAAAGGAACCTAACCTAACCGAACTTCGGAGTGCCCCTGATGTCGACCGTCTTCTTCCGGTTCTTGATTAAAAGCCTAAGTTTTTGATCAAAAACCTGATTTTGTCATAAATCTGCGACATATACACGACCATTTTGAAGTCTAACCCACCGAACAAAATTTTGTCTCAAGGCTTATTGATATCACTCGCTTTGGCAAACATTTTGAGTAAAGCTTGGTGTACTAAGAAAGCAGACAACGGTCACTCAACAACGGTTGTCCAAATACAGAACATTTTTATGACACCTTAATGTCAAATACTTGTGAACATGACCGATTTTCATGACGTCGCGTCGTTATAATATACAGATTGGAACAGGACGATTGACATTCCTTCAAACCACGTAAAGAGTATCATGTTCTTTACCCGTATACAAAAAATCAATCAAAAAGGTACAATGAATACTTTAGCCACAGGAAATTATTTTTCATTTCTCGGACTCTCGGTAATTAGGTCAGTCAGTGTAGCAGCGCCCTTAGAGGAGAGCACACGCCTACTTTTTAGGGTTCCGTACCAAAATGGTAAAAAAGGAACCCTTATGGTGTGACTCAGTCTGTCTGTCTGTCTGTCTGTCACAGCTGGATATCTCAAGAACTACTGATGCTATCAACTTGAAATTTGGAATAGTTTTGGATGACGTTTACCCAACTATTTTGCAAATAAGTAAGATATAAAAATATTTATATTTTTATTGCAACAGGGTCTTAAAAAATAAAAGTGGGGCTACTAGGGCATGTGGGGTATCATATGAAAAGCGCGGTTTGCACATTCTCAAACTATTTTTTATTTTTTTTTAGGCCGAATAGTTTTCGACTTTTGATGGTAAATGTAAAAAAAAATACCGTTCCCCCCCCTTATCTCCGAAGTTTGCAAAGAGAAAAATCTGAAATTATTCTATGTAATAGAAGTTTACGTAAAGATTACAGGAAAAATAAAACGATGTCTCTAAGTAGCACACTTTTTCAGAAATCGGAACGGAACCCTCGGTGCGCGAGTCGCACTCGCTCTTGACCGGTTTTTTTATCACGATACGAGGTGTAGCTAAAGTATTCATGGGATTTGATTGTTTTTTTTTTGTATACGGGTAAAGAACATGACACTTTTTACGTGGTTTAAAGGAATGCCAATCGTCCTGTTCCACTCTGTATAACGAAACCACTTTCCTAGGAAACCCTTGCGTAAGGAGTCTTGTTTCACTTTTCCGATATTACAACATGACATGACGTCAGCCCTGTAATCCCCGAAGGGTTAGGCAGAGGTATTATAGAGGTACAGGCAACAAAGGTCATAATGGACACGGCGATTGTGCATAAGGAAATTGCACTCGAAAAGGCAATAAATATAATCTTCAAAACCGTTGAGCGCTTACAAGGACACTACTTCTAGTACGCGATCGCCTGACGGGTTCAGTTGGTCACAAATCAAATCGGTCGACTGTACACGCAAAAATCTAACCATATTCTCGGAAAAAAACAATAAAATAATATTTCATACTTTGAGATGTATTAGAACGCTCTTTAAAATGTAATTTATATTACTTATGTACCAATCTATACATTTAAGAATAAGACCGATTTCGGCACCTATCTCACCGCACGCGATTAGCGAGAAGCGAGTAGAGATAGCAACTATAAACGACTTGACGAGTGCTCGCCAACTCGTCCGCACGTCAAAGATTACTTGCTGGTATGCGTATTAGTACCAAACGTGAGTCTCTCAGCGATAGGTTACTTTTTATCCCAGTCTACGCGGATGAAATCGCGGGGCGCAGCTAGTAATACTATAAACCGCGTTAAAGAGTTGTCAGTGTCAAATATGATGACACTGACAGTTCATTGAACGCAGTTTATATTTCTTAATCGCGTTTAGTTTCTTTGGTGAAATTCGCCCTTTCTAAATGTACTAGCATTGATAAGTTCATAGATAAAATGAGAAAGGCAAGATATTTTAGATATAAATTAATCGCTTTGTCACATTTTGTTATATCGCCTATCATTTCACCTATTTTTGTTATCGACTCCAGTTATCTTGCTGCGGATTTTCGTCTAAAGATATTGTACAACTTTTTTCTTTTTCTTTGTAGTGACAGATTATGGATGGCCCTTTATAATTAAACAGTATTATAGATTATTATCTGTTAATACATAAAGATATTATTTTTTATTGCAGACAACACGGCATGGATCAGGTATATTTTTATTAGTTTTATTTTATCCGACTGCGTCAATACTCAAATTCGGTGAAATTCGGCCTAAATGTACTAGCATTGATAAGTTCATAGATAATAAGAGAAAGGCACGATATTTTAGATAGGTATTAATTAATCGCTTTAATCGCTTTTTTTATTAATTAATATCTAATTAATATTATAGTAGAGATAGCAACTATAAACGAGTTGACGAGTGCTCGCCAACTCGTGAGTGCGCACGTCATCGAGTACTCGCTGGTATGCGTATTAGTACCAAACGTGAGTCTCTCAGCGAGTGTTCTGCTCGCCAAGCGAGCGTTCTTGAGCGAGAACTCTCTTTGATAGCTCAGCTTTGACAGTCAGCTTGATCGCTGACTGTCAAAGCTGAGCTATTAATATTATGTATGTGTATCTTTCACTTTCAAGCGACCTACAATCTTTTGTACGCTTCTTGAGCGAGAAAATCGTTGCTAGAAGCGAGAGAAGCGAGCTAGTCGGATCCTCGACTGCGGTGAAACAGGTGCCTTCCGCTATACAAAACTTATCGCCAATCATAAATAGTATTAAAATTCAATTTACACATAAAATATTTAAATTAGAGAATAGCTTTATAATTAGTACTAATAATGAAGATACAACGTATAATAGGGGGGCACATTGGGCCATAATTTTTAAAACGATACCGTAGTGTACATTCCGGTTATTCACAATATTTTCGGCTATTATGGCCCCTACAACTGAATCACAATTTTGAGTCTTAGTTCATGTGGTTTAAGGTTTAAATGGTTTGAAGAAGGATATACGTAGTTACTTTAAATTACTATTTAAACAAATTGTTCACTTAAAGAAACGATTTAGTTTTACATACCAAAAGGATTTTAACAGCTAAAATATTAGAACACCATACTAAATACTGATTTAGGTACGAAAAACACATTTTTCATATCGTAACTGAATCAGTACACATTATTTACTGCACATAACTTACATGGAATGGATTACTGTTCTAAAAAATAGTAATTAAATATAATAAAAAAAATATTTATCCATACGATTATTGAATAGCATCACATCCACATGAACTAAGACTAAGGGCAAATTTCACCAATGAAACCGAACGCGGTCAGCACATAATAATATAAACCGAGTTCAAGACCTGTCAGTGTCAAATATGATGACACTGACAGTTCATTGAACGCAGTTTAGATTTATTAATCGCGTTTAGTTTCTTTGGTGAAATTCGCCCTTTCTAAATGTACTAGCATTGATAAGTTCATAGATAAAATGAGAAAGGCAAGATATTTTAGATATAAATTAATCGCTTTGTCACATTTTGTTATATCGCCCATCATTTCATCTATATTTGTTATCGACTCGAGTTATCTTGCTGCGGATTTTCGTCTAAAGATATTGTACAACTTTTTTCTTTTTCTTTGTAGTGACAGATTATGGATGACCCTTTATAATTAAACAGTATTATAGATTGTTATCTGTTAATACTTAAAGATATTATTTTTTATTGCAGACAACACGGTATGGATCAGGTATATTTTTATTAGTTTTATTTTATCCGACTGCGTCAGGTAATCACATCAAGAAAATGAAATCATACATGCTAGTACATTTCCTAACCTACATTAATAAGCCACCGAGTCTCACATACATTCATATTTAATAAAATAATCTACAAAAACATTCTTCATTCACATTGGAAGAACAATTTGGCAAAAGGAGTTCTGTCATGCTAACGAAAATTAAATTAAATTCAGTCAATAGATCAAAATTGAGTCACTTTTAGTCTTGATATACTTAATTTATTTAATTAGTGTGATCTACTAAGGGAAAAGGGAATTAAATAGTAATGGTGGGTGAACTTGCATTTTTGTAAAGTAATATTTGTACTTACTATGAAGGCATAAAATATAAAATACGTCATTTAATCAAATTATGACAGCAGGCAATAGAACTTAAATTACATAAAAATTATATTTTTATATATTTTAAGTTCTCATTTAGCATTTAGTTCTTATAAGAAGAGTGTTAATTGTGATATAAATATTCAGATTTGTGTATAATTGCTACAGTGACGTCACGACTGTGACGAACGCGTTATACAGGGTGGCAGGGACATCGACGCACAACCTATTACCATGGGTTCAGTGTCCCTTAAAGTTTACATAAAAATTGTTCTACAAGAATCGCGTCACGCCTGTCTGAGGAAGCCTTCATAGAAGCCAAACTTTAACGGTGGATTTTTCATTCAAAAACTCACCAAAAGTCGTGCCATTACTTTTTATTCCCCCTCGAAGCGACCGCGGAAGTTTTAAAACAATTCAGCTAGATATATAAACATTACGTTAATTTTATAAAACCACATGGTGGTCCTCTCTACACATTTATACAATAAACTATGACTCGAAGGAATTTTTTATTGAAAAGATACAGTCTATACTTAATTATAAACTTTATATAAAATATCGATCTCGATGATATACGAATTTAGCTCTTATTTTTTCACACCTTTATTCTTTGTCACGAAATTTTTAAACAAAAATAATCTTATTTCAATAGTGTGACTGATACCTTATCTGACGGATTCGTCATCTGTTTGAGAAATAAAAAAGAACGCGTCATTAATGAAATATGATATTATCAGATATTTATCTGCATCTGATAATATTTTTACTGTTTTTTATGTAATTTTATATTATCACAAAACGTGTGTTTTACAATTAGATAGCTAAATTAAAATTGTTGGATTGCTTTTCTGTGTGGGATTTACGGATAGCAATAATACATTGGGCAAGTGTAGTGTGGGACGCCCCCCAGCTAGATAGACCGACGACCTTACTATGCGTGCCAAATAAGAATAGGATCGCGCTTGCTGCAAACTTCACACGATAGCTGTCAAATTAGTACTGCCGATAGCTGTCAAATAGGTAGCTGTCAAATTAGTACGCATTGGTAATGAAGTTCGCGAGTATTGCAGAACAAAATGGCGTCTTGACAGTGTACTATTCTTATTTGGCACGCATAGTAAGCCCACGTTCCCACGAGTGTAATAAAATCGCGACGGGATTTTATGGCGCACTAGATTTTCAACTCTCTGCTTAGCGCCGGGAGTTGAAAATCCAACAGTGTGTTTTTCGTCGCGCTGGGATGCACTCTGTTGTTGTTAGGTTGGATTCTCAACGATCGGCTCAACAACGAGAGTTGAAAATCCAGTACGCGTTAAAATCCCGCCGCGATTTTATTACGCTCGTGCGAACGCCGACTAAGTGTGAAATTAGAGTGGCAGCGGCGCGGGCAGCGGAATCCGCTGGCGGGGAAAGCAGACACATAAGGTGGCTGAGTCAGACTAGATGTGGAAGGCCTATGTCCAGCAGTGCACTGCGATAGCCTGAATTGATAGATTGGATAATTATGTTGATACAAGGGCAGTACTTGAGGAGCTCGTGGCTAAGTAATAACAGCCGCACGGGTCGATCCGTCAGGTTAAGCTACGCTTGCCGGGGTTGGTCAGTGGATGGGTGACCATCTTTACATATCGAGATTCCTCCGTGCCTCGGAAAGCACGTTAAGCCGTTGGTCCCGGCTGTTATTCGTGGATCTTTGACAGTCGTTACGGGTCGTCAGAAGCCCGAAAGTCTGACAACCAGTCTTACCAAGGGGTATCGTATTACCCAGTAACTGGGTTGTGGAGGTCAGACAGGCAGTCGCTCCATGTAAAATACTGGTATTCAGCTGCATCCGGTTAGACTGGAAGCCGACCCCAACATAGTTGGGAAAAGGCTAGGCAGATTGATTGACAAGGGCAGTACTTGGACCACTGGTCCATAGCGTTTTTTTTTAAACCTCCATGTCTTTCTAGTACTTACTGGAATGTGACGTTGACCAAATTTTTTACAAACTTTCAAGATATCCGTTATTTGGTCAGCTTTTGAAACATGAAATTACATAATCAAAAATTGCTTTACTTGATGTAAACCAGTCAATTAGTAATAATACAGTGCCCCGTATATAATAGCAGCATTGTCTTCAAAGGCAATCATGTCAAATTAAGTATACAGGGTGTAAGGGACAGCCCTCCGCAAATTGACAGGGTGCATTCAGCTCCTCGTCTTGAATCATATTCCACCAGAAAATTTCTCAGGAAAGTTTTCATTTTTTAAATAGTTTTTTCAGTAACATTTTCTTTATTTCAATGTAAAATTACATTGTGTGTTCGCAGCACTCCATTTATGTAAAAAAAAAGCCAGCAATGGATGTTGAAATGCTCTAACGAACGACTCGTGAAATCAGCTGTTCACTTTCTGTCTAGCTACAAAGTTCATCGAACTCACCGCATACCTACCCTTCCCAACCAGTACCTAACAGACGCTCCGATTTGTGCACAAAAACACAAACAAATCAGGTTTATTGGATTCCCATAACATTACTGAAATAATTTCATGTACCGGTCATTTTAGTATGATGTACTGAATTCACCCCATCAGTCTGCGGAGGGAGTCCCTTACACCACGTATTTACATTTAGTAAATAATTATATTCTATAAAGTATAATATTATCTCTTGCCAAAAAAAAAAAAAAAAACTAGATACTTACTGAGAAAAGAAAAAACAAACAATCAACTATCAAAAATCTTGCACAATCATTCACTCAAAAACAAATGACTGCACAAAATATTCGACAGCACATCAAAAAAGAACACAGAAAAGCAAACCTTAGTCCTCACCACATAGAGCCAAATCCTTACATCAAGAAGAGTCTTGTTGGTTACATGAAGAACTCCCTATTTTCCTGTGGTGGTCATGTATGCCTCATCTGGGAGTTGGAGTTCCCAGTCGGACTCTGGCAGTTGGGGACGTCTATGACCGTCAGTTCTATGACCCTTAGGCCCCGAAGGATTGGGTCTGTGATGTGGATACCGCGAGGGTTGTACACTCTTTCGTTTTGTGTCGCTATGAATTTTGATACTTTTCTTAGGTGCTGTGGAAGAGAAAATTGGAAGGTTAAAAAAGTGTCAGGGTCTTATAAATTAAAACGTAATTTGTATGTGTTTATTATACTACGTGGCGCAAAAGTAATCACTTGATTTCCTAAGGCTATAACTTTTTAGGTTTCCATACCAAAATGGTAAAAAGGAACCCTTATGGTGTGACTCAGTCTGTCTGTCTGTCTGTCACAGCTGGAT